>JAVJIF010002630.1:0-232997 GCA_038442645.1 Agave tequilana | reverse complement strand
CCCGATCAAAACTTCGCTTCCATCTTGCATAAAACTTCCTGAAGCAAACGGAAATAACTTTGAGTTAAAGCCCCAATTCATAACACTCTTCCCAAATTTCATGGTTAGAATCAGAGGACGCATACTTCTTTGTTAGGAAATTTGAAGAAGTATGCCTTTATGATGCGAATACCCAGCTAGGAGACGATGCCGTTAGGTTACGTTTCATCCCTTTTTCCCTAAAGGACCTAGCTAGAAGTGGTTGTACAGTTTGGCAGCAGATTCAGTCACGACGTGGGATGATTTCGTCAAGGCTTTCTTGAAGAAATTTTACCCAATTCACAAAACTGCCCTCATTAGGAAAAACATCATGCAGTTTAAGCAAGACCCGAGAGAACCATTTTGGAGATACTTTGAGCGATTCAAAGATCTCCTCGCTCAGTGCCCTCATCATGGTGGTGGAGAAATGGCGTCAGTGCTAGATTCTCTATGATGGTCTAGATTATCAGACTAGACCCTGTTAGAAACGATGTGTCAGGGAGGGTTCTTGCAGAAGGATGAGAATCAGGGTGGTATTTGTTTGAGGATTTAGCGAGAGAAAACCCTGCAATGGGAGCCAGCCTCGGAAAAACCAAGGAATTCACAATCTATAGCTTCAAGAGGAGGGCTCCTATCCTAGAATCATCCATAGCTGCCGAGGCTAAGATTGCTACCTGATGAGAAGGATAGAGGCTCTGGAAACAAAAGAGCCTGCTAGTGTCAACCAGATCAACCACCACCAATTCACAATCCGGGTTGTTCATATTGTCAGGCACCAAACCATGTCTTTGAAGAGTGCCCTATTTTTCTATGCCCAACAAATGCCACCGGAACACATGAACGCGGCTTACTCACGCCGCCTCACAACCCCTACTCGCAGACCTACAATCCGGCTGGAGGAATCACCCAAATTTCTCCTGGGCCCAAAACAATCCTCCCAGGCCTAATTTTTCCAACAACTTTCACCACCCTGCTCCTCCACCACCTTTTCCCAGTCAAGCCCCTTCTTCCTCCTCCCAAAGCTCTCCAATGGAAAAGAAAATCAGTAAATTGGAGGAGAGCATAGAGGCTTTCATTAAGTCCCAAGCCGCTTTCATGCAAACTTAGGGACAAACTTTGAACAATCATTCACAGGCCATATCAAGGTTGGAAATGCAGATGAGCCAGTTAGCTAGCTCCCTAAGTGAAAGACCTAAGGGTACTTTGCCTAGTCAGCCACTAGTTAACCCAAAAACCTCCAACCAAGCATATGAAGTTCAGGATCCATCAATTAACCAGTGTAATGCTGTTCACACACTGAGATCTGGAAAGCAGGTAGACAACCAGGTCTACCAACAGAAAAGTCCAGTCCATCCTGATCCCACTCCAGCCTCCACCTCTGCTAGTTCCTCCCAATCCACTCCCACAAACATCTGACGAGGACAAAGCTGCTGAACAAGTTCATAAGCCTGTAGCACCCTTTCCCAATAGGCTTAGGAACAATAATAAAAATATGCACATGAAGAAAATGCTAGAGATGTTCAATCAGGTCAAATTGAATGTGCCACTTCTTAACGCTATCCAACAAGTCCCGGCTTATGCCAAATTTCTGAAGGATATGTGTACTAAGAAGAGAAAGACCAATGTGCCCAAGAAAGTGTTCTTGGCCACTAATATAAGCGACATTCTGTCTGGTCCCATTCCGGTGAAATACAAGGATCCCGGATGTCCCACCATTTCCTGCACCATAGGACAGACCGAAATCAATAGAGCGCTTCTTGACCTGGGAGCAAGTATCAACTTGCTACCTTTCTCGGTATACAACAACTTTGGTTGGGTGAGCTAAGCCCAACTCGAGTCACCATTCAGCTAGCTGACCGATTTGTGAAGATCCCGAAGGGGAAAATCACAGACGTCCTCATCCGGGTCGGGGATTTCATTTACCCCGTTGACTTCATTGTGCTTGAGACCCAACCTGTGTCCAATCTTAGGTCTCAAACTCCCGTCATCTTAGGACGCCCATTCCTTGCTACAGCCAATGCCATAATTAACTGTAGGAACGGGTCCATGCGATTGACTTTTGGAGACATGACGAAGGAAGTCAATGTCTTTAATCTTGGAAGACAACTTAGGGATGTCAATGATCAGACGTTTGAGGTCAATTCTATTGAAAACCTGACCAGTGAACATGAGGAAAGCATGGAGACAGAAACTGAGGCAGAGTTTGATCTGGAGGCTGAGGATTTTAATTTAGACCAGATCATCGATTCAGCAGTGGATTGGGCATCCAGCCCCAGTGTACCCTATTCTAGGATTGAAAGCCCAGAGATTGCCTCTAATGAAGCAACACCTCCCTAGAGCTAAAAGCCCTGCATGGACACCTTAAGTACGCCTACCTGGGCGGAAAGGACACCTTGCCAGTCATCATAGCATCTCACCTGACTGAGCAACAAGAAGACAGCTTAATGTCTATCTGAAAAGACATAGGGAAGCCATTGGATGGACAATGAAGGACATCAAGGGAATAAGTCCAGCCATAGTGCAACATAGAATCTATTTAGTTTATGAAGCAACCCCTAGGAGGGACCCACAACGCAGCCTTAACCCTCTCATGCAAGAGGCAGTGAAGGCTGAAATTCTGAAACTATTAGATAATGGGATCATTTATCCCATTTCTGATAGCCAATGGGTTAGCCCTATTCATGCCGGTCCCAAAGAAGGCTGGCTTTACGGTTGTAGAAAATGAGGAAAAAGAGTTGGTACAAACAGACTGCCTACCAAGGTTCGTGTTTGTATCGACTACAGGAAGTTGAATGCTGCTACCGTAAAGACCACTTCCTACCCTTCATCGATCAAATGCTTGACCGTTTGGCTGGACATGAGTACTACTGCTTTCTAGATGGGTACTCGGATACAATCAAATCCTATTGCTGCAGAAGACCAGGAAAAGACGACGTTCACCTGCCCGTTCGGAACCTTTGCTTATAGGCGCATGCCTTTTGGATTGTGCAATGCTCCTGCAACGTTCCAACGGTGCATGCTTAGTTTGTTCTCTGATATGGTGGAACGTTTTCTGGAGATTTTCATGGATGACTTCTCCATCTACGGAGATTCATTTAATCAATGTCTTCATCACTTAGAGTTAGTGCTACAAAGATGCATTGAGAAGAACCTAACTCTAAACTGGAAAAAAATGTCACTTTTGATGAGACAAGGGATTGTCTTGGGCCATGAGATTTCGAGGAGAGGCATAGAAGTGGATAAGGCTAAGGTAGAAGTGATTGCTAAGCTTCCACCACCCAAAAGCATCAAGGATATTATATCCTTTTTAGGGCATGCTGGGTTCTACCGACGGTTCATTAAGGACTTTAGCAAATCGCGAGGCCCTTAACAACCTGCTCGCTAAGGACGTGCCCTTTGATTTCAATGATGAATGTTTCAAATCATGGGGGAAGCTTAAGCAAGAACTGATTTCTACACCTATCATTTCTGCTCCTAATTGGGCCCAGCCATTTGAAATCATGTGTGATGCATCTGATTCTGCTATTGGCGCTGTTCTAGGACAGCGCATCGATAATAGGCAGCACGTGGTTTACTATTCGAGTAGGACCTTGAATGACGCCCAGAATTATACAACGACTGAGAAGGAATTTTTGGCCGTTGTCTTTGCGTTAGAAAAATTCAGGCCCTACTTGTTAGGATCGAAAACGGTGATTTTCACGGATCACTCGGCTCTGAATACCTCATGACCAAGAAGGATGAAAAAGCCCGACTGATTCGGTGGATCCTTTTGCTGCAAGAATTTGACTTAGAAATTTGGGATAAAAGAGGTATAGAAAATGTGGTTGCTGATCATCTTTCACGAATTCCGAATGCACCAACCATCCAAGCTCCGATCAATGAGGATTTCCCAGACGAGCACATCCTAGCCATCTTAAGGAACCATGGTATGCTGACATCGTTAATTACCTGGCCATAGGACAATTACCCGCTGACTGGACAAAGTAAGACCAATACCGCTTCTTTGCCCAAATACGGTACTTCTTCTGGGAAGAACCGTATCTTTTTAAGTATTGTCCTGACCAAATAATTAGACGATGCATACCCGAGGAGGAACAAATGAGTGTGCTCAGCTTTTGCCATGACCTTGCATGCGGAGGACACTTGGTCCCCGCAAGACTGCCGAGAAGGTTCTACAAAGTGGGTTCTACTGGCCCACTTTGTTTAAAGACTCATATCATTTTTGCAAGTCATGTGCAAACTATCAGAAAATCGGGAAAATTTCTAGAAGAGACATGATGCCCCTGAACCCAATCCTTGAAGTTGAAATTTTTGATGTTTGGGGCATCGATTTCATGGGACCATTCCCCAACTCCTTCGGCAACCATTCATTTTGGTTGCTGTAGATTATGTCTCTAACTGGGTAGAAGCTGTGCCAACCAAGACGAATGACAACAAAGTGGTTGTCAAATTCTCAAAGAAAACATCTTCTCCCGGTTTGGCACCCCGAGAGCGATAATTAGTGATAATGGATCACATTTCTGCAACAGAGTTTTTGAAGCTCTAATGCGAAAATACTCCATCAATCACAAGTTATCAACCCCGCATCATCCCCAGACAAATGGGCAGGTCGAAGTCACCAACCGACAGATCAAGCTCATTCTGGAAAAGACTGTCGGACAGAACCGAAAGGATTGGTCGGTTAAGCTCAATGATGCATTGTGGGCTTACCGCACCGCATTTAAGACAGTTCTGGGGATGTCTCCTTATAGAATCGTGTTTGGAAAAGCCTGTCATTTGCCAGTAGAGTTAGAACACCGGGCCCTTTGGGCAATTAAGCAACTCAACTTTGATTTGACCAAAGCCGGTGAACTTAGGAAACTGCAGATTTCAGAATTAGAGGAGATACGGAATGAAGCTTATGAAATGCACGAATCACCAAGAGCAGGACCAAACTTTTTCATGACCAAATCATAACCCGGAAAACCTTTGCACCAGGAGAAAGGGTTCTGCTGTACAACTCTAGGCTTCATATTTTCGCAGGGAAGCTGAAAACTCGTTGGTCGGGACCATTCATCGTGCGCACTGTTTTCCCACACGGTGCTGTGCTCATTGCAAACCCTAAAAATAACACGGAATTTAAAGTGAATGGGCAAAGACTGAAGCCCTTCTTGACCACTGAGCCGATGATTCCAGATGATAGTGTGCTGACTCTTTTTGCCCCATCATACACCTAACCACAACAAACAATTAAAAAAAAATGTTTATATGCTTACCCCATGTACATTCCTCTTGACATTTCCTTTAGCCTCTTCGTACTTGGCCGGCCCGAGTCACAAAGACGGTGACATCATCTCTTCCCCCTATTTATTGCATTTACATTTTCATCTGCATTCATTGAGGACAATGCATTAGATAGGTATGGGGGGGTGCTAACACTTTTTCTTTTTCTTTTTCCTTTTTTCTTTTAAAAAAAAATCTCAGATTGAAAAGAATTTTCATACTCTTTATAAAAATACCAAAAGATTGTAGGAAATACGGGAACCTTAGTAATAAATCTTTATTTTGCCTAAGTAAATAAGAAAAATTGGTTTGACTAAAGAGTTAGAAAGGATAAGGAAAACAACTCACACTTTTTATTTAGCCTTAGTAGAATATGCATAATTCACACACATGCTTGGGATTTAGAAACACAACTCTTAAAAAAAAAAAAAGAAGGGAGCTGGATAATTGTGCCTCAAGAAGCATGATTACTCACGCCAGAAAAAAACATTTTTATAAATAAATCTTGATTTCGTGGCCTACTCCACTTGCATATTTGACCTGAAGGGTGTTTTTTCACCTGGTGCCCTAAGACCATCTGGTTTGGGAGTCATCGGTTTGATATGTGCTACATAAGTGAAGTAGAAAGCCTAATGGAACCAGGAATAATAAGTAAATATTAATAAAATAATATTTGAAGTTAAGTTGAAAAATCCCAAGCATATCACACTTACACAGTATGCATATCTATCTAAAGCAAAATAAAAGAATGAGTTAGAAGTACAAGATCCTTTCTAAATTTAAAGAAAAACCATAGTTTCTTCTTTTAAAGGCTAAATATAAGAGGACTTATGAGGGTTAAACCTAATTTCTACATCATTCGGTCGTTTATTTAGATGATTGAAAGTTCTTTTTCATATAGATATATATATTTCTTTCTGAAACAACTAACTTCTTTACTTACTGGATTTTGTGGGTGCAATCCGCTGAAAACCCTCAGGAGACAACACTCCTCCTCTAGGGGAAACTTAGAGGTTTAAAGGCTTGTAGCACATGCTCAGTGCAATCGAGTTACATGCGAAAGTGGTATAATAATTTTCTTATTTTTGTTTTGCTCGGGACGAGCAAAAAGATAAGTGTGGGGGTGTGATTAGTCTCTAATTTTGCATAATTTTCATCACATTCTCATATTTATTTCATGTAAAATTCTACTAATAAATCCTTCCTTGCTTGATCCTAGGTCCATGGTGGGTAAATGAAGAAAAGGTCTAAATCACCATTATTTGGTGATTAAAAGGCTTAAAAGATAACTATTGACCTAGAGAGCTAACTCTGTCAGGAGCGTTAGCCAATAGGGGGACAAAAGCGCAGCAGGCGGCGCCGCACGTGCCGCCCAAGGAAAGCCGCAGAAACGCGGCATTTTGCCGCGAAAACGCGGCCAAACCAGAAACCAAGAGATCCAGCCGACAGGGGGACAACCAGGCGGCGCGCAGCAGGCGGCGCTGCGCGCGCCGCAAAAGCATTGCCGCGGAAACGCGGCAAATGCCGCATTTCCGCGGCCATATGGCCGCGCGCGCGCGCCGTTTGGGGTCACGTCTTGTCCCCTGCCCCCCTCTTTGTTGGTGCCTATAAATAGTCCTCTGGGGTTTGCAGAAAGGAGGATCCAGAGAGTTGGTGAGAAATTTGTAATCTCTTTTAGGTTTTGTTGTTGTTGTTCTTCTTCTAGTTTAGGTTTTAGCCATTAAAGTGAAAGAGAGAGTTTGTAAGGAGTTGTATTTGGAAGGGTGACAAGATAAATACAAGTACTACTTCTCTTCCTTCTTTCCATTTACTTGTCTTTGCATTTGCTTTTACATTCTTGCTTTAGTGTAACTCCTTCTCTTTATCTCTTTTCTTTTGTTGTTCTTTTCTTTACCATGTGTAACTAACTCCTCCATAGCATGGCTAACTAACTACTAACCCCCTAATCTTTAACTACTTAATCGATAACCCGCATGAGTCAATAGTGTCAACAAGCCTTGTGCAAACGAGAGCTATGGCATCTTAAGACGAGGGTTCTAACTCTAACTTACCTACAAGTATTTACCTTATATATTTCATACTTAAATAGTTTTGATGATCTATAAGTTTTGTACTTTGCTTGTTGTTGTAAGTTAGAGACTTTCCTTTTAACTTTGCCGATACCATTAGTGCACTCGTGTCTTCCCGTATTCTTGCCTTCTAAGGGATCTTGATATGAGAATGTCCGAGTTTTTGCTGTGTAAAGCAAAGTTATATGAAGAACTTTCACTCGATTTCACGTGAATAGTTCCATGCATCAGGGGTAAGCTTGCCTATGATCCATCGTGAGGCACATCTTCAAGAAGTTAGGGATTAGTGGGGAACAATTAGTAGAAGGTTAGCCATGCGTTTTTTACAACTAAGAAAAATCCACTTTTACAAACTACCAAAACATTTTCCAACAATTCTTGAAACAACTTGTTTTCACTTTTAAATTCTTTATTTGGAAACAAAGAACATTCTCTTTCTTGAACATAAAAGCCGCATCAAGCTTCCATCGCTCTCCCTCCTTGTGGATACGACCCGTATAGCCACTCGCTACTACGGAAGAATCGCAAAAGCAGTAACTTCGACCCACTATCTTTCTACTTTTCTTGTGCTTGCTTTTTGCTGATCATGCCACACCATCAGTAGCTTCGTTTTAAGAACGAGGCTGGCGCTAGGAATTACTGCTCCAGAATTAGGCGAAGGTAAAGTCGCCATTGTAACTTCGCAGATAGTAGTCTCGACGAAGCTGGCAGGCATCTTGCCTTTGTCTTCACGGGATAGATGAACTTGTGGCGTAACTATGCCTGAAGCTTCGCATGGAGCTTTCTTCTTTAGCCTCCACATCTGCTTTGGAAAAGGAGACTTAGGTTCGCATGGAACCTGGCTAGCCACACACGAGGCTGAGAGGAGTTTGAAGGATTCTGCCTCCGGTTTCTGTTTCGAAACCTTGGCCATCGAGACTTTTCGTGCTTTCGTGCACGAAGCATTGAACCACCCCCAGAGAGGAGCTCTTCGAATTTTCCTTGGTCGAAGTGAACGACTAGGTTTTCGAAGGTAATAGGCTGAAGATTCTGACCCTTGCATTGCGGGCCTGCTTCTTGTTGCGTCAGAGGACCGTGGTAGGCTCGCAGGGAGCCTTATCTGTCTTCACAGAGACTTGTTTCGAAGATTTAGCTAGAGGGGCCATGGCCACACTGACTTCCTTAGATTCAGAAGTAGACCCGAAGGTTTGTTTGTCGCATTGCGACACTTGATTCTCAACAGTGGAGAATTGGTTCCCCAGCGGAGTCGCCATCTTGTTTTCCATTGATAAGGGGAAAAACTTATAAAAAGGGGTCAAGGAGCTAAATTACAAGTAATTCTTTGCAATAAAAAGATTACAAGTAGATCTCCTCTGAGATTCTGGAGAAGTATGACGATAGGAGTCAGGTCAGCGCGTGACCACTTTGTCCCTTTGACGATGCGATCGATCAGACGGTCAGTCTGCTGCCTGACGGGATTCTCTTCTCGCCTGGTTCGGGGAATTAGAGAACAGAAGGTTGGTAGAACCCTCTTGTTACTTCTCAAACTGCCTCCGCTTGGGAATTCCTTCTCGCCTGGTTCCAAAAATTCCTTGAGAGGGAGGAGGATCTTAGGGAATTAGCACCCTGATTAGAGAAGTAGTTCTCTGAATTCTTAGAAGCAAGAGAATAGATCTCTGTTTAGCCGTCTCTTCTCCTTCTTTCAGCCTCTCTCTCTCTCTCTGTGTGTTCATATACCCCTGGTGGGCTATTTATAGGGAGAGCAGGGGTACAATTGTCCCTTTGTAAATCTGGAAACAGATTAAGTTAATCTTTTTAAATTTGGAAAGTAGCCTAGCCGCGAGGCTAGGATCAGCTTCTGCGAAGCTAGGAATAACAGGTAGTGTCGATCTCCTGATCTGCTTTGATTCTTTCCAAATATTTGAAGGATCTCCCCTGATCTTCTTATTTTTTAGGAGAGTCAAGGGATTATGGTAAACAACTGCCAATTTGATCTCAGATTTGATCTTGATTAGATTTGATCCTGAATAGATTCGATCTCATCTGGAGATTTAATTGGTCAAAGTTGACCATAACAAACCCGCAGCGGAGCTACCGCGTCTTGCTCACAGTGGAGCTGGAAGGAGCATCTGGCGAAGTCAGAAGAAAGCTCTTCAGCGGAGCTGGATAAACATCTGTGGCGAAGCTACCGACCATCATTCTGCGCGGTTGCGTGTGGCTTCGAGCGAAGCTAACTCTCTGTGGAGTTAACTGAGCACTTCAGGCGAAGCTGTAAGTTAGCTCTCTGATAGAGCTTTGAACAGCTCCAAGGCAAAGTCAGACAAACTTAGCCTCTCAGGTGAGGCTATCCCATTGGGCTCATGCGATGCTAAGTGTTGAGCTAACTTAGCATCTTAGGCCTGCTTAGGTCTCTTCAAAGACAATCTGAGCTCACTGTTTGCTTCACTAGATCAGTAGAGTCCAAGTTGTTGATTTGTCCCTCAGAGATGGGTACAGAACTGGTCGTCAGCTTGACTGCCACTTGTCTTTTGTAAATGTCAACAAGTTTAGACATTGTTCAGGCCAGTCAGAAATCTTGTCTTTTTTAGAGTGTCAACAACATCGACTCACACTCCTTTAATTATATTTATGCATGCTTTTTGCCAATCAATACTGATCTCAACAAGAAGGCAATTGAGCACCTCAACTCATTATCTAGAGGATTCAAAGAGGAGAAGTTCTAGAGCCCTTCAAGGGGAATTCGGCTTCAAATTCTTGTTTTGAGTGACCGTTTGCATAACTCATCATAAGTAGTTTTAAAATTGTATTTGATTAGCAAAACACCTATTCACCCCCCCTCTAGGTGTATTTCAATAGCATTCATATGCTCGCATTGCCGTGTGCGTTTAGCTGTGTCACAATCACTAACCACGTCGAGCATGATGGCGCTTAGCATTGTACGCTGGCTTCACTCCAACATTGCTTAGCTCCGCTTGGATGTTCGCTTGCTACTTGTCTGCTTGTCTGTCTAGCCCAGTTTGCTTGTTTACTTGTCTGTATAGTGTTCGCGATTCGAAATTCATGAAGAAATTCATCGTTGTTAAGCCACATACAAGTTATGAAGACCTGAACTTGCTAGAATCTTTTTAGAAAAATTATGTAATGGCAAGTTAGGGTTCAAATCAACAGAGACTTGTTAAATCTTAGTTATAAAAATCTAACTTTTATCTTAATCTAGTTGAGAAATCCTTGCATGAAGGTTGAAATTTTGTTTTAAAAAAAAATAAAGATCTCTAAGCATTAAAATATGAAGAAAATAATAGAAAAATAAAAAAAGAATACTAACCTTTTGCGAATATTAAATAACTAAGGTGATGAAAAAGAAATTAAGAGATTGGGATGAAGGGAAGAGGAAGATGGAACCCGGTGACTTGTCCCTTGATGTATCTTTAATGTCTTCCTCCTTCGATCTATGTTGAAGACAAAAAAAACTAACAAAGAAAATTAGAGTAAGCATGCATGAGATTGTTGATGAGTTCATAAAACATGCGAAGAAAAGAAGAAAATTTGCATCACAAAAATAAAAGAAAGAAGTAAAGAAAACTTTTAAACTCAAATGCTGCAAGTTCTGTATTGAAGAAGACTGATTTTTATTGAAGAATTGTTGCTACAAACTCTTAATTCTAAAGTCACATTACAACGCACAACATTCCCCCTCAATTGCTTCTCAGCCTCACCGCGTACATTTCTCTCAATGCATACAGGTATTTATATGAAAAAATAGATAAGAGATAGCATAGGAGATGGGGAAGCAAACGCTCCCCCGAATTCAAAAGGAAGGCTATGTTTTCACAGCTTTTGCTGCGTTTCCACGGATGGATCCCAGCCATTGTTCTAGGATCTGGGGGCGTATCTCCGTCCACCTGTCCTCTATCCTTCTATATTTCTGGATTTTGAATCTCTGCTCCGTATTTGATGATATATTCTTTATCCTAAGTGAAACCGATAGGGTCTTCACAAATTCCATTTTTCCTTTAAATTTTTATAGTGTTATCTTATCTAGTAGATCCAATCTTCAGATAAGATAGCCTCTAGATCCTTTGAATTTTAGTCGATCCCCATTTGATTTGAACTTTTAGATTTGTTTGGATAGGATTCATGCTTAACTTCTATCAAACCCCACATGGATTAGGACATTAAGACAAGTGAGTTTGTAGGAATTATTACAGAATGAATATAGGAATGTAATAATAATTATCCAATATATGTGTCCAAACCCGCAGCCCTCCAGGCTTACCCCAATCTTCGGACTTAGACCCTCTGGGTCTCTCATGCTCCGTGGTAGGCTAGCCTAGCACTTAGCGCTTTATCGCTAACTCATTTGAGTGTACTTATGCTGTGAATACGACTTCGTCACCTGCAGTATCATAGTATTAATGCTATCATAGCATTCATACGCTCGCATTGTCTTGTGTGTTTAGTTGTGTCACAATTGGTAACCACGTCGAGCGTGATGGTGTTTAGCGTTGTACGCTAGCTTAGCTCCAGCATTGCTTAACTCTACTTGGATGTTCGCTTGCTACTTGTCTGCTTGTCTGTCTAGACCAATTTGCTTGTCTGCTTGTCTGTCTAGCCTGCTTGCTTGTCTGCTTGGTATTTAGCCTTCGGGTTTAAATTCTCTGAGTTTCTCATGCTCTGCTAGCAGGCGAGCTTACTGCTCTATACTTTATCAGCTAGCCTCATCGCGAGCGTGGCTAGCCATCTGTGATAGCATAGTGATTATACACTGGCTTCATCATGAGTGTCTAGTTGCGCCGCGAGCGTGGCTTTACCATACGTGAAGATCCAACATTCATACGCTTACAATAGGCATCTAACGTCATCGTGAGTGTGGCTTCGCCGTGACCGTTAGCGGGATGTTTATACATCTCTTCGCCATGAGCGTTAGCCTAGTCGTGCAGTTTTACCATAGAGCTGCATGCTAGCTTCATCAGGAGTTTAGCTCCATCGTGTGCCTAGAGTTATTTACTGCTCACACGGTCTAGCTATGTTCCAGCCCTGCTTAGTCCTGCTTGCTTTGCTTGTCAACTCATCTCCCCCATCTTGTCCAGCTTGCCTGCCTCCTTGCCTTTCCAGACCTGCATCTCAGCTTACCTATCCAACCCTATCTAGTTTTGCTTGTCTGCTTGTGTATATAGTTCAGCCTAATATCGCTTGACCGCTTATCAGGTCAACTTTGTCTAACTTAGATTGTGGGATTGTCTATCCAGCCATGTTCATTTCTGCTTGTCAGTTTGCCTGTCCAATTCATCCTAAGCTCGATTACCTACTTGCCTGTCCAACTCTATCTAGCCTACTTACCCACATAGCTATTCAGTCCTATCTAATGTTGCTTGTCAATTGTCTATCCAGTCATGATTCAGTTCAAATTGTAGTTTGTCCAGTTCTGCCTGGCCTCGTTTGTCTTCTTTACTGCTTGCCTGTCCAATTCGGTCTAGTCTCTCTTGCTTGCTTGCTTGGTAGCTTAATCTATTATTATTATAATTATGATTGTGAAGAGTTTGTAATATCCTTTTATTCTGTTTTCGAATTAGCTTGCATGATTTGTTACTTTATTGATGTTATACCCTGTGTTTACTTGTACTGCTTACTGTTGTACTCCTGTAACTACCTGTATTGTTGTACTTCACTTGACACCTGACACTTGCCACCTACATGATTACTTGCCTAATTTATGAATATCATTACGGGAATTTGACACATGTTGTCCTATACATATGTACAGTGATTCTGTACTCCTGTACCCATGTATTACTCTTATACCTCCTGCTATGATATTCCTGTTACTTCTCATACGCTAATAATCATAACTAATTAGTAATAAACTACTCAACTTGCACTGGAGATGGTGAGAACCGATGGATATTAATTTGTAATCGTGTTTAAAGTGGTATAGAAAATATTGTGCAACTAAAACCTTCAGATCTACCTGAGGGCCTCCAGGTGTCCGAGGGGTGTGCTAGCACCCCACCTCTTGTTATATTCTTGTATAAGCATGTACATATGACCCTTCCCTTTCTCTCTTTGCCTCGCTATGAGTTTTAGCTTAGCAACTGGAACACCCTCGGCCGTGGTCCTGGTTTGCACAGACCTACTATAAACATAGTTTGTTGATACCCCCCATCCCAATAATAACTCATCTTAGTCATATGAGGATGTATGTGTACCGGTAACACATGCCTAAACATATGGATCGGATGAATAATAATAACTTAATACCAAACAATGATAATATTAGGAACGTAGGATATTCGATTTCTCCTTCTTGCGTGTTCTGGTACTCACATATTAGATTTGAATGAGTTCTGAAAATCACCTAGAGAGGGGGTGAATAGGTGATGGCTATCCAAAAAGGCAAATAATGCGGAATTAAAATAACTTGCTAGCAACCAAGCAAATAGCAAATGCAATTAAATAAAACTTGCAAGAGAATAAGCAATATTGAGTGCAAGTAAAGAGAGAGTAGAGTTAAGAGAGAGAGAGTAAGCAATCACAAACACAAGGATATATTTCAAGGTTCGAGCCACTGCTCTACGTCCCCGCTTTCAACACTATGAAGGATTTCCACTATGACCGATCCCACTAGATCATCAATCGGTTACAAGTTCTCACTAGAACTCTTCGAACACACTTGTCCTCTCTCACGGTGTCGCAATACCAACTTAGAGCTCACTAGCTCGCTCGAGGTCGTAACCTCTACAGCTTCTCAATCGAAGGAAACCGGTGATCAACTCTTGATCACAAAAATAGCTCACAAGCACAACCCTATAAAAAGATGAGGAAGTTAAACTCTTGGGATTGTATAGTGAAAATATCTAGTAGAGAAGTAGATGAAAGCTCAAGCTAAAACACAAAAACTTTGGAAATCTTTGGCTCAAAGAGAAATCTTTTGTAAAGAGGCTAAAACTTGGAAAACTTTTATCTAAGGCTTAGAGATCTTGTTTTTGAGTTGTTTCATAGTCCCACTATTTTAGGGGTGAAAACAAGGGTAGAAAACACACTAGAGCCATTAGGATAAGACCCAGAAAAAAAACAAATTGAAACTAGCCATTGGAAGCCAACACAATAGAAAATTCTGCTGCCGGACCGCCAACTGTCGGATTTCTGACCGTTGGGAAAAGCGTCGACCGACGTTCACAACCACCGAGCGGTCGACCGAGGTTCTCAATCACCAAGAGCAATGCTCTTATAGTCGGTCGACTGCGCGGTCGACCAAAGTGCACGGTTGCACTTTGGTGCATGTCAGTCGACCGCTCGGTCGACCGACAGAACAATTTTGCTCTACCAACAGTCAACCGCCTGGTCAACTAGCAATGGACCAAAAATAGAATCTGGAAATTTTTTTTAAACCAATCTTTTTCCAATGAAATTTCTTTTGATATATAAATACAAAATAGAGTTCTAGGGTCTTGAAGAACTAGGGTGTGATCATGAATCAGCACCAAATAAATTAGAACCATATTTTGACAAAATTCTTTTCTAAAATAAAAACCAGTTTTTCCAAAACTTGTTTTTCCAAAACTTGATTTTCTGAAACTTCATTTTTTCTGAAACTCAATAAGGAAAACGGTAAGAATCCTAGTTGTAAACTTTTATTTGAAAACATAAAGGAATATGAAATGTGTGTGTATGTCAATCCCGAAAGCTATCAACCTCTATCATCATGGTTTTAACAAACGACTATAAATCCTATCTAAAATAGAAAAAGTAAAAATATACATCTTGAAATAGTCTTCTGAATATCGCTTGATCCTTGAGCTCTTCTAGTGTGCTAGGCTCTGGGATCTAAATCTTCTTGGCTTCTAAATGTGTGTCTTGTGATGAAGTCGAAATGCAACATATAATTTTACCTGAAACTTAATTAAACAATCTTATTAATACATAACTACATATGGTTTGTTTGAAAGGGAACACCTAGAGGGGGGGTGAATAGGTGTTAGTGCTAATCTAAAACTAAATGCAAAACTAAGTGCGCTAAATGCGGAAGCTAATGCAAATGTTGCACAAACTAATACAATACAACAAGTGTAGCCGAATTCCCCTTGCGAGGCTCTGGACTAACTCCTCTTGATTCCCCTTGAAATGGGTTGAGGCGCTATGTGAAGCTCTTGTTGGATGAGTATAAGTTAGGCACACACACAAGCAATCCAAGCAATGTGCACACACAATCAAGCCAAGCAATCAAGGATATAGCAATGTGGATTATGCAATGGCAACACAAGCAATGTATATAATATGCTATGAAAGAATAATGCTTGCACAAAAGTAAAGAGAATAGAGTTGAGAGAAATTGGATCAAACGCTAACACAAAGATTTGTTTCGAGGTTCGAGTACCCAACTCTACATCCCCGCCTACACCACCGTGTAGGATTTCCCAATCCACTATAGGAGTACCAAACTCCTCTCTCAACCTTACAATGCCACCGAGGCAATACAACAACCAACAACAACACCTCTACCAAAGAGGCTCACAACCAATCTCAATCACCTCACACTTGAGGGATACAAACCAATCACCCGATCACCTCTACCGAAGAGGGATACAACAAGAATAAGGGTGTACAACTTAGAGGTTACAACAACAACCTCAAAACTCTCTCTTTCTTTCTTTTTCCACAAAACAAAGATCCTAATAGTTTAGGATAGATGATAGCTCAAGTGTGGAAACTAGGTGTTTTGGAAACAAGCAACAAAGAAAAACTACTTGGAAAATCTCTTGTATATGATAGAAATTAAAGATCAAATCAATATCCCAAAACCCTAGTTTTCTTTGATTTTCCAAAAACCCAAAAACAATAAAGATGAAATCTTTTAGCACAAAAACTATTTTGAAAACTTGTTTAAACACTAGAGAAATACTGAAATTTTTCTTCTTGAAAACCTTGGCCAAAAACCCAAGGAGATGGGTTTTATATAGGCCCAATACAAAACTAGCCGTTAGAGCTGAGCTGGCAGCTCTGACAGGAACGGTCGACCGGCCCGGTCGACCGCCAACGGTCAGAAATATGACCGTTGGGCAACTGCGGTCGACCGGCCCGGTCGACCGAAACAAACAGAGCAGAGCTCTCAGACCCGGTCGACCGTCGGGGTCGACCGTCCCAAAGGCTCCAAATGTGCACAGTTTTGTGCACGTCGGTCGACCGACCTCTGCCTAGTCGACTAGGTCAGTTGACTTAGTCGACTAATAGAAGCCTGGAACAGAAACTGTGTCAGAAAAACTGGGAAAATTATTTTCTAAAAATCTTTTAACATTTCTAAAAATCACCAAAAATAATTTTATCATTTTATATGGAAACACAAACTTGTGATAAAAATTTCAAGACATATATCAATCATATCAATTCATTTTCGAGTCTTGCAAATTTTATCAAAACAAAACTTGTATTTTTATCAAACTTGATTTTCCAAATCATGAATAGGATAGTCAAATAAGTTTGTCTAGCAAGTTTAAAGCATGTATGTATATCTAGAACATATCTAATATACATAAAATAAAGTAAACTTGTTTTGATCTACTATTCATGAAAACCAAAATCCAAAGCATAAATCTTTTGTGTGTTGTGTGCACTTGAGCATATCAACTATACTAAACTTTACAAATGGATCCAAAACACACTATCTAAACTATGGATACCTAAGTCTTCTTGACGATCTTCATCTTCAAGTAGACTTGCTCCAAAACTCCATCCATGGGCTAGGCAATGTGTGATCTTGACGCTTTGGCCCTGGAATCATCATGAAAAGCTTCTAAACACCTTGTTGAAGCTAATCACCAACTAATATTGGTTAATGATCTGAAACTTAAACAACACAAGATTATTAGTAAACATAACTACATGAGTTAATCATCATCAAAACTAGAGTGGAAGGGCTTTGGGCCAACAATCTCCCCCTTTTTGATGATGACAAAACTCATGGAGTTATATATATGCATGGATTAAAGTTAAGCTTCAAAGAAGCTCCCCCTTAACTCATGCATAAGCAAAATAAAAATATATGACAATGAAGCTCATAAATATGTATACAAATGTATGACATGTATGCAAATACAACATGTCAAATAATCATAAAAGTCATCAAGTTCTTATCTCATACATTTGCAAAACAAAACATATATGCATATCTATTGTTTATTTGTTAAGCATAAGACAACTAAACACAAGTATGCATATAAACATGTATGCATCAACATGCATAAAACATATTCTAGAAGCTCTAAATACCAATTAAATTAATAAAACATTAACAAAATACTAGATGCTCTAGATACCAATAAAACTTAAAACTTACCAATAAAACTTAATATATGCAAAAACATAAGTATGCATATAAAAACATGTTAAACTCTCAAATAATTCTCCCCTTTTTGTCAATCATCAACAAAGGGGTAAACAAAGTAAAATCAAATCAAACAAATTTTTCTCCCCCTTTTTGTCAAACAAAAAGATCAAGAAGGGGTTAAACAATCTAAACAATAAAATGAGGGGTAAAAATCTTTCTCCCCTTTTAAGGCAATCAAAACAATAAAATAATGTTCTCCCCCTTTTTGTCTAAAACAAAAAACAAGGTCAATAAGGGGTGACTATAAACAACATGATATCAATAGATAAATATGTCAATGAAGCATCTTGATATCAATTGAAAATAAACAAAGATCTATAGATGTTATATGTTATATACATTCATGAAGAGGAAGACGCTAAGTTAGCTTCCCTACACATATGCATTACATGAAAGAGGGATGTTAAGCCCTAATTCACATAACACACATTATGTAATGAATAAGAGGAGATGTGAAGCTCCCCCTACACACGTGTACCACATAAAAAAGAGATGTTAAGCTCTTCAATACACAATACACTCAACATGAATCTATATGCATATAGTCAATACAAATAAAAACTTTTGTATTTTTTAAAAAATTTTAGATACCAATTTTAAGTAAAAACACATGAAACATCTTGATATCAATTAAATTAAACATAATAAATTTGAATGTCTAAACAAAATTTTGATACCAATTGTAAATAATTTTCATATTAAACATATGATACCAATATGAAATTTTCAATCATAAAGTAAGGGAGTGGGAATCAAATACCAATTGAAAAATCACCAATTGAAAGACAAAATTGAATTTTCTCCCCCTTTATGAAATACCAACTAAAAGGATGCATAGGCTTGATACCAATTTAAAAGTAATCAATTGAAACAAAATTGAAACTCAAGCACTAGCATAAACAAGATTTTGTGAAAAATTTATATCTTAAGCACAAATAAAACAAGTATATGTGTATGAAATAGAATGAGTACCAATCACCAATAGATGATACCAATTGAAAATATACATACACAATAAACATATGAGTATACACAAAGATCAAAATGATACCAATTGAAAGAGTTCAATGATACCAATTGACATAACAATAAAAGCATGGTATAACTCATATAATCTAATCCTCCCAATCAAGGTTCAATGTTTTAAATGATTTTCATTTTAAAGTATACATGACCATGATCTCCCTTCCAACCTCCCATTGGATGGTAGGGGTTTTCAAAAATAGATTTGAAAATGTAGTTTTGTTTGAAAATCACTACCAAATTGAAGAATACGAACTAGTCAAAATGAAAAACTTGTTAACTAGTGCGAAATCCTTCAAGCAAGGAATAAACTAAAAATAATTTTCATAAAACATGAAATCCACATGATAATCAACACTCTAATTCAATTAGGCATAAATATGACTCATGAATAAAAAACATGAGCAAGCAATAAATGTGAGTGTACAATTAAAGTGTGAATATCATAATCATGAAAATATTCAATAAAGCTCAATTATTCCTTAAACATTGAAAACACGAAAATCATCAAAACTTATTTAACCTTCATGGCATATGTATGTCTAATACAAACTAAAGTATACATACATATCCAAAACACAACGAGTCCACAAAATATATGCATTAAGGCACGTGGCTCAAAAAGGATAAACATGTATATCTAATAGTTTGGACAAGATAGACATATACATGAAGTTAAACAATTAAACACAAAATCAAGAAAAGCTAAATCTTCACCAAAACACATTTCATTTCAAGGTATATGTAAGAATTGTCAACACAACAAGTATACATACATATCCCTAAACACAATTGAGTCCATATACATAGATTTGCATGAAAGGCAAATGACTCAAGGGGTATACATGTATATCTTAAAGTTTGGCAAAATACACATATACATGAATTGAAAACTTATACACATAAAACAAATCAAAAATGGAATACAAGTTTGAAATGTATGAATCATCAAAACTAGACTATACTAGCACATCTAATGGGTTCAAATAAGCAATCAAGCCCAACTATATATAAATTATTTGTCGCCCATTCTATGAACAAGTATATAACTAGACTTAATGAAAACTAACATCTAAACAAGTAATCTTAACATGAAGAATCAAAAACAAGATAAAAATCATCATGATAAAACTAAGACATGATTACTATGCAAATTCACATGTATTAGATTCATGATGTACATTATAGCTTAAACAAAAGTGAGAACACTAAGTATGGGTTCACATAAGCATGTGTGTCTCAAATACTATACATGTATGTCAAGGATCTAATAAACATGGTAATTACACACTAATCCATAGACATCAAAAACATGCTATAAACAATGAAATGGAAAGCATGTAAAACAATAAATGGGAGTAAAGGATTGTTACCAAAACCGAAGAAGCAACTCTCCTTGTCTCCAAAACATGGTGGTCCTTTCCACCAAATCTTCCCTTGAAAGTGATGCATCCAATTGATTTTCTTAAGTACGGAACGCATCCACTCCAATGTGTCATCACTCTCACGTCATGTGAGAGCCCACACCTACATCAAAAATAATAGGAGGGGTGGTCTTTGGTACCCACATCTTGTTGGGTCCATGGGGGTTAGTACCTTCTCTAACCCAAACAAACTTCTTTGCTAAATTCTCAACATGTAAACGATCATAGCAAAATTTAGCAAGATGGCCTTTTCGACCACAATGTGTACATGTGTACACATGAGCATACATGTGTTGATGGTGTCCGGTGGAGCATGTGTATGCCGTGGAGGGTGTGCATGCATAAAAGATGGAACTTGTTTCTTTTGAACCAAGGATTCCAAGCGTGTATGGTTCTTAGCACATTGGCTCATAGTGGAGCCCAAACAATCTACTCTCTTCTTTAATATACAAATATCATCATTAATCTTAGAAGAAGAGGTACATGCATTAGGTAGACTAGATGAAGAGGCTACACTAGCATGGCAAACATGTGCATCAATCTTATTTTTCAAAACAACATTTTTCTTTAAACACACATCTAAATCATTTGAAATGGAAGTAATTTTGTTTTTCAAATCAACATTCTCTTTTAAAACAAAATCAATTTTGGAAGACAAATTTTTATTTTTCTTCAAAAGAGTTTCACAATCATTTTTAGATTTTAAAATTCATTTTCTTTAAGTGCAAGTTCCAATTGAGATCTCAATGCATCCCTTTCATTATAGACCTCAACCTTCTCTTGCAAAACACAATCAAGTCTAGAATGCAAACATTTATTTTCTTTTTCAATTTCTAGACTTTTCTTTTTCAAAACTTTATAGTTTTCTATTAATTTTTCACAAACTATGGATAGTTCTTCATTCAAAGCATGGGAATCAACATAATCATTTGAAGAACTAGCACAATCACTACTATCTAGTTGAGTTTCCGAGTGTACCTCAAGGGAGTCATTCCCTTGGACCATATAGCATTGTTGTGGTTCGGATTCTCCACTAGATTCTTCCTCTCTTGGATTTGTACTTGAAGCTCGGAGGTGGTGATTGTTGTCAACAAATTCCACACTGCAAAGGCGGAATCAATGTTAGAAACACGTAAAAGATAATCTTTAGATAATGTGCTTCTAATGGCCTCTAGGGCTTGTGCATTTGCCCCTATATGATTGCGATCACTAAGGAAGGATTCCTTGGTAATAGCAAGATAAACTTTATGACCTAGGGTTTGTAAATAAACGGTCATCCTAATCTTCCAAACATGAATGTTGGAAGGGTCATACATAGGTGGGTCATGAAAGCCATGATAAACTATATGTGTGCAAAACAAGCAAATGCAAACAATAGATTAGCAAGCAAATGGATCTCACTCCTAGGATGTTAAGCCTAATATCAGGAGCACTAGCTCTGATACCAATTGAAAGGGAACACCTAGAGGGGGGGGTGAATAGGTGTTAGTGCTAATCTAAAACTAAATGCAAAACTAAGTGCGCTAAATGCGGAAGCTAATGCAAATGTTGCACAAACTAATACAATAACAAGTATAGCCGAATTCCCCTTGCGAGGCTCTGGACTAACTCCTCTTGATTCCCCTTGAAATGGGTTGAGGCGCTATGTGAAGCTCTTGTTGGATGAGTATAAGTTAGGCACACACACACAAGCAATCCAAGCAATGTGCACACACAATCAAGCCAAGCAATCAAGGATATAGCAATATGGATTATGCAATGGCAACACAAGCAATGTATATAATATGCTATGAAAGAATAATGCTTGCACAAAAGTAAAGAGAATAGAGTTGAGAGAAATTGGATCAAACGCTAACACAAAGATTTGTTTCGAGGTTCGAGTACCCAACTCTACATCCCCGCCTACACCACCGTGTAGGATTTCTCAATCCACTATAGGAGTACCAAACTCCTCTCTCAACCTTACAATGCCACCGAGGCAATACAACAACCAACAACAACACCTCTACCAAAGAGGCTCACAACCAATCTCAATCACCTCACACTTGAGGGATACAAACCAATCACCCGATCACCTCTACCGAAGAGGGATACAACAAGAATAAGGGTGTACAACTTAGAGGTTACAACAACAACCTCAAAACTCTCTCTTTCTTTCTTTTTCACAAACAAAGATCCTAATAGTTTAGGATAGATGATAGCTCAAGTGTGGAAACTAGGTGTTTTGGAAACAAGCAACAAAGAAAAACTACTTGGGAAATCTCTTGTATATGATAGAAATAAAGATCAAATCAATATCCCAAAACCCTAGTTTTCTTTGATTTTCAAAAACCCAAAAACAATAAAGATGAAATCTTTTAGCACAAAAACTATTTTGAAAACTTGTTTAAACACTAGAGAAATACTGAAATTTTTCTTCTTGAAAACCTTGGCCAAAAACCCAAAGAGATGGGGTTTATATAGGCCCAATACAAAACTAGCTGTTAGAGCTGAGCTGGCAGCTCTGACAGGCAACGGTCGACCGGCCCGGTCGACCGCCAACGGTCAGAAATATGACCGTTGGGCAACTGCGGTCAACCGGCCCGGTCGACCGAAACAAACAGAGAGCAGAGCTCTCAGACCCGGTCGACCGTCCGGGTCGACCGTCCCAAAGGCTCCAAACGTGCACAGTTTTGTGCACGTCGGTCGACCGACCCGGTCGACCGACCTCTGCCTAGTCGACTAGGTCAGTTGACTTAGTCGACTAATAGAAGCCTGGAACAGAAACTGTGTCAGAAAAACTGGGAAAATTATTTTCTAAAAATCTTTTAACATTTCTAAAAATCACCAAAAATAATTTTATCATTTTATATGAAAAACAAACTTGTGATAAAAATTTAAGACATATATCAATCATATCAATTCATTTTCGAGTCTTGCAAATTTTATCAAAAACAAAACTTGTATTTTTATCAAACTTGATTTTTCAAATCATGAATAGGATAGTCAAAATAAGTTTATCTAGCAAGTTTAAAGCATGTATGTATATCTAGAACATATCTAATATACATAGAAATAAGTAAACTTGTTTTGATCTACTATTCAAGAAAACCAAAATCCAAAGCATAAATCTTTTGTGTGTTGTGTGCACTTGAGCATATCAACTATACTAAACTTTACAAATGGATCTAAAACACACTATCTAAACTATGGATACCTAAGTCTTCTTGACGATCTTCATCTTCAAGTAGACTTGCTTCAAAACTCCATCCATGGGCTAGGCAATGTGTGATCTTGACGCTTTGGCCCTGGAATCATCATGAAAAGCTTCTAAACACCTTGTTGAAGCTAATCACCAACTAATATCTTGGTTAATGATCTGAAACTTAAACAACACAAGATTATTAGTAAACATAACTACATGAGTTAATCATCATCAAAACTAGAGTGGAAAGCCTTTGGGCCAACATTGTTATCATCAAAACTAGGGCTAATGGCCTTTGGGCCAACAATCTCCCCTTTTTTGATGATGACAAAACATATGGAGTTATTATAAATATTTTGGGAAAAGACTTCAAGTGAAGCTCCCCCTAAACACATGCATATATAAGAATATGACATAAAAGAGTTAAATGCACAATAAAAGCATATGAATAAGATATGACAATATGGCTATAATGCTAACTATCTATGCATAACAAGGGTACTGAGTTATTACAGTGTATGCATAAACGGTTACCCTCCAACCGTCCGAATTACCTCCAACCTCCAATAAAAGTGGCATATGGGTGGATGGTAAAGGAGCTAGAAACAACACATATACCACATACACCACACATAAAAAGACAATAGAGATATATATCATATCAGAAATATATCCATACATGCATAGAGGTCCATGCCAAACTCAAAACATAAAACCAGATACATACCACACAAAATATATGTCCATAAAACAAAACACATATCCAAATACATATCCAAATACAGAAAATCAAAAGTTGACACTCCAAAAGGTAAACACTCCCAAAATATAACTCCATCTCCCAAATATAATTCCATCAAAAATCTCTCCCCCTTTTTGTCATCAACAAAAAGGGTCAATCCTCCTGAAAATCAGGGTCTTCTGGTAAAGCTAGTGCCTCAGTAACAAATAGAAGGAGGAACCCATGCGTCGAATGGAGGACCCGTCAGAGGAAGTGGCCGTGAGTGGCTACTCAAAAGTGGAGCCAGCCAAGCATTCCTACTGTAGGTGTCATCGACACAGGTCTACAGATAGCGAATAGAAGCACAAATGTTATGGAGATTATTATTCACTCTCTGTTCTAGCCGCTGGAAGTCAGCGGTCATCTACAGGTTGTGCTCTCAAAGCTGAGTAGAAAGAGCTAGATACGGATCAAAAGAAGCAGAAGATGCAAAAGAGGATCTAGGAACAACAGCAGGTATGATAGGATAGGGCTGAGGAGCGGGAGCATGCTCCCTAACACGCATCCTCTTGAGAAGAGTGCTATTTATATCTACTAACGGTTCGATGGACCGTTCAGTGGAGAGATCAAACCTAAGTTGCTTCAACAGGCGTGTGATAAGCATCCCAAAGGGCAAGTGCCGGTTTAGGATCAGGAGATGATCAGAAGCCATATAGTCAATGATGAGTTTGGGTATATTGACTCTAATGCCTTTGAGAGGTAATAGATCAGAAGAGGAGCAGAACCCCTAGCATGACTGTACTCTCCTCATTTTGGCAGGAGGTTATAGAAAATTATTTTAACTAGGACTTGGGCGGTGTGAGTGTAATACTTCACCTCCTCATTCCTAACCAAAATGGGGTTATCATCATCATGAAACAACATGGAGGCAGTGAGGGCAGACTCACCGTCAGGATAGTCAAAATCATGTAAATCAACATTATATATATCTACCCCCTCATAGGAGAGGTGTAGGAGATGGGAAAATTTATCAAGTTAAATGTTAATATCTTTACCCAAAACTCTAGACCTGATGTGATTGTTCTGGAAAGACAGGTTATAGTAGAAATAGTGTACAAACTCAGAGTATACAGGTTCTTTAATTATGACGAGGTGGTCAAGTGAGCTAGTACTCAAAATAGCAGCAAGATTAAGGTGCTCAAAATCACCAAGTACCACAGTTCTACCAGATATAACGTTTTATTATGGATGGCAAGAATCTATAAGATGCATTTTGAGACACAAATGGGTTTGAAAAGGATTCAGGGATTTTCCCTTCTCAGATCTGGATCTCTTGGACATATTAAAGACAATAAATAAGAATATGGCACGAATAATGAAAGATAAACTAGAATAATTTAGAAAATTGAAGAGATTAACGAAAAAAATTTGGTTATACCTTCAAAATCCCAAGAAATTCCTTGAAGAATGGCTGATCTGGAGCCTGAAAAGGTTTTTAACAAATTTTATTGGAGAAATTTTGGAGTGGAGAGGTTGAGAAAGGGTTTGATTGAGTTGGGGATGATGGAAATTGAAGAGGGGAAGAAGAGAGAGTCGGTGGAAGGGGAAGAAGTGAGAAAATTTGGGAGATTAGGTCTTTTAAAAATCGGGTAAAAACAGGCAGACCCGACTCCCAGTCGACCGCCCGGTTGACTGGGGCAAACCAAGAGCAAACTCAGTTTCGACAGTCGGTCGACTGGCCTCGGGCAAAATTTTTTTTTTTTATGACAGGCTATATCGGTCGACCACCCGGTCGACCGGTCCTGTGACAGTTTAACTCAGTTGACTGGGACAGCCCAAAAATATTGCTTAAAAAATTGGATTTTAAAGCTTTTGAAAATAATTTTTCTTGGTATGCTTTTAGACATAAATTAAGGAAATTTTACCAGAGATCATATTGGCATGAGAAACACACAAAAATATTATATTGTTATTACTATTAAATAGACAATATAATTTTAATATTTAACTCATAATTCAAGTAATAAATTAAGATGTTGAAGCCGAATACCCTTTACGGGTTCTGAACTTCTCCTCGTCATTCGTCTAGATAACAGTTGAGGCACGCAATTGCTATCTTTATTTATATTCTTAAATATGGTTAAAATATAAAATAAAATATTCATATTTAACAATAGATACAAAAATCTTTTAAGGAAATACTCTACTTATGGTCATCAAATAGGGCTAAAATGAAAACAGGGCCAGTACGAAAGTAAAAACAAACTAAGTAGATTAGACAAGATACAAAAACAAGAGTGTGCAAGTCTACACAACAAGGATATAAAAAAAATCTAGCTTACTCTATACATGCAATGATCTAGCTAGAAAAGAAATATTCAAGTGGAGAAGTTACCAAACCGCGGGCAATCTCCAAAATAGGTACCTCTTGATAGTGATGCAAGTGACGGTGATTCGTTTAGCTTCAATGTATCTACCACTAGGCACCATCTCCCCCTATGTCTTGAAGGAGGACGACACACCTATATCAATCAAATTTAGTGTGTTCTTTGGTACCCAAATCTTTTTAGGTCCTATGGGGTTAGTACTTTCTCGAAGCCAAACATTCTTATTTTGCATATTTAGCATAACAAAATTTAGCCAAATGGCCTTTGCGGCCGCAATGTGCACAAGTATATACTTTACCATACATAATAGCATGCTTGTGTTGATGTATATGATGTGTTGTTAGATACATGAGAAGTGTGTTTCCTTAGGGTTTTTCCCCTTGGAAACATAGAAGCAAACTTGTTCATATTAAAAGCACATTTTTTTAATGTTGTATCCTAAAGCTCAATGCATTTTTGAATATCTAAAAATTCATTTTTATTATAAGTGCCACTTGGGCTTTTACCCTTATAAGTAGTTTTGTATTTTTTAAAATCAATTTCATTTTCTCAAAAGATTTTGATAAATTATTTTTCTCATTTAAAACAATTTCAAATTTGTTCTTTAAAAGATCATTTTCCTTTTTCAATTTTTTGTTTTGAGCAAGGAAAATTTCATATCTATTTTGAAGTTCTTCAAAAAATTGTGACAATTCATCCATGGTTAAATCATCATCTTCTGAAGAGTTTTCAAGATTTACCTTAGAAGCTTCATCACCGTGTGCCATGAAGCACATGTGTGCGGTGTCAATCTCCTCTTCGGATTTCGTCTCCGAGTCATCCCACGTGGCCACCATCGCCTTCTTTTTCTTATACACGTTCTTGGAGGTCGTGGCTTGTAGTGAGGGGTAATTCGCAATTAGATGTCCCGTCTTTTACAATAAAAGCAAGGACCCACCTCCTCCTTCTTTTCAATCTTCCTTGAGGTCTTCCTCTTCGGAAGTTTTTTGTCTTCCCTTCTTGTAAAACATCTTGCCCACTTTTCTAATGAGCATGGCAAAGTCCTCATCATCGTCTTCCGATAATTCATCATCATTAAAGGAGGATGGAGTCGCCTTGCAAGCTATTGCTTTCTTCTTTGGGCCTCCCTTTCTTCTCTCACCTTCATTTCCATCTCATGGGTTTTGAGATTACCAATGAAGCTAGAGAAGTCCATTTCCTCCCTATTGTTGAGCTCCTTGAGGGTAGTTGCCTTGACTTTTCAAATTTTGGGAAGACCTCTAATGACCTTTCAGAACTTTGGTCATTATCAATCTTATCACCTAAAGAAGATAAGCCGTTAGTGATTTTGGTGAACCGAGTGAGCATTTCATCAATGCTTTCATTTTAAGCATATAAAAGTTCTCATATTGAGAACGGAGCAAGTCAATTTTGGTTCTTTGACCTGAGATGTTCCCTCATGAGTAATTATGAGATCGTTCCAAACTTCAAAAGCAGATTTATAATTTATAAAATGAGAAAGATGAAAGTACACCTAGAGGGGGGTGAATAGGTGTATGGTTAATCTAATGACAAATAATGCGAAATTTAAAAACTAATTGCAACACACTCAGTGTAACCAAAGAGTGTAGCCAAATTCCGGTGAAGGGCTCTGGATTAACTCCTCTAGATTTCTCTAAATAAATGTTAAGGTACTATTTGAAGCTCTCTTGGTTGAACACAAGTGTGGGCACACACAAGCAATACCAAGCATATAAGTATAATATGAACAATATGAAATAATACAAGGCACTATATAAAAGAGAGAGAGTTTAGAGATAGTGGATCAAACGCAAGCACCAAGATATGTTTTGAGGTTTAAGACACTGTTCTACGTCCCCGCCTTCACACAGAAGGATTTCTACTAAATCGTCCACACAGGACTTCCCACACAGGGAACCTCCACTGAGGATTTGGGTAATACAAACCGGGAGTACACAACTCCTCTCTCCAATAATATAACCTCTACACAAAAGGCAAGGCACAACACAAATCACCTCTGCACTTAGAGGGATGGGCACTTAGCCAAACAAGATGAACCTCACACAAGAGGGATAAGGCTCAAAGCCATAACTCCAATAATCACCTCTTCACTAAAAGGGATACTAACACAACCTCCACAATCACCTCTCACTAGAGGGATAACAACACAATCACCTCTCACTAGAGGGATATCAGAAAGTAAGGAGGGTTTATAACACTTGGTGGTATCAAAAACCACAAACCAATTTTCTCACAAAACTAGATCCTAATAGATAGGATAGGTAGATAACTCAAGTGTGAGAAATTAAAGTATTTTGAACAAAGAAAATCACTTGGTAAAATCTCCAATTAGATATTGAAATTTAGATCAAAAACCAATTCCCAAAAGACTCTATTTTCTTTGAAATTCTAACACTTTAAAATCAAATATAAATAAAACTTTTAAACCCCAAAAACTCTTGCTGAAAAACACTTGAAGAATAGGAATTTTTGCTCTTGAAAATCTTCGCTAAAACAGCCCAAAGAAGTGGGTATTTATAACCCACAAACAAATCTGCCCGTTGGCAGCAGCAAAGGGCAATTCTGCCCTTCCGGTCGACTGGACGGTGGACCGGCCAACGGTCATTTTTCTGACCGTTGTGCCTGCGGTCGACCGCCGGTCGACCGGCCCCCACCCGAGAGTAGGGTGCTCTCAGTCGGTCGACCGCGCGGTCGACTGGCCAAGTGGGCTGGCCATGTGTACATCCTCATACACATCGGTCGACCATGCTGGTCGACCGGCTCTTGGTCCGGTCGACCGCCCGTCGACCGCCAGAGCAAACTGGCTGGGGATTTAAGGATAGAAAAACTTGTCATTTTATTATCAATTAAATCCCATAAAATTACATAAATTTCACAAAAATAAGTTCTTATAAGATCTTTGAAATACAAGTATGTGTGATAAAAATTCAACACATATTATGAATAATTTGAACAATTTTTGTGATATGAAATTTGCCTTAAATACAAAAACTGTATTTTTCAAACTTTGGATTTTGAAATAGAAAACCGTTTTCTCCAAAACTTATGTAAATACAAAAACATGATATTGAAACAACTTTGAAGCATATTGTATATGGATAAAAATCCAATATACATATAAAGATTTATATCTATGTTTTTTGACATTGAAATCCAATATCGGTTAAACTGAAAAACCAAAACCAAATAAACTTTAAACTTGTGTGTGTATGTGTACTTGAGCATATCAACACTTCTAATCTTTACACAAGATCTAAACACTAAACTAAAACACAAACCAAAGTCTTCTTATCTCCAAGCCAACTCGATCCAAACACGATCCAACGAGCTTGACTCCAACCGAGTATTAGATGCGATCTTGATGCTAGAGCTCTTGAATCAACATATGATATTTTCAAAACACCTTTGTTGAAGCTAATCACCTACTATTATCTTGATGAAATATCTGAAACTAAATATCACAAGATTATTAGTAAACTCTAACTACATGAGTTAATCATCATTAAAACTAGAGTGAAGGCCTCTGGGCCAACAATCTCCCCTTCTTTGATGATGACAAAACTCATGGAGTAATATATGCATGGATTAAAGTTAAGCTTCATAGAGGCTCCCCCTTAACTCATGCATAGCAATAAACATAAAGATATGCAATGAATGCTCAACACAAACATGCATAAGTGAAGAATGTTTCTCCCCTTTTGCATAAACAAAAACATATATGCTCGATACTGCTCGATACCAATTGTAAAAATAAACATTCATATATCATATCAATTGTAAGTAAACATGCATATAAACTCAAAATCATTCTCCAAATTTCTCTCCCCCTTTTTGTCAATCATCAACAAATGGGTGAAAACAAATCAAACATTAAAGATATATATGCGATATATATTCATGAAGAGGAGAGACGTTAAGTTAACTCCCCATGCATACATACATTTATATGAAAAGAGATGACTAAACCCTAACATAAAGTATAATATGCAATGTATAAAGGAGATATGAAGCTCCTACTACACACGTGTACTACATACCAAAGAAAGGCCAATCACTTCATTATGAAATACACTCAACATGAATCTATATATAGAGAAGATGTTAAGCTTCCCTTGCATATAAGCAATACAAATCAAAACATTATGATATCAATAGAAAAATATATCAATTTAGCATGAAGGTATACATCGAAACATCATGATACAATTTATGATACCAATTGAAAATAAACAAAATATTTTGAAGACCCCAATTGTAAGTAAACAAAAATTTTGATACCAATTGAGATTAAACAAAAATTTTAAGATACTAAAAGATACCAATGTGAAAATATCTTGATACCAATTTAAAAAAAAATCTTGTAAAGTTTGATACCAATAGAAAATGACACACTGTATGCTATTAATACGAATTGAAATATATATATATATATATATATATATATATTATATATAGATAGAGAGAGAGAGAGAGAGAGAGAGAGAGAGGAAATCTTGATACCAATTGAAAGTAACAATCAATTTTAAAGTAACTTGATACCAAAAAAAATCTCTTATAAGTTTTTGATACCAAATGAAAGTAAAAACCAAATTGAGTTAGGTAAGCATAACTCATATCAATATAGATACCAATTTAAAATGAAACATGATACCAATATTGAAAATGTTAGCATATACCAAAACAAAGTATTTTTCATCATAAAGAATGGGAGTAAGATATCAATTGAAAATAAAATATATTGAAAGATACTAATTTGAAAGATTAAAACATGAATTTTCTCCCCCTTTATAAAATACCAATAAAAATCATGCATAAGCTTGTATAAGATACTAATTGAAGAATAATTGACATTAAGGAGTAAATCAAACTTAGCATAAACATAATTTATGATTTAAGATGTAAAGATATAGTAAGCACAATCAAATCACATATATATGTATGAAAATGTAAATACCAATCAAAATTGATACTATTTGAAGTTTGAAGCATACATATATAGAAAAACAAAATATGAGTATACACATGAAAATATCAATTGAGATACCAATTGAAAATACAATGAGGATCAAGTGTATAGCTCATAATACCTCCCTTTTATGCATATGTTAAAAAGATTTTCAATTAGGCTCACAAGGCATAGTCGCCCATTTGATGGAAGGGGTTTTCAAAAATAAGATTTGAAAATAATTTTGACAAGTGAAAACTCTTTCAAAATGAAGAAATACACAACTAGTTTTATGATAATCTTGAAAACTAGTACGAAATCCTTCAAGTAAGAAATAAAACATGAATATATGCCATGAAAAACATGTAAGTCACACGATCACCGACACTCAAAGTTTATAAAGCACATATAAAGCTCATGGAAAAAAACAATCATGAGTAAATAAGAATAATATGAGTGTAAGAATCATGTAATCATAAAATCATGAGAATAGGCAATTAAGTTCAATATGAAATTCCTTTATAAACATGAAAAATATGAAAATCTAATTTCAAAAAAATAATACTAACTCCAAGGTATATGTATGTTTAGTCTAAATCTAAAGGTATACATACACACAAATGAGTCCATAATAGAATTTGCATGAAAAGCAAATGACTCAAGGGTATACATGTATATCCAATAGTTTTGACAAAATTAACATATACATAAAGCTAAACATATGAAAACATGTACAAAATGGGAATACAAGTTTGAAATGCATGAACCATCAAAACTAGGCTATACTAGTACATCTAATGGGTATAAATGAGCAATTAAGTACAAACATATAATAATCAATTTGTGGCTCACTAGTTGTACAAGTATATACACAAGTTTTAATGAGGGTTACATTTAAACATATAATCAAAACATGAAGCACAAAAAAATCATAAACCTAAACCATTTGATCATTATATGAATGCACATGTCTTAGAGTAAGGATATACACAATAGTTAAAATAAAGTGAGAACACAAAAGTATTAGTTCATATAAACATGGGTGTATCTCAAATACTAATCATGTTACAAGCTAATTATCATGGCATATAGCATAATGAACATTAAAACATGACATGCTAAAAATCAATAAATGAAAGCATGTAAACTAAATGGGGGTAAGAGATAGTTACCAAAATCATTAGGGCACATCTCTAGATCTCCAAACCATGGTGGTCCTCCCACCAAACTCCCTTTGAAAGTGATGCATCCAAAATTATCACCGTTTAGCTCGGAACGGATTCACCTCAAGGCACCAACACCTCTCAGTCATGTGAGAGCCCACACCTACATCAAATAAAATAGGAGTGAATTTTGGCACCCATACTCTTTTGGGTCCATGGGGGTTAGCTCCTTTCTTAACCCAAACAAATCTATTTGCAAAATTTGAATCATTAATTCTATCAAAGCAAAATTTTGCAAGGTGGCCCTTACGTCCACAATGTGTACAAGTGTACACATTAGAATACATAGAATCATGTGTGTGAGCATGATGAGCATGTGTATGCCGTGTATGGTGTGCATGCATATAAGGAGCATGTTTCTTGCGAAACATGGGTTCCAACACTGTGTGGTTCATGCACATTGGCTCAAAGTGGAGCCCAAACAACCAACACTCTTCTTTGAAGTATTTATATTGATTGGAATTCATTTATGCATCATTTTATACCACCATACTATGCTTTATGTGATTAAATATGGGATTTTTATTGTTTTTTTTCTCTCTTTTTCAGGTCCATTAATTAATGGAGAAGGAGGCCAATAATTATGATTTTTAAAGGAATTTAGGAGTAATTTAGAAGCCCACAAGAAGAAAGCCCAGATGTGAATTAATCCAAGCATATTCTCCGCTTTCTAGAAGATCTAGCTAGGCACACGAGCGATAACAGAATGGCAGAGAATTCGCTGGCGCAACGGCCAAGATTCTGCCGCAGAAACGCGGCTCTGGCCACGGATCCGCGGCAGGCCTTTGGCCGTTGATCAAGCGTTTGATCCAACGGCTGTGGTGGGAAGGCCTCGTCTCCTGAAGGCTATAAATAGACCCCTAGGGCCTCTATAATGAAGGGAGGAGAGAATAGCATTCTTTTTTTAGGGAAATTGTTAGGATTTCTCTAGGTTTTCTTTAGTCTCTTATTTAATTTTCCTTTTCTCCTTCTAAAGTCCAGGAAAGAGAGAGTGAGGGTGAGAAATCTTTGTAATTAGAGAAGGTGACAACTCAATACAAGGATTAAACTTTCATTCTTCCAATCTTTTCTTGTTCTAGTGCATTTTCTTCTTCAAGCTTTTACCTTCTTATTTTTACTTTCTACAATGAATTGTTGCTTGTTCTTTATTTTCATGTCTAGCTAACTCATTAACATGACTTACTAACTTCTAACTCTACTAACTACTAACTCTTGGGTGATTGCTAACTCATATGAATCATTGGATGCCTTATTCTTGCAATTTACAAGTCTCTTTTATCTCCAATAAAGATGAGTTATTTTCCATTCTTAGCAAATGCTTTGTACCCCCTCCATATGATTCATGTGAGCCTCACTTAGAGCCTTGTCTTTAGAACAAGTGCCTTGATGGAACATGAAGATGGATCATTTCATTATGCTAATGACTATTGTTCAAGTTTCTTATTTCATGCTAGCGTGGTTATAGCTTTGATGGACTAATGAATCTTGTATTTTTGCTTAGCATACCTAAGATTGACTATCCTTGTTTCATTATTGAAAATCTATTTAGGGAGCCGATGATTCAAGGAGGCAACTAGCCAAGCCTAGATTAGAACACATTTTCGACATGGGACAATACATTGACTTGACAAAGCAAGACATAACATTGCCGATGAATCAATATGAGGCATGCATCACCCAATGAGAGTAGTAAGTTAGTAGATTAGAATGTTAGTTAATCGTGGCTTTTCTTTCTATCATACTTCAAAAAAACCCTTTTTTTAAAACATTCTCTTTTAAATATTTCTGTTTCCTTCCATCTTTCTTTCCATTTCTCCTTTTTCTCTATAAAACCCATAAAGATTTTTCACTCACTTTCTACATCATTTTGTTTTTCATTTCTTAAACAAAGAAGAACTTTTGTTTTTATTCTCGAAATCTCAATATAAAAATCTTGAATGCTTCTATTGCTAACCCTCCCTACGGATACGACCCGTCATAGCTTATGCTACGAACGGTGATTCGGAAGGAGTAAAGTAAACCTACATATACGTTCGAAGTTTTTGAGCATCAGTACATGTTGGCCCAGAGGCCTTCCACTCAATGATGATTAACTCATGTAGTTATGTTTACTAATTAATCTTGTGATGTTTAGTTTCAGATCTTTAATCAAGATATTAGTTGGTGATTAGCTTCAACAAAGGAGTTTTGAAGCCTTTTACATGGTTATTCCAGAGCCCGAGCATCAAGATCATATATAGCACTCGTTGGAGTCAAGCTCGGTAGATCACGGTTTGGATCGAGTCGACCTGAAGACGGAGTTCGTCAAGAAGACCTCGGTACATAGTTTATAGTTTGTTTTAGATCCATTTGTAAAGATTAGAATTGTGTGATATGCTCAAGTTCACAACACACATGTTTCATGTTTTGGATATTGGTTTTTTGGTTTAACCGATATTGGTTTTCATGAATAGATAGTATATCAAAACAAGTTTACTTGGTTTTATATATATTAGATTCATTCTATATACATGTATGCTCATGTCTTAAAGAAACTTAAGTTTGACATACCTATTCATGTATTTAGGTTTTGTGTTTTTTAACAAAACGTATTTTTAGAATTAAAGTAAAAAACTATGATATATATATTTTCTTGTATATTGAATTTCTATCCAGATGCAACATGCTTCAAAGTGTTTAAATATCATGTTATTGTATTTGAATGAGTTTTGAAAAAATCAGATTTTCATTTGGAAAATTCAAGTTTGGAAAAATACAGGTTTTGGTTTTCGGCAATATTTCCTTAACACAAAAATGGTTCAAAATGGTTGAAATTTGTGTTGAAATTTTTAACACAAGTTTGTATTTCAATGTATAATGAGAAAACTATTTTTGTGGAATTTTAGAAGTTTTATGGGAATTTTTAGAATTATAAAAACCAAGTTTTCAAGTTCTGAAATCCCTGTTCTGGCTTCTGCCGGTCGACCGGACCGGTCGACCGCGCTAGGAGTCGGTCGACCGACGTGCACAGAATGTGCACGCCTGTTTGGCTGGTGGGACGGTCGATCGACCCGGTCGACCGCAGAGAGCTTCTGCTCTCTGAAAATCCCCGGTTGACCGGGCCGGTCGACCGAGTCTAACGGCTAGCTGCCAGTTTTGACTGCCGGTTGACCGCGCCGGTCGACCGACAGCCGCCAGCAGCCCCAACGGCTACTTTCCTGATTTCTGATTTGATAGGGATTTTTGAGTCAGCTTTTTCTAAATTTTGGAGGCTAATTCCTGACCTATTTACCTAGCCTATATGATGATTTTCTCATGGCAAATCCCTATAAATAGTGGGCATTGGTCAATTGTTAAAAAAAAAGAAAAATACAAGAAAAAATCCCCATTACTTGTTTGTTTTTTAAAGAAAGAGAAGTTTTGTTTTGGAGAGAATTTTTCAGATCTTTTTAAGTGTTTAAAGTGCAAGTTTTTCAGAAGCATTCTTGGTTCAAAAGATCTATCCTTCTTTGTTTAAAGTGTTGGAAAACTCAAAGAAAATAAGAGTATTTGGGAATTGGTTTTTGATCTCTATTTCTATATCTATCTCTTTATTTTCCCAAGTGTTTTTCTTAGTTGTTTTGATTTCCAAAAACACTTTATTTTCACTTGAGCTATATCTCCTATCCTATTCTATAGGATCTTTATTTGTGGGAAAATTGTTTGTGGTTGAGATATACCACCAAGTTGTAAACCCTTTGCTTTGTGATATCCCTCTTTGGTAGAGGTTGATTTGGGTTGTGGTTGACTCCCTCTTTGGTAGAGGTTGAGGTTGTGGTTTACTCCCTCTTGGTGAGGTGGAGTTGGAGTTGGTGCTTGTATCCCTCTTGGTGAGGTGGATTTGGTTGTATTGATGGAGTTTGTACTCCGGTCTTCGGTAGACCATTTGTATTGCCTCGGTGGAGGTTGTATTGGTTGAGAGAGGAGTTCGGTACTCCTAGTGGATTGAAAATCCTTCTCGGTGAAGGCGGGGACGTAGAGCTCGGTGCTCGTACCTCGAAACACATCTTGTTGTTTGCGTTTGATCGATTGACTCTTAACTCTCTCTCTCTCTCTCTCTCTTTACCTTTGTGCATTGCATCATTCATATTGCCATATCATTTATATGCTTGTGTTGTGTCTTGCATTGATTCATATTGCCTATATCTATATGCTTGGTTGTGTTTGCTTGTGTGCCTCACTTGTGCTTAACCTCGAGAGCTTCATATAGCGCCTCAACTCTTATTCAGAGGAATCAAGAGGAGTTAGTCCAGAGCCCTTCACGGGGAATTCGGCTACACTCGTTGGTTGCACTAAGTGTTGTTGCAAATTAGTTTTAAATTTCGCATTTAGTATTTAGATTAGCATTATCACCTATTCACCCCCCCTCTAGGTGATTTCAATTGGTATCAGAGCCTACGCTCCTGATATTTGGTTTAACCACCTAGGAGTGAGATCTTGGTTTGCTAATCTATCATTTTCATTTTGCACATATATATTGTTTGCACACACTCATGGATTGCTTGTCACCTCCCATGTTTGATGTTTCCAACATTGACACATGGAAACTTAGGATGTCTATGTATTTAAAAACCCTGGGTTTGTATGTTTTCCTTGCCGCTACCAAGAAATGCTATCTTGGTAACCGCAATCATGAATGGCCAATACACAATCCCTTGAGGCTATTAGAAGCACGCTAAACAAAGAATATCTTATGCTTGTTTCTAACTTTGATTCCGCCTTTGCAGTGTGGAGCAAGTTGACCACCTCCAAGCTTCAATTGCCAATTCAACCGGAGGAGGAATCTAGCTGATAATCTGAGTCACAATGCTTCATGGTCCATGGGAATGACTCCCTTGAGGTATATTCGGAATCTCAACAAGATTGTGATGATGCTAGTTCTTCTAGTAATGAGCATGTTGATCCTAACACTTTAAATGAAGAACTTTCTATTATTTGTGAAAAATTGATAGAAAAGTATAATCTTTTGAAAAAGAAGATTTTTGCATTAAATAAAAAAAATGAAAATTTGTCTTCTAAACTTGGTTTAGTTTTGCAAGAGAAAGAGGAGATTTCTAATGAAAGGGATTCATTGAAATCTAAGCTTGAACTTGCCCTAAAAGAAAATGAATTTTTGAAAAATAAAAATGATTGTGAAATAATTTTGAAGAAAAATGAAAATTTATCTTCAAAAGTTGATTTTGTAGTAAAAGAGAATGATTCTTTGAAAAACAAAATAATTTCTATTTCAAATGATTTAGATGTTTGTTTAAATAAAAATGAATCTTTGTAAAATAATATAGATTCACATGTTTGCCATGCTAGGGTAGTTTCACCTAGTTCACCCATTGCATGCTCCACTTCTTCTTTAATTAAAAATGATATATCCATGCTAAAGAAGAATACTGATTGTTTGGGCTCCACTTTGAGCCATTGTGTTTTGAGTCATACAATTTGGAATCTTTGTTTCGAAAGAAACAAGTTCCATCTATGCATGCACACCCTCCACGGCATACACATGCTACTCACGATCACAACCATCACACAATGTATGCTCATATGTACACATGTACACATTGTGGACGTAAGGGCCACCTTACTAAGTTTTGCTATGATCGTATACATGATGAAAATTTAGCAACTAAATTTGTTTGGGTTAGAAAAGGTACTAACCCCCATGGACCCAAAAGAGTGTGGGTACCAAAGACCACCCTTATTATAGTTGATGTAGGTGTGGGCTCTCGCATGACGTGAGAGTTGCGGTACCTTGAGGTGGATGCGTTCCGAGCTTCATGAGGACTATTTGGATGCATCACTTTCAAGGAGAGTTTGGTGGGAGGACCACCATGTTTTGGAGACATGGAGAGTTGCCTTTTCGGTTTTGGTAACAATCCCTTACTCCCATTTATTTTTTACATGCTTTCATATCATCGTTTATAGCATGTTTGATATTTATAGATTATTATGATAATGCCATGATTATTAGATCCTTGACATGCATGTATAGCATTTGAGATCACCCATGTTTATATGGACCATTATTTTTGTGTTCTCGCTTATGTTGAGCTATCATGTTTATCATAGTTCTAATAGCATGTGGATTTACATAATGTTCGTTTTTATGTTCATCATGTTGATTTATGTCTCGTTTTATGCTTCATAATTTGATTACTTGTTTAGATGTTAGTTTTCATTAAAACTAGGATGTATACTTGTAATATAGTGGGCCACAAATAAATTTTTATAGTTTGTGCTTGAACGCTTATTTGTACCCATTAGATGTGCTAGTATAGACTAGTTTTGATGATTCATGCATTTTAAACTTGTATTTCCTCATTTTGGACATGTTTTATGATCATGTGTTTTCATTTCATGTATATGTTTATTTTGACAAATCTTAAGATATACATGTATACCCCTTGAGTCATTTGCTTTTCATGCAAATCTTTATTATGGACTCAATTGTGTTTAAGGATATATATGTATACTTCTTGTTTTGTACAAAACATACATATTCCTTGAAGTATAAATTGTTTTATTGAAAATTTTGTTTTGACGATTTTCATGTTTCATGTTTAAAGGAATTTCTATTGAGCTAATTGTCTACCTTTCATGATAATGTGTTTCACATATATCTTGTACACTCACCTCACTTATTGTTTACTCATGTTTTGTTTTCATGAGTCATATTCATGCTTTTTATTGATTTTGAGTGTTGGATATCATGTGTGTTTCATGTTTCATGAAAAACATTTTTGTTTTATTCCTTACTTGAAGGATTTCGTACTAGTTTTCAAGATTTTCCATTTAACTAGTTACGGTATTCTTCGTTATGATAGAGTTTTCAAACATACTATATTTTCAAACCTATTTTTGAAAACCCCTACCTTCTACGGGGCGTTGGTTGGGCGACCATGCCTTGTATGTTAATAATGAAAATCTTTTAAACATGAGCATGAAATGGGTGGAAAGGATTATGAGTTATACACTTGATATTATTGTTGTTTCAATTGGTATCATTGGATCTTTTCAATTGGTATCAATATTGACATTTTTTTGTATACTCATATATTTTTTATGTATGTATGCTTAGACTTCAAATAGTATCAATTTCGATTGGTATCTAATTTTTCATACATATATATGTTTTATTTGTGCTTACTATATATATCTTTAAGCACAAGTTTTGATTATGATAAGCTTGATTTTTAATGACTATCATGTTTCAATTGATTAGTTTTTTATTGGTATACTAATACAAGCATATGCATCGTTTTATTTGGTATTTCATAAAGGGGGAGAAAACTCGTATTTCATCTTTCTATTGGTATTTTTTTTTACCATTGGTTTTGTATTCCACTCCCATACTTTATGATGAAAAATGATTGAAAAATTAATATTGATTTTTAATTTGGTATCATATGCTTATAAAGAAAAATACCTTACAATTGGTATCAAGATGTTTATTTGTTTACTTTCATTTGGTATCATGTAGTGAAAGATATATTTTTTTTCTTTCAATTAGTATCATAAAATGTTTTGATTTGTATTGCCTATATGCAAGGGGAGCTTAACATCTCTTCTACATATAGATTCATGTTGAGTGTATCTTATATTGAGGAGCTTGACAACTCTTCTTTATGTGATACACATGCGTAGGGGGAGCTTCACATCTCCTCTTATGCATTGCATATTATGCGTTATGTGAATTAGGGCTTGTCATCCCTCCTTCATGTAATGCATATATGTAGGGAAGTTAACTTAGTGTCTTCCTCTTCATGAATGTATATCGCATATATCCTTTATTGATTTGTTTTATGTCACCCCTTTGTTGAGTTTTGTTTTTGACAAAAAGGGGGAGAACATTTTGTTTTTACTTTAACCCCTTTGTTGATGATTGACAAAAAGGGGGAGAAGTATTTGAGTAGTATTTCAGTAATATATGCATGTTTTGGAAAAAGTATTTATGTTTATGCATATATGTTTTGTTTTGCAAATAGGAGAAAAAGTATTTGATGAGTTTTATGCTTGATTGGCATGTTTATCTCCTTATATTTGCATTCATGTTTATGAGCCTTCATTGCATATATTTATTGTTTATTGTGATGCATGAGTTAAGGGGGAGCTTCTTTGAAGCTTAACTTTACCATGAGTTTTGTCATCATCAAAAGGGGGAGATTGTTGGCCCAGAGGCCTTCCACTCTAGTTTTGATGATGATTAACTCATGTAGTTATGTTTACTAATTAATCTTGTGATGTTTAGTTTCAGATCATTAATCAAGATATTAGTTGGTGATTAGCTTTAACAAAGGAGTTTTGAAGCCTTTCACATGGTGATTCCAGAGCCCGAGCATCAAGATCATATATAGCACTCGTTGGAGTCAAGCTCGGTGGATCACGGTTTGGATCGAGTCGACTTGAAGACCAGGTTCATCAAGAAGACCTCGGTACATAGTTTATAGTTTGTTTTAGATCCATTCGTAAAGATTAGAATAGTGTGATATGCTCAAGTTCACAACACACACACGTTTCATGTTTTGAATATTGGTTTTTCGGTTTTTGGTTTAACCGATATTGGTTTTCATGAATAGATAGTATATCAAAACAAGTTTACTTGGTTTTATGTATATTAGATTCATTCTATATACATGTATGCTTCATGTCTTAAATAAACTTAAGTTTGACATACCTATTCATGTATCTAGGTTTTGTGTTTTTTTAACAAAACGTATTTTCGGAATTAAAGTCAAAAACTATGATATATATATATGTTTCTTGTATATTGGATTTCTATCCATATGCAACATGCTTCAAAGTGTTTAAATATCATGTTTTTGTATTTGAATGAGTTTTGGAAAAATCGGATTTTCATTTGGAAAATTCAAGTTTGAAAAAATACAGGTTTTAGTTTTCGGCAATATTTCCTTAACACAAAAATGGTTCAAAATGGTTGAAATTTGTGTTGAAATTTTTAACACAAGTTTGTATTTCAATGTATAATGAGAAAACTATTTTTGTGAAATTTTAAAGTTTTATGGGAATTTTTAAAATTATAAAAACCAAGTTTTCAAGTTCTGAAATCCCTGTTCTGGCTTCTTCCGGTCGACCGGACCGGTCGACCGCTAGGAGTCGGTCGACCGATGCACAGAATGTGCACGCCTGTTTGGCTGGTGGGACGGTCGACCGACCCGGTCGACCGCAGAGAGCTTCTGCTCTCTGGAAATCCCCGGTCGACCGGGCCGGTCGACCGAGTCTAACGGCTAGCTGCCAGTTCTGACTGCCGGTCGACCGGGCCAGTCGACCGACAGCCGCTAGCAGCCCAACGGCTACTTTCCTGATTTCTGATTTGATTAGGATTTTTGAGTCAGCTTTTTCTGAAATTTTGGAGGCTAATTCCTGACCTAACCTAGCCTATATGATGATTTTCTCATGGCAAATCCCTATAAATATGGGCATTGGTCCATTGTTAAAAAAAAAAAAGAAAAATATAAGAAAAAATCCCCATTACTTGTTTGTTTTTAAAGGAAAGAGAAGTTTTGTTTTGGAGAGAATTTTTCAGATCTTTTTAAGTGTTTAAAGTGCAAGTTTTTCAGAAGCATTCTTGGTTCAAAAGATCTATCCTTCTTTGTTTAAAGTGTTGGAAAATTCAAAGAAAAGAAGAGTATTTGGGAATTGGTTTTTGATCTCTATTTCTATATCTATCTCTTTATTTTCCCAAGTGTTTTTCTTAGTTGTTTTGATTTCCAAAAACACTTTATTTTCACTTGAGCTATATCTCCTATCCTATTCTATAGGATCTTTATTTGTGGGAAAATTGGTTTGTGGTTGAGATATAGCACCAAGTTGTAAACCCTTTGCTTTATGATATCCCTCTTTGGTAGAGGTTGATTTGGGTTGTGGTTGACTCCCTCTTTGGTAGAGGTTGAGGTTGTGGTTTACTCCCTCTTGGTGAGGTGGAGTTGGAGTTGGTGCCTGTATCCCTCTTGGTGAGGTGGATTTGGTTGTATTGGTGGAGTTTGGTACTCCGGTCTTCGGTAGACCATTTGTATTGCCTCGGTGGAGGTTGTATTAGTTGAGAGAGGAGTTCGGTACTCCTAGTGGATTGAAAATCCTTCTCGGTGAAGGCGGGGACGTAGAGCTCGGTGCTCGAACCTCGAAACACATCTTGTTGTTTGCGTTTGATCGATTGACTCTTAACTCTCTCTTTACCTTTGTGCATTGCATCATTCATATTTCCATATCATTTATATGCTTGTGTTGTGCCTTGCATTGATTCATATTGCCTATATCTATATGCTTGGTTGTGTTTGCTTGTGTGCCTCACTTGTGGTTAACATCAAGAGCTTCATATAGCGCCTCAACTCTTATTCAGAGGAATCAAGAGGAGTTAGTCCAGAGCCCTTCACGGGGAATTCGGCTACACTCGTTGGTAGCACAAGTGTTGTTGCAAATTAGTTTTAAATTCCACATTTAGTATTTAGATTAGCATTATCACCTATTCACCCCCCCTCTAGGTGATTTCAGTACATGAACATCAACAGTTTACTCTAAACCCTCTCTCAATACAATTAACCCCCTTCCGAACAAATTTTTGGCGTCGTTGCTGGGGAGGGTAACGGTTTTTATTTGAGTTTTTGAAACTAAAACGAATTTTTTCTTCTCTGTTGTAGGTTACAGGTTAGGGAAATAGGAAAAGAAGACTTGCAGTAACATATAAGTGATTTTAGGCCTCTGCTCTAGAAAGCAGAGACCAAGTATCCTCTGAATTGCCGCGTTTTCTTGGCTTTTGCTACAGAACTGTGGCAAGGAGGAGTTCACTACTGACTGTTTTTGTGCAGGGCTGCTTGCCTTGCAAAAATATAGCTTGCTAAAAACTTTATTTCTTATATTCCATCACCAAGAGCCTGCTAATAAACCAACAGTAAAACATTTATTGAAAAGTTTAAAAATTGATTAGACGTTTGCATTTTAGGCACGTGTCTCTTCAATTCATTTACTTTACTGTTGAAGAGTGCTGGAGCAAGGTACGTTCGCATTGCATTTAGAATAAGTCTCACCACTTGGTTGATTTATATCGCTTTGAGTGAATCTTGTTTGCCTATATTGTACACCTGCACAAATTGATCTTAAGGGCACCACCCAATAACAAGAAAAGGTGAGAATTTAGTCACCCTTCCTTTGCCCAAAAATCACAATCCAAGCACTCACAATCCCAAGCTTTTTAATAAAAATTGATAGACGTTGGCCCCTAGGAACATCCGGACTCGTTAAGAGATCAGCTAAAGTTGAAAATTATTTTTGATTCATACTCCAGTCAAATCAGTGTCTAAGGTTGAGGATTAAGAGGTTAAGCCTCGAAGATACCGTGGTTTGGCGTAATTAAGGCCCGTTGCTTACGCACGGCTACCTCCCACCATATTTTACCCCTACCTGGCTGATTAGCTGTGGTCTGACTCGAGCAATAACCTTCTTCGGTTCATCGAATAGTTAGGAGTCGTCTAGGTCAAGGTATCCTAGATAGCTTGTGATTGTTTTTCCTTTTCCTTGTTTGTTATTTTCCTTTTTCGCTTGCTTGCTTGGTGAACGTTGTCTGTGATTGTGCATGCAAGAGTGGTACCGGGATCCAATTTCAACAAGACTTATTAGGACTTCTACACTTGCACAAACACCGCTTCCTGACACAATCCCAATCATGGCTAACAATACTTCTCTCCAAGACAAGTTCTACCCTATTCGCACTTCACTTCCTTCATGCATTTTTTTACCCGAGGCAAATGGAAATAATTTTGAGTTTAAACCACAATTCATAAATACACTCCCTAGGTTTCATGGCCTAGAATCCGAGGACTCATATTTCTTCATTCGTGAGTTTGAAGAAGTATGTTTGATGATGAGAATTTCCCAACTGGGGGAAGACGCTGTTAGATTAAGGTTCATTCCCTTCGCGCTTAAGGATATAGCCAAGAAGTGGCTATATAATCGCCTGCCAGTTCTATCTCTTCATGGGATGATTTTGTCAAAGTCTTTCTTAAGAAGTTCTATCCCATTCATAAAACGGCCTCAGAAAAAACATAATGCAGTTTAAGCAGGAATCAAGTGAACCATTTTGGAAGTATTTCGAATGGTTTAAAGATTTACTAGCCCAATGTCCTCATCACGGCATAGAGAAGTGGCGGCAGTGCCAAATTCTCTATGACGGATTAGGCTACCAAACTAAGACACTCCTTAAAACCAAGTGCCAAGGGAAATTTTTGAAAAAGGACGAGAACCAGGGTTGGGATCTCTTTGAAGCTTTAGCAGAAAAAACCATTCAGTGGGAGTCTTGCCCAGAGAAAACCAATCCCACCACTTCCAGAACTGGTATGCATTCGATTGAATCCTCCATAACTGCTGAGGCAAAGATAACACAATTGATGAAAAGACTAGAATTGCTTGAGGCTAGGGAACCGAATTCTGTGAATCAGGTCAACCCACCACCTGTGATCAACCCAGGTTGTACCTACTGCCATGCTCTTAACCACCTGTTTGAGGAGTATCCTATCTACCAAGCTGAAATGTACCCTGAGAATATGAATGCAGTATACACCAGACCCAACTACAATCCATACTCCAAAATATACAACCCAGGATGGAGGAACCATCCAAATTTCTCATGGAGTCAGTCTGGTCATGAGCAACCAAGGCAACCATTTCCACACTAATATCCTGCTCAGTCTCATCAACCAGTTTCCATCAGAGTCTACCAAATTTCCAATCAAGCTTCCAACATAACTTCCAGCCTACATATCAGCAACAACAAACACAAAATCATCCAGAAAAAAAATTGTTAGATTTGGAAGAATGATTGAAACCTTATCCAAAACCCAGGCCTCAATGATGAACACCCACAATAAGGCTATCAATAGGTTAGAGTTCAGATAGGTCAACTGGCTAACTCTTTGAATGAAAGACAAAAGGGAACACTGCCAAGTCAGCCATTGCCCAATCCTAAGAACCCCTTCCCTATTCATGAAGTTGAAGACATGGGTCAGAGCCAATGCAATACTGTTCATATTTTGAGATCTGAAAAGCGGATAGACAATCAGTTTCTAATCATCCTGTTCCTAATAAATCTGTGTCAACACCTCCGGTTCTTGTACCACCAACTCAAAATGATCCATCTTCAAGTTCTCCACCTTCAACCTCCAAATCCAATAACAAAGACTAAACAGATGAGCAACCATACAAGCTTATTGTACCATTCCCTAATAGGCTATCAAACCAAAAGACTAATGCTCAAATGGAGAAGATTAGGGAAATGTTTAATCAGGTCCAGATAAATATGCCCCTTCTTGATGCCATACAACAAGTCCCCTCATATGCCAAGTTCTTAAAAGATATATGCACCAAGAAAAGGAAAGCAAATGTCCCAAAGAAGGTCTTCCTTGCTTCAAACATAAGTGAGTTGCTAACTGGGCCCATTCCTGTGAAATACAAAGACCCAGGGAGTCCAACCATTTCCTATATTATAGGATAGACCACGATAAACAGGGCATTACTTGATCTAGGAGCCAGCATCAATCTTCTTCCTTTCTCTGTGTATCAGCAACTCGGGTTGGGCGACCTCCGTCCAACCAGAGTTACTATACAACTGGCTGATCGATCTGTAAAGATTCCCAGGGGGAGATTACAGATGTTCTCATTCGGGTCGGAGAATTCATTTACCCCGTGGATTTCATTGTTCTAGAGATGCAACCCGTACACAATCCCAAAGCTCAGACACCTGTCATTCTAGGACGACCCTTCCGGACTGCAAACGCAATCATCAACTATAGGAATGGATCAATGCGTCTAACTTTTGGAGATATGACAAAAGAGGTAAATGTCATCCACCTGGGAAAACAACCTCGAGATTTGGATAATGAGTCGTTTGAAGTGAACTTAATCGAGGGATTAACAAGTGAACATGACATGGAGATTGAATATGAGTCTGATAGAGAATTTGAATTGGAGTCTGATGACTTCAACCTTGATCAAATCATCGAGTCCACAGTGGAATGGGCCACAAATGCCACCCCTATCCTTCCCTTACACAAGGAACAACCATTGATAGATCAGGTTCTCTCTTTCAAGCTTAAGGTTCTTCCTAACCATCTCAAGTACCAGTACTTGGGTGAGAAGGAAGCTTTCCCCGTGATAATTGCGTCCCATCTTACGGAACAACAAGAAGAGGATCTTCTTACGGTGTTAAGGGAAAATCGAGAAGCCATTGGTTGGACCATGGCTGATATAAAGGGGATTAGTCCATCCATTGTGCAACACCGGATTCATTTGATAGAGGATGCAAACCCAAAACGTGACCCACAATGTAGACTGAACCCAATCATGCAGGAGGCTGTTAGAGCTGAGATTTTGAAGCTATTAGACAATGGGATAATCTATCCCATATCCGATAGCCAATGGGTTAGTCCAGTCTATGCTGTGCCAAAGAAAACAGGGTTTACCGTGGTAGAAAATGATAAGAAAGAATTGGTGCAAACTCGACTTCCCACGAAGATTCGAGTCTGTATTGATTACCAAAAATTAAATGCTGCCACGTGTAAAAACCACTTTCCCCTTCCGTTCATAGATCAAATGCTCGAGAGACTAGCTGGACATGAGTACTACTGTTTCCTGGATGGATATTCAGGATATAATCAAATCCCTATCGCTCTCGAGGATCAAGACAAGACTACCTTCACATGTCCCTTTGGAACAGTTGCATACCGAATAATACCCTTCTGCCTATGCAATGCTCCCGCAACGTTTCAACGTTGCATGCTTAGTCTTTTTTCCGACATGGTGGAAAGATTTTTGGAGATTTTCATAGATGATTTCTCTATTTATGGCGATTCCTTTGAACAATGCTTGCACCATCTTAAGCTGGTTTTACAACGATGCATGGAGAAAAACTTGACACTCAACTGGGAGAAGTGTCACTTTATGGTCAAGCAAGGAATAGTCCTAGGGCACGAAGTTTCAAACAAAGGAATTGAGGTTGATAGATCGAAAGTGAAAGTAATAACAAAACTCCCTGAGCCAAAATGCTTAAAAGACATTAAATCATTTTTAGGGCACGCTGGCTTCTATAGAAGATTTATTCAGGGGTTTAGCAAAATTGCTAGACCTTTAACGAATCTCTTAGGAAAAGATGTACCCTTCAAATTTGATGAAGAGTGTCTACAAGTTTGGGAGGAGCTTAAGCACAGACTTGTCTCGGCACTGATAATCTCAGCACAAAATTGGACTAGGCCTTTTGAAATCATGTATGATGCCTCCGATTATGCTATACGCGCTGTTCGAGGACAGCGTACTGATAAAAGACAACACGTGATTTACTATGTTAGTAGGACGCTTAATGAAGCCTAACTAAATTACACAACGACTGAAAAGGAATTTTTAACAGTTGTGTTTGTGTTGGAGAAGTTTCACAATTACCTACTAGGGTCTAGGATAAGATTTTCACTGATCACTCCGCCCTTAGATACTTGATGCAAAAGAAGGATGCACAGGCTAAACTGATTCGATGGATACTTCTTTTGCAAGAGTTTGATTTGGAAATTAAAGATAAAAAGGGCATTGAGAATGTGGTGATAGATCACCTTTCGCGAATTCCAAATGCACCAACTGAGACAATCCCAATCAATGACAACTTTCTTGACGAACACATCTTCATGATGTGTAAAGAGCCCTGGTATGCTGATATAGCAAACTACCTTGCAACTGGGCGAACACCTTCAAATTGGTCAAGTCAGGACAAACACCGCTTTATGAGTCAAATACGGTTTTTCTTTTGGGATGAGCCATATTTATTCAAATATTGTTTTGACCAGATAATTAGAAGGTGTCTTCCTAAGGATGAACATCATAGTGTTTTGACATTTTGTCACGAGTTAGCTTGCGGTGGACACTTTGGTCCACGAAAGACTGCTGAGAAAGTCCTTCAGAGTGGGTTCTACTGGCCTACTCTCTTTAAGGACGCTTATACTTTCTGCAAGCTCTGTACCAGATGTCAAATGACAGGTCGAATCACACGTAGAGACATGATGCCCCTTACACCGATCCTGGAGGTAGAGATTTTTGATTTGTGGGGCATCGATTTCATGGGACCCTTCCCTCTGTCTTATGGCAACCAATACATTTTGGTGGCCGTAGACTACGTTTCTAAATGGGCTGAAGCTATTCCGACTAGGACAAATGACAACCAAGTTGTCATCAAGTTTTTACGTGAAAACATCTTTTCGCGCTTCGGAGCCTCCCGTGCGATAATTTGTGACAACGGGAGTCATTTCTGTAACCGGGCTTTTGAAGCTCTAATGCGGAAGTACTCTCTCTCATAAATAATCCACGGCCTATCATCCTCAGACGAACGGGCAAGTGGAAGTCACCAACAGACAAATTAAACTGATATTGGAAAAAACTGTCGAACAAAATCGTAAGGACTGGTCCATCAAACTCATTGATGCCCTATGGGCATATCGTACCGCCTTGTTGGCCCAGAGGCCTTCCACTCTAGTTTTGATGATGATTAACTCATGTAGTTATGTTTACTAATAATCTTGTGATTTTAGTTTCAGATAATTAAACAAGCTATTAGTTGGTGATTAGCTTCAACAAAGGAGTTTAGAAGCTTTCACATGGTGATTCTAGAGCCCGAGCATCAAGGTCATACATTGCACTCGTTGGAGTCTAGCTCGGTGGATCACGTTTTGGATCGAGTCGACTTGAAGATGGAAGATCGTCAAGAAGACTTAGGTATCTATAGTTTAGTTTAGTGTGTTTTAGATCCATTTGTAAAGATTAGATAGTTGATATGCTAAAGTGCACAACACACACGTTTTATGTTTTTATATTAGTTTTCATGAATAGTTAGATCAAAACAAGTTTACTTTGTTTGTATGTATATTAGATGTATTCTATATACATACATGCTTCATGACTTATACAAACTTAGTTTGACATACCTATTCATGTGTTTTGGTGTTTTGTATTTTTAACAAAACATTATTTTGGAATTAAAGACAAAAACTATGATATGTATATGTTTCATGTATATTGGACCTATGTCCATATGCAACATGCTTTAAAAGGCTTAAGTATCATGTTTTTGTATTTGGATATGTTTTGGATAAAGTTTATTTGAAAAGTCTAAGTTTGGAAAAATACGGGTTTTGGTTTTCGGTAATTTTTTCAAAACACAAAAATGTTTTAAAATGTTTGATATTTGTGTTGATATTTTTAACACATGTTTGTATATCAATGAAAAATGATAAAACTATTTTTGTGGAATTTTAGAAGATTTATGGGATTTATTAGAATATTTTTTAACAAGTTTTTCTGACCCAGATTTCTGCCTGATAGGCTCTGGCGGTCGACCGACCGGTCGACCGGACCCAGAGTCGGTCGACTGGGCGGTTGACTGACGTGCACAAGCTTGTGCACATTGGCCAGGCACTTGGGCCGATCGACCGGGCGGTCGACCGGGCCAGAGAGCTTTGCTCTCTGTTTTTTTACGGTCGACCGGCCGGTCGACCGCAGACTTCCAATGGTCAAAAATATGACCGTTGGCGGTCGACCGGGTGGTCGACCGCCAGAGCTGCCAGTTCAGCTCCAACGGCTAGTTTTCCAATGGGGCTTTAAATACCTCATTTGTTTGGGTTTTTCTTCAAGATTTTTAGAGCTAATAATTTCTACTCCCTAGTGTTTATTTCAGCAATTTTTCAAAAGGTTTTTGGGGCTTAAAGAGTTCATCTCTAATTGTTTCAAAAAGGGTTTGGAAAATTCAAGAAAGAGAAAAGCTTTGGGATTGGTTTTTTGATCTTCATTGTATTCTTATCCTAGCTATTTTCCCAATAGTTTTTCCTTGAGTTTTTGATTTCCAAACACTTGTTTTCCACTTGAGCTATATCCTCTATCCTATTCTATAGGATCATTTATTTTGTGAAAAAAGGAAATTGGTTTGTGGTTGAGATATACCACTTGTTGTAGCCCCTTGATTTGTTGGTTGCTCCCTCTTTGGTAGAGGTTGAGGTTGTGGTTTACTCCCTCTTGGTGAGGTGGAGTTGGTTGGTATTTGTATCCCTCTTCAGTAGAGGTGGATTGTGCTTGTATCCCTCTCGGTGAGGTGGATTTGGTTATATTGGTGGAGTTCGGCACTCCGGTCTTCGGTAGACCATTTGATTGCCTCGGTGGAGGTTGTATTGGTTGAGAGAGGAGTTCGGTACTCCCTTGTTGTACAAATCCTCCTTGGTGGGAGTCCTCGGTGGACAAGTTAGTGGATTGGAAATCCTTCTCGGTGAAGGCAGGGACGTAGAGCTAGGGGCTCGAACCTCGAAACACATCTTTGTCTTTGCATTTGATCCATTGACTCTAAACTCTCTCTCTTTATTTTATGTTGTGCTTTGATTCATATTGCCATATCATTTACATGCTTGTGTGTTTGTGTGCCTCACTTGTACTTAACCACGAGAGCTTCACATAGCACCTCAACTCTTATTCAGAGGAATCAAGAGGAGTTAGTCCAGAGCCCTTCACGGGGAATTCGGCTACACTCGTTGGTTGTACTAAGTGTAGTTGCAAATTAGTTTTAATTTCCGCATTTAGTTTCTAGATTAGCCATATCACCTATTCACCCCCCCTCTAGGTGATTTCAATTGGTATCAGAGCCTCCGCTCCTGATATTTGGTTTAACCACCTAGGAGTGTGATCTTGGACTTAGCTAATCTATCATTTGCATTTGCACATATATCTTGTTTGCACACACTCATGGATTGCTTGTCACCTCCCATGTTTGATGTCTCCAACATTGACGTGTGAAAATATAGGATTTCCATCTACCTAAAAACCCTAGGCTTGCATGTTTTCCTTGCCGCTACCAAGAAATGCTATCTTGGTAATCGCAATCATATAGGGGCCAATGCACAAGCCCTTGAGGTTATTAGAAGCACGCTATCTAAAGATTATCTTATGCTTGTTTCTAACCTTGATTCCGCCTTTGCAGTGTGGAACAAGTTGACCACCTCCACCTCCAAGCTTCAAATGCCAATCCAACCAGAGGAATCTAGTGAAGAATCCGAGTCTCAATGCTACATGGTCCAAGGGAATGACTCCCTTGAGGTACATTCGGAATCTCAATTAGATTGTGATGATAGTGCTAGTTCTTCAAATGAATATGTTGATGCCAATGCCTTGAATGAAGAACTATCCATTGTATGTGAAAAAGTATTGGAAAAATATAATTTGTTAAAAAAGAAGAGTTTTGAACTTAATAAAGAAAATAAGGATTTATGTTCAAGACTTGATTTGATTTTGCAAGAGAAAGAGGAGATTTCTAATGAAAGGGATTCATTGAAATCTAAGATTGAACTTGCCCTAAAAGAAAATGAATGTTTAAAATCTAAAAATGAATGTGATGATATTATGAAGAACAATGAGGTTTTATCTTCAAAATTAGATTTTATTTTAAAGGATAACAATTCTTTGAAAAATGAAATTGATTTTATTTCAAAAGAATTAGATTTAGTTTTAAATAAAAATAAAACTTTAAAAAATAATATAGATTCACATGTTTGCCATGCTAGGGTAGTTCCATCTAGCTCACCCATTGCATGTATCACTTCTTCTTTAATTGAAAAAGATATATCTATGCTAAAAAAGAATGTTGATTGTTTGGACTCCACTTTGAGCCAATGTGTTTCGAGTCATACACGTTTGGAATCTTTGTTTCGAAAGAAACAAGTTCCATTTTTGCATGCACACCCTCCACGGCATACACATGCTCCTCACGTACACACCCATCACACTTTGTATGCTCATGTGTACACTTGTACACATTGTGGACGTAAGGGCCACCTTGCTAAATTTTGCTTTGATCATTTATATGATTGTAATTTAGCAAATAAATTTATTTGGGTTAGGAAAGGTGCTAACCCCCATGGACCCAATAGAGTATGGGTAGCAAAGACCACCCCTATTGTATTTGATGTAGGTGTGGGCTCTCGCATGATGTGAGAGTATAGGTACCTTGGAGTGGATGCGTTCCGAGCTTCATGTGGACTATTTGGATGCATCACTTTCAAGGGATGTTTGGTGGGAGACCACCTTGTTTTGGAGACATGGAGAGTTACCTCATCGGTTTTGGTAACAATCCTTTACTCCCATTTATATTATGCATGCTTTCCATGTTCATTGTTTATAGCATGTTTGATGTTTATAGATTATTATGTTAATGCCATGATTAATAAATCATTGACATGCATGTATAGCATTTTGAGACACCCATATTTAATATGCACCATTATTTTAGTGTTCTCACCTTTGTTTAGCTATCATGTTTATCATAGCTCTAATAATATGTGGATTTACAAATGATCATGTTTGTGTTTATCATGTTGATTTATATCTTGTTTTATGCTTCATGTTTTGATTACTTGTTTAAATGTTAGTTTTCATTAAGACTAGGTATATACTTGTACACATAGTGGGCCACAAATAAATCTATATATGTTTGTGCTTGAATGCTTATTTGTACCCTTTAGATGTGCTAGTATAGTCTAGTTTTGATGATTCATGCAGTTTAAACTTGTATTCCCATTTTTGGATTTGCTTTATGATTTTATATTTAGCTTCATGTATATGTCTATTTTGCCAAACCCTAAGATATACATGTATATCCCATGAGTCATTTGCTTTTCATGTAAATCTTTATATATGGACTTAATTGTGTTTAGGATATGTATGTATACTTTTTGTGTTGTCAAGACATACATATACCTTGAAGATTAAATAGTTTTGATGATTTTCTATGTTCTAAGGAATATTGAGCTTAATTGCATATTTTCATGATGTCATGATTCACATAACACTTGTACACTCACTTCTTTTAAATGTTTCTCATGATTATGTTTTCATGAGTATGTATGGGCTTTATGGACTTTGAGTGTTTTAGTGCCATGTGATTTACATGTGTTTTATGAAAATTATTTTTGTTTTATTCCTTGCTTGAAGGATTTCGTACTAGTTTACAAATTTTTATTTTAACTAGTTTGTATTCTTCAATATGGTAGAGTTTTCAAACATACTATATTTTCTAAACCTATTTTTGAAAACCCCTACCTTCTACGGGCGGTTGGATGGGCGATCATGCTCATGTATGCTTTATAGTGAAAATCATTTTAAACTTGAACATGATTGGGTGATAGGTTATATGAGATATACTCTTGATATTATTTTTGTTTCAATTGGTATCATTGGATTCTTTCAATTGGTATCAATATTGACATTTCTTGTATACTCATATATATTTTTTGTATGTATATATGCTTACACTTCATATAGTTTCAATTTCGATTGGTATCTAACTTTCATACATATATATATTTTGTTTATGCTAAGCTTGAGTTTTAATGATCATCATGTTTCAATTGAGTAGTTTTCAATTGGTATTCTAATACAAACTTAGACATTGTTTTTATTTGGTATTTCATAAAGGGGGAGAAAACTCGTATTTTATCTTTCAATTAGTATTTGGTTTACCACTGGTTTTGTATTCCACTCCCTTGCTTTATAATAGAAAATAATAATTTCAAGTTGGTATCATATGCTTAAATGAATAATACTTTCAATTGGTATCAAGATTTTATTTGTTTTCTCAAAATTGGTATCAAGATGCTCTTTTGTTTACTCAATTGGTATCCATAAAAAAATTTATATTGATTTGTTTGATATCACCCCTTTATTGATTCTATGCTTCGAACAAAAAAGGGGAGAAGAATGTTTTGTTTTTACTTTAACCCCTTTGTTGATGATTGACAAAAAGGGGGAGAAGTATTTGAGTTTATATGCATGTTTTATATGCATGTTTTGTTTTATTTATTAGTTTGTCGTTTAATTGTTTAATTGGTATCAAAAGCATTATTTAAGAGCATGTTTTTATTGGTATCAAGAGCACGTTTTATGCATGATGCATTTCATATGTTTGGTATCAAGAGCATGTTTTTGTATTTGGTACCTTGTTTTATGCATGTCTATGCATACATGTTTATGAGCTTTCATTGTATATTTATTGTTTATTGCTATGCATGAGTTAAGGGGGAGCTTCCTTGAAGCTTAACTTTAATCCATGCATATATAACTCCATGAGTTTTGTCATCATCAAAAAGGGGGAGATTGTTGGCCAGAGGCCTTCCACTCTAGTTTTGATGATGATTAACTCATGTAGTTATGTTTACTAATAATCTTGTGATTTTAGTTTCAGATAATTAATCAAGATATTAGTTGGTGATTAGCTTCAACAAAGGAGTTTAGAAGCTTTCACATGGTGATTCCAGAGCCCGAGCATCAAGATCATACATTGCACTCGTTGGAGTCTAGCTCGGTGGATCACGTTTTGGATCGAGTCGACTTGAAGATGGAAGATCGTCAAGAAGACTTAGGTATCTATAGTTTAGTTTAGTATGTTTTAGATCCATGTGTAAAGATTTGATAGTTGATATGCTCAAGTGCACAACACACACGTTTTATGTTTTGATATTGGTTTTCATGAATAGTTAGATCAAAACAAGTTTACTTTGTTTTTATGTATATTAGATGTATTCTATATACATACATGCTTCATGACTTATACAAACTTAGTTTAACATACCTATTCATGTGTTTTGGTGTTTTGTATTTTTAACAAAACATTATTTTGAAATTAAAGACAAAAACTATGATATGTATATGTTTCATGTATATTGGACCTATGTCCATATGCAACATGCTTTAAAATGCTTAAGTATCATGTTTTTGTATTTGGATATGTTTTGGACAAAGTTTATTTGAAAAGTCTAAGTTTGGAAAAATACGGGTTTTGGTTTTCGGTAATTTTTCCATAACACAAAAATGTTTTAAAATGTTTGATATTTGCGTTGATATTTTTAACACATGTTTGTATATCAATGAAAAATGATAAAACTATTTTTGTGAAATTTTAGAAGATTTATGGGATTTATTAGAATATTTTTTAACAAGTTTTTCTGACCCAGATTTCTGCCTGATAGGCTCTGGCGGTCGACCGACCGGTCAACCGGACCCAGAGTCGGTCGACCGGGCGGTCGACCGACCTGCACAAGCCTGTGCACGTTGGCCAGGCACTTGGGCTGGTCGACAGGGCGGTCAACCGGGCCAGAGAGCTTTGCTCTCTGTTTTTTTACGGTCGACCGGTCGGTCGACCGCAGACTTCCAACGGTCAAAAATATGACCGTTGGCGGTTGATTGGGCGGTCGACCGCCAGCCGCCAGAGCTGCCAGTTCAGCTCCAACGGCTAATTTTTCCAATGGGGCTTTAAATACCTCATTTGTTTGGGTTTTTCTTCAAGATTTTTAGAGCTAATAATTTCTACTCCCTAGTGTTTATTTCAGCAAGTTTTCAAAAGGTTTTTGGTGCTTAAAGAGTTCATCTCTAATTGTTTCAAAAAGGGTTTGGAAAATTCAAGAAAAAGAAAAGCTTTGGGATTGGGTTTTTTATCTTCATTCTATTCTTATCCTAGCTATTTTCCCAATAGTTTTTCCTTGAGTTTTTGATTTCCAAACACTTGTTTTCCACTTGAGCTATATCCTCTATCCTATTCTATAGGATCATTTATTTTGTGGAAAAAGAAAATTGGTTTGTGGTTGAGACATACCACTTGTGGTACCCTCCTTGATTTGTTGGTTGCTCCTCTTTGGTAGAGGTTGAGGTTGTGGTTTACTCCCTCTTGGTGAGGTGGATTTGGTTTGTATTTGTATCCCTCTTCGGTAGAGGTGGATTGTGCTTGTATCCCTCTCGGTGAGGTGGATTTGGTTGTATTGGTGGAGTTCGGTACTCCAGTCTTCGGTAGACCATTTGATTGCCTCGGTGGAGGTTGTATTGGTTGAGAAAGGAGTTCGGTATGTTGGCCCAAAGGCCTTCCACTCTAGTTTTGATGATGATTAACTCATGTAGTTATGTGTACTAATAATCTTGTGTTATTTAGTTTCAGATCATTAATCAAGTTATTAGTTGGTGATTAGCTTCAACAAGATGATTTGGAAGCTTTCACATGTTGATTCAAGAGCCCGAGCGTCAAAGATCATATATAGCACTTGCTCGGTGGATCAAAGAGTTTTGGATCGAGTCGGCTTGGAGATTGCGCTCTACAAGAAGACATCGGTACCATAGTTTAGTTTTGTGTTTAGATCCAAATTGTAAAGATTAGAATAGTATGATATGCTCAAGTTCACAAAACACTCACGTTTCATGTTTTGATTTTTGGTTTTCGGTTTTAGGTTTAACCGATCTTGGTTTTCATGAATAGATAGATTCAAAACAAGTTTACATGGTTTAATGTATATTAGATTTGTTCTATATACATGCATGCTTCAACTACTTAGACAAACTTAGTTTTGACTTACTTATTCATGTGTTTTATGTTTTGGTATTTTTAACAAAACATATTTTAGATTTAAAGTCAAAAACATGGATATATATATATATATGTTTTATGTATATAGGATTATATCCATATACATCATGCCTAATTGTTGTTTAATATCATGTTTTTGTATTTGGATGAGTTTTGGACAAAACGTATTTTCTATTCAAAATCCAAGTTTTAGAAAATACAGTTTTTGGTTTTTGGAAAAATTTCTATAACACAAAAATAGTTCATAATGTTTGAGATTTGTGTTAAACTTTTTAACACAAGTTTGTATTTCAATGAAAAATGATAAAACTATTTTTGTGGATTTTTAGAGGTTTTATGGGAATTTATTGAATAATAAAAACCATAGTTTTTCAGCCCTGTTTAGCTGCTGCCAGGCTATATCGGTCGACCGCACGGTCGACCGTATCAGGAGCCGGTCGCCTGTGACGGTCGACCGACGTGCACGGATACGTGCACGCTGGCTGCCTCTTGATCCGGTCGACCGACTGAAAGCAGGTTGCTCTCTGTTTTCTACGGTCGACCGCCCGGTCGACCGGTAGCTGCCAACGGTCAAAAATTGACCGTTGGATGGACGGTCGGCCGGACGGTCGACCGTTAGTTCATTTTTGGCAAGATTTGCTGCCAACGGCTATAATTTTCTGGGGGCTATAAATACCCCATTGGAAAGAGGTTTTCTCCAAGATTTTTTGTGCGAATTTTTCCTGACTCTCTAGTGTTTTCACAGCAATCAAAAGAAGTTTTTGGGCTTTAAATTGAACAATCTATTTGGTGTTTTTGCTAGGGTTTGAAAAATCAAAGAAAAGGGTTTTTGGGAAAAGTGTTTGATTAAACTTCTTCATCTTGGTTTCTAGTTTTTCCCAAGGATTTTCTTTGAGATTTTGATTTCCATTCCTTTGGTTTTCTCCACACTTGAGCTACATCTACTATCTCATTCTATAGGATCTATGTGTGGGAAAGAAATTGTTTGTGGTTGTTGTTTAGACTACCAAGTTGTAAACTCTTCATTTGCTTGGCTTTGTGCCTTTCCCTCATTGTGTTGAGGAGGTTGTGCAAGTGGGTTGTATCCCTCAAGTTGTGAGGTGATTGTTTGTTGGCTTGGAGTTGTGCCTCAAGAGGAGGTTGTGTTTGTAAAGAGAGGAGTTGGGTACTCCTTGTAATTGTGATTGCCCCAAATCCTCGGTGGAGGTTCCCTTTATGGGAGTCCTTTGTGGACAAGCTAGTGGACTTGAAATCTTTCTGTGTGAAGGCGGGGATGTAGAGCTGGGTGCTCGAACCTCGAAACATAGCGTGTTGTTTGCGCTTGATCCCTTGACTCTTACTCTATCTCTCTCTCTCTCTTTACTTTATGCCTTGCATCATTTCACATTGATCATTCATACTTATATGCTTGGCTTGGTTGTGTGTGCATCTCTAGTCAGTTGCATTTGTGTAATTGCAATTAGTTTTAAATTCTGCATTAAGTTCATTAGATTAGCATTATCACCTATTCACCCCCCCTCTAGGTGATTTCAATTGGTATCAGAGCCTACGCTCCTGATATTTAGGTTTAACCACCTAGGAGTGTGATCTTGGTTTGCTAATCTTCATTTGCATTGTTTCGTTTGCACACATATAGTTGCACTCATGGATAGCCCTCCTATGTTTGACTTTTTTAGACTTGATGTTTGGAAGGCCAATATGAGTAGTCATTTAAAAAGCCTAGGACATCTAGTTTATCAAGCCACTACTAATGAATCCTTCCCAAATCATAGCAAGCATAAAAAGGCAAATGCATTAGCACTTAAAACACTTAGAGCATCTCTTAATGAAGATCTTTTATATGTGTTTGATCATTATGATTCGGCTTTTGCAGTTTGGAGCATATTGACTTCTCCCGAGCTTCCAAGGATTATCAACAAATTGAGGAGATCTAGGAGAGACAAATCCGACGAGCATTGCCTCATGGTCCAAGGGAAAGACTCCCTTGAGGTACAATCGGATTCTCAATTAGATGATAGCTCTAGCTCTTATTGCTATGGATGTTTAGAAGTTCAAAATTTAAATGTAGAACTTGCCACAAAGCTTGAAAAATTCTTGGAAAAACATGAACTTTTGAAAAAGAAGAACTTTGATTTAAAAGAAGAAATAAAGGATCTGTGTTCTACTTTTGAATCGGTTTTGCAAGAGAAGAAAGAGATTACTAGTGAACGTGACTCACTAAGATCTCAACTAGACCTTGCCCTAAAAGAGATTGATGTTTTAAAAAGCAAAAATGATTGTGATGATGTTGTGAAAAACAATGAGGTTTTATCTTCTAAATTGGATTTTGTTTTAAAAGATAACCTTGCTTTGAAAAATGAAATTGATTTTATTACAAAAGAATTGGATCTTGTTTTAAAGAAAAATGAATCTTTAAAAATTGATATTGATTCTCATGTGTGCCATACTAGTATAGCTTCTTCTTCTAGCACACCTTTTGCATTCTCCACTTTATCTTCTAGTATTGAAAATGACATAATTGTTTTGAAGAAAAGTGTAGATTGTTTGGGCTCCACTTTAAACCAATGTACATTGAATCATACACGCTTGGAAACCTTGGTTCGCAAGAAACAAGTTCCATCCTTACATGTACACCCATCATGGCATACACATGCTTTCCACGGTCACCACCATCACACGTATACTCATGTGTACACATGTACACATTGTGGCCGAAAAGGCCATCTTGCTAGATTTTGCTATGATCGTTTACATAATGAAAATTTAGCATGTAATCTTGTTTGGGTTAGAAAAGATACTAACCCCCGTGGACCCAAAAGAAAATGGGTACCAAAGTCCACCCCTTTGATTTTTGATGTAGGAGTGGGCTCTCGCATAACGTGAGAGTGTTGGTGCCTTGAAGTGGATGCGTTCCGTACTTAAAGGAAACATTTTGGATGCATCACTTTCAAGGGGAGTTTGGTGGAGAAGACCACCATTGGTTTGGAGAACTAGAGAGGTGCCTTCATCGGTTTTGGTATCGATCTCTAACTCTCGTTTATTTTTACATGCTTTCATACTATTGTTTATAGCATGTTTTGATGTTTGTTAATTATTATGATTATGCCATGATCATTAGATTAGTGTTATACATGTTTAGTTACTTGAGACACCCATATTTTATATGGATCTATATTTAGTGTTCTCACCTTGTTTAAACTAATATGTATGCCCTAGATCTAATGCACATGCATATACATAATGATCATATGGATGTTTATGATGTTTTATTTTATGCCTCATGTTTTGGATATACGTTTAGATGTTAGTTTTCATTAAGACTAGGATTTATACTTGTACATATAGCGGGCCACAAATAAATCTTTATATATGTTTGTGCTAGAATTCTTATTTGTACCCATTAGATGTGCTAGTATAGTCTAGTTTTGATGATTCATGCATTTTAACCTATATTCTCATTTTGGATATGTTTCTTTGATCATGTGTTTTAACTTCATGTATATGTCCATCTTGTCTAAACTATTGATTATACATATATATCCCTTGAGCCACGTTCCTTCATACATATATTTTTGTGGACTCATTATGTTTAGGATATGTATGTATACTTTAGTTTTTACATGACATACATATGCCTTGAAGTTTAAATCGTTTTGGTGAGTTTCATGATTTTCATGTTTTTAAGTAATTTCAATTGGAAAAGAAAATTTAGTTTTTCATGTGTTAATGTTTTTAAAGAATTTCACATGAGCTTAATTGAATATTTTCATGTTGATATGTGTCACATAACACTTGTTCACTCACTTTATTAGTTTACTCATGATTTGTTTTTCATGAGACTGTGATATGAGCTTTATGGATTTTGAGTGTTTAGTGATCATGTGATTTACATGTGTTTCATGAAAAATAATTTTGATTTATTCCTTACTTGAAGGATTTCGTACTAGTTTAAAAGTTTTTCCTATAACTAGTTCGTATTCTTCATTTTGGTAGAGATTTTCAAACATACTATATTTTCAAATCTATTTTTGAAAACCCCTACTGTAATACCCCTCTCCCGGAATACGTGCCTAGTTACGTATTCAGTCCTTTGACCGTATTTTCCGATGTACCTTCCGTATTTGACCGATTTTAATTTCAAATATCATTTTCCAATATTTTAGATTTTATGTGATTTTCTGGAATTTTCTGGAATTAAAATGAATTTCTTCAAGACCGGTGTCGGCCAGTATCGCTGACCGATTTCCGAATTTTTATCTTCCAAACTGTTAGGAATTTTTAGAAAGTCCTTTAGACCTTATTGCTTAGAATCATATTTCCTGCTTATACTCTTTTTCTGAGAATTTTATAAATTTATGAAAATTCTTTCGGAGTCGGTAAATAACTGATTCCGGGATTTTTAATTAAAAATCTATACAGTATTTCTTCAAACGAATTTCACCATGAGTCTTCAAATATTTTTCTTGATTTTTGGTAAAAATTTCAGACCATTCCGAGATACTTGAATTTCGGGCATTTTTCCAAAATTTGCAAAATTCCAATTCCACCTCATTTTCCACCTCATTTCCCACTCACCCTTCACCTAACCCCACTAACTCTCTCTCCTTCCCATGGCCGGCCAAGTGGCAATGGGAGGAACACCTCACCCCCACATTTTTGCAAGAAACCCTCCACTTCCATCTTAATACCAATCCCTTTACAAAGATTCCAAACTATAAGTGCATTTCCTTTGCAAAATTCCCCTTTTTCTCATTTCTTCATCAAGAGAGCTCTCTCAAAATTCCCTTCTTCCTCTTCAACAAACCCTAGCTTCAAGAGAACACCCAACCTCTTCACCTTCACCTCAAAGTCTCTAAGGATTCATCTAGGGCTTCATCAGGGGAGCTCAATTTCAACCATCTCCTCCCAAGGCAACACCAAGGGGAATTCTTCAACCCTAGCTTCAACATCAAGTGTGGATTGGAGCCATCTTCTCTACCTTGGATCAAGACTCAAATCCAACCTATCCTAGTGAGTTTCTTACTCACCAAGACCTAGTTAACACTCCACATGCTTAGGGTAGAGATCCATGTACACCTATAACATAAAAATCCAATTTTTAGGTCATCTAAGCTCAAATCCAACCTCTCATGTCAATATATCACACACCAAAGCTAGACCCTGTTCTGGTGTACTTGTAGTAGTAGATCAGGTCCTCTAGTGCCACAAAAATCCTATTTTTAGACTGATAGAACCAACCAAGGTGAAATCTGATTTTTCTGCCTTAACAGCAGCAGATTTCAGAGGATCGGTCGACCGGCAGTCGACCGATCACTCTACCGACGTGCACAGCGTGCACAATTTTGAGTTGGCGGTCGACCGGCAGTCGACCGACCACTCGACCGGCTTAGGGAATTAGGGTGGACCAGTCGACCGACAGTCGACCGGCCAAAAACCTGGAGCTCACGCACTTTGTACGGTCGACCGGCACTCGACCGGCACTCGACCGCCTTTGTAAATCCCAGTCGACCGGCAGTCGACCGGAGGTCGATCGCCAGGTCAAATTCTGGGACAGATTTCAGACTCCTTTCTTTTTTGATTTTTGATACTCCCCTGATATATGTATGATGTTTTAGTCTTGTTCATACTTCATACCTGTACTGCATGACTTGTTACCTGATGGATCTTGCTTTATTATGCTTCATGACTCATGTTACATATTGCTATTCCATATCATGTTAAATATGAAATATCACCTCCCCTTCATGCTATCACTCAAACACCAAGCATGATATACCCGACCTTGATATAAAATATACCAACTTACATGGGGACAGGGGGAAATATGCGGAATATCGATATGTGTTCGTGTTTACAGTGGTATTAGGTTGTGCACTATATTTTCCGGTCCTACCTGCGGTACTCCAGGGGACCGAGGGGAGTGCTTCCTCCCTTTCCTGTTTACTGTCATGACAAGGGCATACATAAGACCCTCCTGTTAGCCTAGCGGCAGGTTCCGTCTTCAAGCAACGGAACAATACTGGGCCGTGGTCCCGGGCATGCACGGGACCCACTGTAAACATAGTTCGTCGATACAACCGCTGTTTCCAATAACAACCTTGTTTCACTAGGATATGGATCTATGTGCTCTGGGACGCTGGGTCACATAGCTAGATATCACAGTAAGACAAGTAATAATAATAAGACATTATTTGTAGATTTATTGCATATGACTTTATCTTTCTTAGTTTACATCTCTTGTCATGCATTGTTACTTAGTACTATTTCATTATCTCTATTCATGATCCTTGCCACTTGGCTATCTTTTATTTGTTGTGTTATGTCTTGACCCTTTGGATTTGCATATTCAGATTCTGAGGCTTGGAACGAAGTGGAGCCTTCCACAGAGGACTTGGCTTACCTAGGAGAGCAGGCTGACCAGCTCTAGATCTATCCTGCCCGACACTTCTTTTTGGTTCACGGATCTCCATCCTTACGTGAGCACTTTTGTATTTTTGATTGTATATCGTTCTTTTTGGACTTGGGTTGTGATAACGGACACTTGTAAAGTGATTTTGCTTATCATAACTTGTGCAACTTTGTATTTATATTTTGTAAGTTGGCATATGATTATACCACGCTGTGTGTGTTGTACTCTGATACTTGTCGTACTTATGCTTAGCGTATATACGTGGGGGCACCATCTGGCCTACGTATATGCGTTGCAGTGACGTCCCCGTATCTTTGGGATCGGGGCGTTACAGGTTGGTATCAGAGCCTAGGCTCTCAAACCTAAAAGTACAACCAAGTGGCAAATTCTAGTGATTTGCTAATGCCAACTACAATGTACAAAGTTATAAAGTCCTTCTTGATTCCTTCGTTGATCAATTCCTTCGTATCCTAAACTCCTTTCCCTTGTTTCCAATTCCAGATCTTATCCCTTTCGGTATGGAGAGACGTTCGGGTCGCAACAATGTCGGGCAAGTACCGAATGGACCCTTAGGAGGAGAGGGTGCTGATGTCCTGAGGATCATTCAGACTATGCTGGGAAACCAGCAACAGCAGATGGAGAATCAGCAGCAGCAGACTGAGCTCCTCAGGCAGGAGTTGGCTGCTCCGAAGGAGCAGAGGCCTGGGAACGTGTCAGACTTCCGGCGGCTGCAACCGGCCGTATTCACGGGAGTCGAGAGACCATTGGAGGCTGAACAGTGGTTGACAGACACCACCGATCTGCTGAACGCCGCCAGGGTGCCTAAGGAGAACCAAGTGGAGGTTGCAAAGATCCAGCTGAAGGACATAGCCAGGACTTGGTGGCTTGCAGAGGAGGCTCGCTTGAAGGAACCTATCTCTTGGGATACGTTCTCCAAGAGCTTTTATAGCAGGTTCTTTCCCGCCACTGCTCAGAAGGACATGGAGGAGCAGTTCATCAGGCTTCAACAGGGGAGCAGATCCGTGGATGAGTATGCTGCAGAATTCCTCAGGCTGAGTCGCTTTGCCCCTTACATGGTGTCAGATGAAGAGAAGAGGGCAAGCAGGTTTCAGCAGGGTTTACAGATGGAGATCCAGATGTTTCTAATGCCCCAGCAGCTGAAGACCTATGCTGAGGTTCTCACCATCGCTCGAGAGGTGGAGCGTGGGTTTCAGAAGAAGCAAGAGAACCAGGCCATGAAGAGGCCGTTTGTACCGGTGGGCAGAGGAGGACCATCCAGAGCAGCGAAGGTCCAGGCCAGGCAACCATTCAGGGCAGTTCCTTACCAGGTGGCTCGACCAGGTCTTATCTGCAACTTCTGCCAGAAGCCAGGACACTCTCAGCAGAATTGCCAGAGGGCAAACGGATTGTGTTTGGTGTGTGGAGCACGAGACCATGCCGTGGAGACCTGTCCGCACAGGAGGATGGGATTTGCTAACCAAACCTTGCCGGCACCTCAGGGGCAGAACGTGCAGAGGGTACTACCAGGGCCAGTTGGGCAGAGGCATCAGGGACCAGTGATGAGGAGAGCCCTTCCCCTTCCTCCACCGCCTGTTGCTCGCCCAGTGCAGAGAGGAGCCAGAACAGCAGCGGGGCGTGGCAGGGGTCAGGCCTACAACCTGACAGCAGAGGAGGCTGAGGCTTCAGAGGAGGTGATTACAGGTAACATCAGAGTTCATTCTATACCTGTTCTCGCTCTCTTCGATTCGGGTGCATCCCACTGTTATATCTCCGACCAATTTGTGGCTGTTCATTCCATACCTGTTAAGGCTTTAGACCACAAGTGGGAGATAAGTACAGGGAATGGGGTAGTTGTATCTTCTAGAGTTTGTGCTGACTGTCCAGTGGAGCTTTGTGGGAAGATCTTGGCCATAGACATGCTCGTACTAGACACCAAGGGGTACGACGTGATCTTAGGCATGACTTGGCTCAGTCAGTACTATGCAGTGATTGATTGTAGAGGAAGGAAGATCAATTTCAGAATCCCGCGTCAGCCGGAGTTCCAGTTTAGCGGAGAGGTGAAGCCTGCTAAGAAGGAGATTCAGATGACCACTTCGGAGGTTCTGAAGGGAGTGCCAGTGTGGGATGAATTTCCAGAAGTCTTTGCTGAGATTTCAGGACTTCCACCGGAGAGGATAGTGGAGTTCTCCATTGATACAGTTCCAGGGACAGCTCCTATATCTAAGGCTCCGTACCGGATGGCACCGACGGAGTTGGAGATCTTGAAGAAGCAACTGCAGGAGTATTCAGACAAGGGATTGATTCGACCAAGCACTTCACCATGGGGAGCTCCAGTGCTCTTGGCGAATAAGAAGGATGGTGGTAAGAGGCTTTGTATTGATTATAGGGAGTTGAACAAGGTCACCATCAAGAACAAGTATCCCTTGCCCCGGATTGATGATTTGTTTGATCAGCTCCATGGAGCCCGTGTATTTTCTAAGTTAGATTTGCAGTCGGGTTACCATCAGCTGAGGGTGAAGAAGGAGGATGTTCCGAAGACGGCATTCAGGACCCGTTATGGCCACTATGAATTTCTAGTTATGCCTTTCGGAGTCACAAATGCCCCTGCAGTCTTCATGGACTTGATGAACCGAGTGTTCTCCCCTTACCTGGATCAGTTTGTAGTTGTATTTATAGATGACATCCTGATCTATTCTAAGAGTTATAAGGAGCATACAGAGCACTTGAGGATTGTGTTGCAGACACTTCAGCAGGAGCAGCTTCATGCCAAAAGGAGCAAGTGTGAGTTCTGGATGGACAGCATAGCTTTCCTTGGACATATAGTTTCAGCAGAAGGGATTGCAGTTGACCCTAGTAAAGTCCAGGCAGTGCAGAATTGGCCAGTTCCGAAGACGGTGACCGAGATAAAGAGCTTTCTTGGACTAGCCGGATATTATAGGCGTTTTGTCCAGGATTTCTCTAGACTTGCAGCTCCGTTGACCAGGCTCACCAGAAAAGGAGAGAGATACTTATGGACAGAAGATTGTGATGCAGCATTTGAGCAGCTGAAGCAGAGGCTTATCACAGCTCCAATCTTGAGGACTCCTTCAGGAAGAGGAGGGATGGTCATTTTCTGTGATGCATCAGGTAAAGGCCTGGGGTGTGTGCTTATGCAACATGATCATGTTATAGCATATGCATCTAGGCAGTTGAAGCCTCATGAGAGGAATTACCCAACTCATGACTTGGAGTTGGCAGCTGTGATATTTGCTTTGAAGATCTGGAGACACTACCTTCTGGGAGACAAGGTGTTGATATACACAGATCACAAGAGCCTCAAGTATATTTTCTCACAGAAGGAGTTGAATATGAGGCAGAGGAGGTGGTTGGAGCTTATGGCGGACTATGATATTGACTTGCAGTATCATCCAGGCAAAGTCAATACCGTACCGGATGCACTGAGCAGGATGCCTGAGAACAGAGTGCTAGTCCACCTCACGCAGCAGAGGGAGTTGATTCAGGAATTCATCAGATTGGATTTGATGTTGGTGCGAGGAGGTGATAAGGCCGGGCAGTTCATGGCTTTACAGATCCAGTCATCATTGATAGAGGAGATCAAGGGAGCTCAGAAGGAGGACCCCAGATTGCAGACATTCAGAGCTCAGGTGGAGGCTGGATTGAGGTCGGATATTTGCATTCATCCAGATGGTGCATTGTGTTTTGGAGATAGACTTTGTGTTCCCCAGGGAGAAGTCAGACAGAAGATTTTGGAGGAAGCACACAGTTCAGCTTATTCTATACATCCAGGAGGGAACAAGATGTATCAGGACCTGAAGAGGCACTTCTGGTGGAATGCTATGAAGAGGGAGATAGCCCAGTTTGTTGCCAAGTGCTTGGTTTGTCAGCAGATTAAGATCGAGCATCAGAGATCAGCTGGACTTCTTCAACCCTTGCCGATACCCGAATGGAAGTGGGAGCACATCACCATGGACTTTGTGACGGCATTGCCTCGGAGTCCCAAGGGTAATAATGCGGTGTGGGTAATCGTTGATCGCCTCACCAAGTCAGCTCACTTCATACCATTCAGGGTAGGTCAGTCGACAGAGGTTCTGGCAGATAAGTATATGAAGGAGATAGTTCGTCTGCATGGAGTCCCAGTTAGTATAGTATCAGATAGAGACACCAGATTCAGATCTCGTTTCTGGGAGAGTCTCCAAGCAAGTCTGGGAACTCGTCTGAAATTCAGTACTTCTTATCATCCTCAGACAGACGGACAATCTGAGAGGACTATCCAGATCCTTGAAGATATGTTGAGGGCTTGCATGATTGATTTTGGAGGATCATGGGAGGACCATCTTCACTTGGCTGAGTTTTCATATAACAACGGCTATCAGGCAAGTATTAAGATGGCACCTTTGAGGCATTGTATGGAAGGAAGTGCCGATCACCGATTTGTTGGGATGAAATCGGTGAGAGGAGTCTTTTGGGACCTGAGATCCTGATGCAGACGACAGAGAAAGTCAGGGTTATCAGAGATCATCTCAGGGCTGCTCAGAGTAGGCAGAAGAGTTGGGCAGACACTCTAAGGAGGCCATTGGAGTTCCAGACCGGAGATCATGTGTTCTTGAAGATATCACCTACCAAGGGAGTGATCCGGTTCGGTGCTCGTGGGAAACTAAGTCCAAGGTATATTGGCCCATTCGAGATCCTAGATCGTGTGGGAGATGTGTCCTATAGATTGGCATTGCCGCCATCTTTGGACGGGGTGCATAATGTCTTCCACGTGTCCCAGTTGAGGAGGTATGTCAGGGATGACAGCCATATTCTGGATCATTCTGAGCTGGAGTTACAACCTGATTTATCATACCAAGAGCAGCCGTTGGCCATTCTGGACAGGAGTGTCAAGACACTGAAGAACAGAGCTATTCCATTAGTATTGGTGTCTTGGAACAGGCATGCGCCAGGAGAGGCCACTTGGGAGCGTGAGGACGTTATCCGGGAGCGTTATCCTCAACTTTTCACATCTTGATTGGGTAAGACTCTTTTCTCCTACTCTTCCTTACCGTTATCTTTCCTTGTATTCATATCTATCTGTTGCTTTTCCTGTTATCTTTCACCTTATGAAATTTCGGGGACGAAATTTTTGTAAGGTGGGTAGATTGTAATACCCCTCTCCCGGAATACGTGCCTAGTTACGTATTCAGTCCTTTGACCGTATTTTCCGATGTACCTTCCGTATTTGACCGATTTTAATTTCAAATATCATTTTCCAATATTTTAGATTTTATGTGATTTTCTGGAATTTTCTAGAATTAAAATGAATTTCTTCAAGACCGGTGTCGGCCAGTATCGCTGACCGATTTCCGAATTTTTATCTTCCAAACTGTTAGGAATTTTTAGAAAGTCCTTTAGACCTTATTGCTTAGAATCATATTTCCTGCTTATACTCTTTTTCTGAGAATTTTATAAATTTATGAAAATTCTTTCGGAGTCGGTAAATAACTGATTCCGGGATTTTTAATTAAAAATCTATACAGTATTTCTTCAAACGAATTTCACCATGAGTCTTCAAATATTTTTCTTGATTTTTGGTAAAAATTTCAGACCATTCCGAGATACTTGAATTTCGGGCATTTTTCCAAAATTTGCAAAATTCCAATTCCACCTCATTTTCCACCTCATTTCCCACTCACCCTTCACCTAACCCCACTAACTCTCTCTCCTTCCCATGGCCGGCCAAGTGGCAATGGGAGGAACACCTCACCCCCACATTTTTGCAAGAAAACCCTCCACTTCCATCTTAATACCAATCCCTTTACAAAGATTCCAAACTATAAGTGCATTTCCTTTGCAAAATTCCCCTTTTTCTCATTTCTTCATCAAGAGAGCTCTCTCAAAATTCCCTTCTTCCTCTTCAACAAACCCTAGCTTCAAGAGAACACCCAACCTCTTCACCTTCACCTCAAAGTCTCTAAGGATTCATCTAGGGCTTCATCAAGGGAGCTCAATTTCAACCATCTCCTCCCAAGGCAACACCAAGGGGAATTCTTCAACCCTAGCTTCAACATCAAGTGTGGATTGGAGCCATCTTCTCTACCTTGGATCAAGACTCAAATCCAACCTATCCTAGTGAGTTTCTTACTCACCAAGACCTAGTTAACACTCCACATGCTTAGGGTAGAGATCCATGTACACCTATAACATAAAAATCCAATTTTTAGGTCATCTAAGCTCAAATCCAACCTCTCATGTCAATATATCACACACCAAAGCTAGACCCTGTTCTGGTGTACTTGTAGTAGTAGATCAGGTCCTCTAGTGCCACAAAAATCCTATTTTTAGACTGATAGAACCAACCAAGGTGAAATCTGATTTTTCTGCCTTAACAGCAGCAGATTTCAGAGGATCGGTCGACCGGCAGTCGACCGATCACTCTACCGACGTGCACAGCGTGCACAATTTTGAGTTGGCGGTCGACCGGCAGTCGACCGACCACTCGACCGGCTTAGGGAATTAGGGTGGACCAGTCGACCGACAGTCGACCGGCCAAAAACCTGGAGCTCACGCACTTTGTACGGTCGACCGGCAGTCGACCGGCACTCGACCGCCTTTGTAAATCCCAGTCGACCGGCAGTCGACCGGAGGTCGACCGCCAGGTCAAATTCTGGGACAGATTTCAGACTCCTTTCTTTTTTGATTTTTGATACTCCCCTGATATATGTATGATGTTTTAGTCTTGTTCATACTTCATACCTGTACTGCATGACTTGTTACCTGATGGATCTTGCTTTATTATGCTTCATGACTCATGTTACATATTGCTATTCCATATCATGTTAAATATGAAATATCACCTCCCCTTCATGCTATCACTCAAACACCAAGCATGATATACCCGACCTTGATATAAAATATACCAACTTACATGGGGACAGGGGGAAATATGCGGAATATCGATATGTGTTCGTGTTTACAGTGGTATTAGGTTGTGCACTATATTTTCCGGTCCTACCTGCGGTACTCCAGGGGACCGAGGGGAGTGCTTCCTCCCTTTCCTGTTTACTGTCATGACAAGGGCATACATAAGACCCTCCTGTTAGCCTAGCGGCAGGTTCCGTCTTCAAGCAACGGAACAATACTGGGCCGTGGTCCCGGGCATGCACGGGACCCACTGTAAACATAGTTCGTCGATACAACCGCTGTTTCCAATAACAACCTTGTTTCACTAGGATATGGATCTATGTGCTCTGGGACGCTGGGTCACATAGCTAGATATCACAGTAAGACAAGTAATAATAATAAGACATTATTTGTAGATTTATTGCATATGACTTTATCTTTCTTAGTTTACATCTCTTGTCATGCATTGTTACTTAGTACTATTTCATTATCTCTATTCATGATCCTTGCCACTTGGCTATCTTTTATTTGTTGTGTTATGTCTTGACCCTTTGGATTTGCATATTCAGATTCTGAGGCTTGGAACGAAGTGGAGCCTTCCACAGAGGACTTGGCTTACCTAGGAGAGCAGGCTGACCAGCTCTAGATCTATCCTGCCCGACACTTCTTTTTGGTTCACGGATCTCCATCCTTACGTGAGCACTTTTATATTTTTGATTGTATATCGTTCTTTTTGGACTTGGGTTGTGATAACGGACACTTGTAAAGTGATTTTGCTTATCATAACTTGTGCAACTTTGTATTTATATTTTGTAAGTTGGCATATGATTATACCACGCTGTGTGTGTTGTACTCTGATACTTGTCGTACTTATGCTTAGCGTATATACGTGGGGGCACCATCTGGCCTACGTATATGCGTTGCAGTGACGTCCCCGTATCTTTGGGATCGGGGCGTTACACCTACCTTCACGGACGGATGGATGGGAGATCATGTTCATATATGCTCTAAAATGAAAATCATTTAAAACTTGAACCATGATTGGGAGGATAGGTAATATGATGTATACACTTGATCATTATTGTTGTTTCAATTGGTATCATTGAAATTCTTTCAATTGGTACCAATATTGACATTTCTTGTATACTCATATATATATATTTTTGTATATGTATGCTTGCACTTCAAAAGAGTATCAATTTCAATTGGTATTACCTTTTCATACATATCTATGTGTTTTTGTTTATGCTAAAACTTGAGTTTTAATTTTGTTTCAATTGACTAGTTTTCAATTGGTATCTATATTCAAGCCTATGCATTGTTTCTTTTGGTATTTCATAAAGGGGGAGAAAACTTATATTTCATCTTTCAATTGGTATTTGATTTCCACTCCCATTCTTTATGATTGAAAATTTCAATTTGGTATCATATATTCAAAATGAAAAATATTTACAATTGGTATCAAGATGTATGTTTAGGAATTCAAAATTTGTTATGTTTAATTTCAATTGGTATCAAGATTGTTTAATTATAATTGATATATTGCTTGTTTACTTAACAATTGGTATCAAGATTTTTGTTTTCAATTGGTATGAATTTTCACTTTCAATTGGTATCATTTGTTTCAATGCCTCGTTTTACCTTTATTTTTATTGGTATTAATTGATATAGGCATTCCTTAAAATGTTTTTGTTTAATACTCATTTCAATTGATATCATCATGCACTAAATTGACAACATTGTTTAATTGGTATCATATTTGTTTTTTAGACAAAAGGGGAAGAACATCCCTTGATTTCTTTTAGGAGAGAAGAATATGTTTTTATTAGTTTTGTTTTGTTTTTAACCCCTTTGTTGATGATTGACAAAAAAGGGGAGAAGAATTTGAGTTTATATGCATGTTTGTATGCATGTTTTATGTTTTTATTAAGTTCAATTGGTATCAAAAGCATTATTTAAAGAACATGTTTAGTTTTGGTATCAAGAGCTTGTAAAAGAGATCATTAGTTTTGTTTTGCACATATTTAGTTTAATTGGTATCTGGAGCATGTTTATTTGTTTTTGAAAATTTCATTGGTATCTAGAGCCTTTTATTGTTTATGCATATCTATGCATGTTTCATGTTTCATTGCATATTTATGTTTATTTTTGTTATGCATTTAAGGGGGAGCTTCATTGAAGCTTAACTTTAATCCATGCATATATAACTCCATGAGTTTTGTCATCATCAAAAAGGGGGAGATTGTTGGCCCAAAGGCCTTCCACTCTAGTTTTGATGATGATTAACTCATGTAGTTATGTGTACTAATAATCTTGTGTTATTTAGTTTCAGATCATTAATCAAGTTATTAGTTGGTAGTTAGCTTCAACAAGATAATTTGGAAGCTTTCACGTGTTGATTCAAGAGCCCGAGCGTCAAAGATCATATATAGCACTTGCTCGGTGGATCAAAGAGTTTTGGATCGAGTCGGCTTAGAGATTGCGCTCTACAAGAAGACATTGGTACCATAATTTAGTTTTGTGTTTAGATCCAAATTGTAAAGATTAGAATAGTATGATATGCTCAAGTTCACAAAACACACACGTTTCATGTTTTGGTTTTTGGTTTTCGGTTTTAGGTTTAACCGATCTTGGTTTTCATGAATAGATAGATTCAAAATAAGTTTACATGGTTTAATGTATATTAGATTTGTTCTATATACATGCATGCTTCAACTACTTATATAAACTTAGTTTTGACTTACTTATTCATGTGTTTTATGTTTTGGTATTTTTAACAAAACATATTTTGGATTTAAAGTCAAAAACATGGATATATATATGTTTTATGTATATAGGATTATATCCATATACATCATGCCTAAATGTTGTTTAATATCATGTTTTTGTATTTGGATGAGTTTTGGACAAAACGTATTTTCTATTCAAAATCCAAGTTTTAGAAAATACAGTTTTTGGTTTTTGGAAAAATTTCTATAACACAAAAATAGTTCATAATGTTTGAGATTTATGTTAAACTTTTTAACACAAGTTTGTATTTCAATGAAAAATGATAAAACTATTTTTGTGGATTTTTAGAGGTTTTATGGAATTTATTGAATAATAAAAACCATAGTTTTTCAGCCCTGTTTAGCTGCTGCCAGGCTATATCGGTAGACCGCACGGTCGACCATATCAAGAGCCGGTCGCCCGTGACGGTCGACCGACGTGCACGGATACGTGCACGCTGGCTGCCTCTTGGTCCGGTCGACCGCACGGTCGACCGACTGAAAGCAGGTTGCTCTCTGTTTTCTACGGTCGACCGCCCGGTCGACCGGTAGCTGCCAACGGTCAAAAATTGACCGTTGGACGGTCGGCCGGACAGTCGACCGTTAGTTCATTTTTGGCAGGATTTGCTGCCAACGGCTATAATTTTCTGGGGGCTATAAATACCCCATTGGAAAGAGGTTTTCTCCAAGATTTTTTGTGCGAATTTTTCCTGACTGTCTAGTGTTTTCACAGCAATCAAAAGAAGTTTTTGGGCTTTAAATTGAACAATCTATTTGGTGTTTTTGCTAGGGTTTGAAAAATCAAAGAAAAGGGTTTTTGGGAAAACTGTTTGATTAAACTTCTTCATCTTGGTTTCTAGTTTTTCACAAGGATTTTCTTTGAGATTTTGATTTTCATTCCTTTGCTTTTCTCCACACTTGAGCTACATCTACTATCTCATTCTATAGGATCTTTATGTGGGAAAGAAATTGTTTGTGGTTGTTGTTTAGACCACCAAGTTGTAAACTCTTCATTTGCTTGGCTTTGTGCCTTTCCCTCATTGTGTTGAGGAGGTTGTGCAAGTGGGTTGTATCCCTCAAGTTGTGAGGTGATTGTTTGTTGGCTTGGAGTTGTGCCTCAAGGAGGAGGTTGTGTTTGTAAGGAGAGGAGTTGGGTACTCCTTGTAATTGTGATTGCCCCAAATCCTCGGTGGAGGTTCCCTTTGTGGGAGTACTTTGTGGACAAGCTAGTGGACTTGAAATCCTTCTGTGTGAAGGCGGGGATGTAGAGCTGGGTGCTCGAACCTCGAAACATATCGTGTTGTTTGCGCTTGATCCCTTGACTCTTACTCTATCTCTCTCTCTCTTTACTTTGTGCCTTGCATCATTTCACATTGATCATTCATACTTATATGCTTGGCTTGGTTGTGTGTGCATCTCTAGTTGGTTGCATTTGTGTAATTGCAATTAGTTTTTAAATTCCGCATTAAGTTCATTAGATTAGCAATATCACCTATTCACCCCCCCTCTAGGTGATTTCACGGTACTCCCTTATTATACAAATCCTCCTCGGTGGAGGTTCCCTCGGTGGGAGTCCTCGGTGGACAAGTTAGTGGATTGGAAATCCTTCTCGGTGAAGGCGGAGACGTAGAGCTAGGGGCTCGAACCTCGAAACACATCTTTGTCTTTGCGTTTGATCCATTGACTCTAAACTCTTTCTCTCTCTCTCTCTTTATTTTGTGTTGTGCTTTGATTCATATTGCCATATCATTTACATGCTCGTGTGTTTGTGAGCCTCACTTGTACTTAACCACGAGAGCTTCACATAGCACCTCAACTCTTATTCAGAGGAATCAAGAGGAGTTAGTCCAGAGCCCTTCACGGGGAATTCGGCTACACTCGTTGGTTGTACTAAGTGTAGTTGTAAATTAGTTTTAATTTTCGCATTTAGTTTCTAGATTAGCCATATCACCTATTCACCCACCCCCCCTCTAGGTGATTTCACGCCTACAAGACTGTCCTCGGTATGTCTCCATATCGAGTTGTATTTGGAAAACCCTGCCATTTGCTTGTGGAGTTAGAGCACCGTGCTATGTGGGCACTAAACAGCTGAATTTGGACCTAGACAAAGTCGGTGATTTGAGAAAGCTGCAGATATCTGAGTTAGAAGAACTAAAAAATGATGCATACGATAACGCTCGAATATCTAAACACAGAGCTAAGTTTTTTCATGATAAATCAATTCATAGGAAAAATTTTGTCTCAGAACAAAAAGTTCTGTTATATCAATCTAGACTCCACCTTTTTCCTGGTAAACTGAAAACTAGGTGGTCAGGCCCATACATCGTTCAAAATGTCTCCCCTCATGGTGCCATTGAAATTTTCGATCCTAAGAGTGGCAATACTTTCAAAGTCAATGGTCAACGCCTAAAGCAATTTTTCACCACAGAGTCTGAGTCACACAATGTTCTTGAACTGGGTCATTATGACCCAGTCTATATGTGACCACATCAATTTACACTTTTCTCGGTCTTTCCTGTAAATCATATTGGGACCTCCTTTGTAATTAAACAAAATAAAAATAAAAAATAAAAAAATAAAAAAATCATACTAATAAAAAAACAAAAAAATAAATAAATAAATATATATAAAAACCAATTAATCAACAAGAAAATAAAAAATAAAAAAATAATAAATAAAAACAAAAAACAAAAAAAATAATAATAAAATTAAAAAAAACATAGACTTAGGTGCTAAATAGCACCTAGGTTTTTCTCTCTTCATGCACTCCTTTTCCTTTTTAAAAATAACCTAAGGTTGTAAAATTCTAGTTTCAACTAGGGCAATTTGGGGATTCCATCTTTCTCAGCCCCTTATATATACCCTCCACCCCTTATTCTTTTCTTTACCCTAGTTTTCACCCCAGATCTGCAACGAGCACAGCTAGTGCTGCCCCCCAAATTTTTCTTACCCCCTGTCTCCTCTACCCTGTCGCGTTTCCATGGCCATTGTCGCGCATCCGCGGCTACCTGGACACATCTGGAGCGCCGCCAAATTTCTCTGGTGTCACGGTAGTCTGAAGTTTCCCGATCTACCATTTGCTCCTCTGCTACCACTGCTGATTGCTCTCCGCAATTCAATCTAGGTTTCCCCCCACGTAATCCGGGGGAGGTTTGCGTATCTCTTCCCTTTGCTTCATATTATTCATCATGGCACCGTCTATTTTTGCTGAAAAAGATTTTGCTAGGATTCTTAGCGATGTTAACGGGTATGGTCATGAATTTTTAGATCGTATTCGTGCATGGGATTGGTATGAATTGGTTTATGATAACTTAGATCACGAGTCTTACTATTGTCCTGAGCTTGTCAAGCTTTTCTACACTTTCATAGATCAAGCCTCTATCAATTTTGGCACATACCAAATCTTAGTTCACTTGCCCACTGGGGACATTGTTATCACGCTTGCTCTGCTAGAGGAATTCACACATGTCCCTTGCAACCCACATCATCGCGACCCCCTTTCACTAATTGATTACATGACTATTATGGGGGCTCGCTGTACAGAACAAGATAAGGGGCTCAAAGCCAGTACTACATTTTGAAACGTACATTGCGTTGGTCGCTGGATTCAATGCAACATATTAGGGCTTGACCACACAACCTCCTTCAACAGGCCGGTGCTGCAAATCATTCACGACCTCATGACTCGGCAGCACACTATATGTATTAACAAGACCATCTTTAATAGTATTATCACCAATTCCTCACACACACGGGGTGCAAAGTACTCGCACCCAGTTCTGATCACTCGTCTGTGTAGGACTTTCCTACCAGATGTTATTTTTGACTCATATGATAGGGTGTTCGTTGCACCGAAAAGGGCTACTAGTTCTTACAACAGTTGTCTTCATGCGGTCTGAACCCCTAGTGTCCAATCCGAAGATGCCCCGGTTGAGTCCTCTTCGGAGGAACTTTTAGAGGAGGAGGATGATCCAGCCTTTTGGCAGCAGGACCCCCCAGCTGATTCACGTGCCTTCATGTCTACCATTTGGCGAGGCATGAAGAAGATATTTCGGGCACAGGTTAGACTACGCAAACAGGTTGAGGAGCAGACATCTCGTTTAGACCGCATTGAGGAGGGTCTGCGGCGTTCGCAGTCAGCCGGACCTAGCACCACTGCTGGGCCAAGCCGAGGAGGGGGGACACCTTTTCTTTACCTATTTCATGCATATATTTTGTTGCATACATTGGGGACAATGCATGGGATAGGTATGGGGGGTAAATACTAACATAGAATTTTTCTAGATTTTTAGAATTTTCTTTGGTTTTTCGTGTTTAGGATTTTTCTAGGATTTTCTTTTAGATTTTTAGATTTTTTTCTTCTCTTTTATATAAAAAAAATTCTTTGATCCATTTTTTAAAAAGAATTAACTTGACCTTAGGAATTAAGGATATTCTAAACTAAGATTTCTTAATCTAAGTCAAAAAAAGAAGTTTTGTTGGATCTTTAGGTTAAGAAAGAAAAGAATAGAAAAGATAGCTAGATTTTGAATTTTTCCTAAGCACTGTATACATTTACATGTTGAGGGATTAATCAAGGACTTAGTAATTTTGTTTACATACATATATAAAAATAAAAATAAAAAGATATATATATATATAAATATTAATAAAAACCTAATCACTAATTAAGCTGGTTAGTTGTGCCTTAAGAAGCATGGCCAGTCACGCCTAAAGGTGGTTGAGTCCTTAGCATTCGTGGCCTAATTTACTCGAGTCCTTGGACCTTAGGGATGTATCTTCATCTGGTGCCCTAAGACCATCTAGTCTGGGAGTCATCGATAAAAGGCTCGCTACATGGGCAAATTAGAAAGCCTAATGAAGCTAATGGAATGTAAATATATAATAAACATATATATATATATTAAAAGAAAAAATTTTATATATGTAAATAAATAAACTTAAGTCTAAGAAAAATTCCTCATGCATATAGATGTATATATGTTAGGCCTGATATAAAATCCAGCTTTCTCTTTATTCTTGAAAACTTAACCTAAGTTGAAAACATGACTTCGAATGGAAACTTATAAAAAGGAGGAAAAGTTTAGGGTAACCCGAAACCAATAGATCACCGAAATTCTTGAAAAAAATGGATCATACTTTTTTTCCTTTCTTTTCACTAACATTTTTTGGGATTTTGTGGGTGCAATCCGCTGAAAACCCTCAGGAGATAACCCTCCTCCTCTAGGGTAACCTAGAGGTTTAACGGCTTATTGCATGAGCTCAATGCAATCGTATCACCTATGAAAGTGGTGTAATAATTCAGTTAGGATTTTTTCTCTTTGCTCATTTTGCTCGGGGACGAGCAAAAGCAAGGTATGGGGGTGTGATTGGAGTTCATTTATGCATCATTTTATACCACCATACTATGCTTTATGTGATTAAATATGGGATTTTTATTGTTTTTCTCTCTTTTTTAAGGTCCAATAATTAATGGAGAAGGAGGCCCAACAATTATGATTTTTAAAGGAATTTAGGAGGAATTTAGAAGCCCACAAGAAGAAAGCCCAGATCTGAATTGATCCAAGCATATTCTCCACTTTCTAGAAGATCCAGCTAGGCACATGAGCGATAACAGAATGGCAGAGAATTCGCTGGCGCAACGGCTAAGATTTTGCCGCGAAAACGCGGCTCTGGCCGCGGATCCGCGGCAGTCCTTTAGCCGTTAATCAAGCGTTTGATCCAATAGCTGTGGTGGGAAGGCCTCGTCTCCTGAAGGCTATAAATAGACCCCTAGGGCCTCTGTAATGAAGGGAGGAGAGAATAGCATTCTTTTGTTAGGAAAATTGTTAGGATTTCTCTAGGTTTTCTTTAGTCTCATATGTAATTTTCCTTTTCTCCTTCTAGAATCCAGGAAAGAGAGAGTGAGGGTGAGAAATCTTTGTAATTGGAGAAGGTGACAACTCAATACAAGGATTAATCTTTCATTCTTTCAATCTTTTCTTGTTCTAGTGCATTTTCTTCTTTAAGCTTTTACCTTCTTGTTTTTACTTTCTACAATGAATTATTGCTTGTTCTTTATTTTCATGTCTAGCTAACTCATTAACATGACTTACTAACTACTAACTCTTGGGTGATTGCTAACTCATATGAATCATTGGATGCTTTATTTTTAGTCTTGCAATTTACAAGTCTCTTTTATCCCAATGAAGATGAGTTTTTTTTCATTCTTAGCAAATGCTTTGTACCCCCTCCATATGATTCATGTGAGCCTCACTTAGAGCCTTGTCTTTAGAACAAGTGCATTGATGGAACATGAAGATGGATCATTTCATTATGCTAATGACTATTGTTCAAGTTTCTTATTTCATGCTAGCTTGGTTATAGCTTTGATGGACTAATGAATGTTGCATTTTTGCTTAGCATACCTAAGATTGACTATCCTTATTCTATTATTGAAAATCTATTTAGGGAGCCGATGATTCAAGGAGGCAACTAACCAAGCCTAGATGAGAATACATTTTCGATATAGGACAATACATTGATGACAAAGAAAGACATACCATTGCCGATGAATCAATATGAGGTATGCATCCGATGAGAGTAGTAAGTTAGTAGATTAGAATGTTAGTTAGTCATGGCTTTTCTTTCTATCATACTTCAAAAAAAAACCTTTTTTTTTAAACATTCTCTTTTCAAATATTTTCGTTTTCCTTCCATCTTTCTTTTCGTTTCTCCCTTTTCTCTACAAAACCCACAAAGATTTTTCACTCACTTTCTACATCGTTTTGTTTTTCATTTCTTAAACAAAGAAGAACTTTAATTTTTATTCTCGAAATCTTAATATAAAAATCTTGAATGCTTCTATTGCTAACCCTCCCTGCGAATACGACCCGTCATAACTTGTGCTACGAACGGTGATTCGGAAGGAGTAAAGTAAACCTACATATCCGTTCGGAGTTTTTGAGCATCAGTACACGAACATCAACAGTTTACTGTAAACCCTCTCTCAATACAATTAATCCCCTTCCGAACATATATCATTTTCAATGTTAGAAGAAGTGGAGCATGCAATAGGTACATTATATGGTGAAACTACACTAGCATGGCAAACATGTGAATTCAAATCATTTTTTAAAGTTTTATTTTCCTTTGAAACCAAATCCAATTCTTTTGAAATAGAAATAATTTTATTTTTCAAAGAATCATTTTCTTTTAAAACAAAAACAAGTTTTGAAGATAGAACTTCATTTTTCTTCAAAACTTCATCACAATCATTTTTATTTTTCAAAATTTTATTTTCATTTAGGGCAAGTTCAAGTTGGGATTTCAATGAGTCCCTTTTATTAGAAATCTCAACCTTCTCTTGCAAAGACAAATCAAGTTTTGAAATCAAATCCTCATTTTCTTTATTTAATGCAAAACTTTTCTTTTTCAAAAGTTTATATTTTTCTAACATTTTTCACAAACAATTGATAGTTCTTCATTTAATGCATCGGCATCAATATGATCATCACCTGAAGAACTAGCACTATCATCTAGTTGGGTATCCGAGTTTACCTCAAGGGAATCATTCCCTTGGAGCATGTAGCAAGCTTGTTCGGATCATCCTCACTAGATTCCTTCTCCACAATATTTGACGTTTGAAACTTTAGAGAGGTCAAAGTGTTCCACACTGCAGAAGCCGAATCACAATGAGAAATCATAGATAAATATTCTTTACTTAATGTGCTTCTAAGTGCCGTTAGGGCTTGTACATTGGCCTCTATATGCTTGTTATTATCAAGATAAGATTTCTTGGTAGCGGTAAGGAAAACATGCAAGCCTAGGGTTTTTAGGTACATACTCATCCTATGCTTCCAGATATCGATGTTAGAAACATCAAACATGGGAGGGGCAAGATAATCCATGAGTGTGTGTAAACAAACAAGTGTGCAAATGCAAATACTAGATTAGCTAACCAAGATCTCACTCCTAGGTGGTAAAATCTAATATCAGGAGCGTAGGCTCTGATACCAATTGAAAGTACACCTAGAGGGAGGGTGAATAGGTGTATGGCTAATCTAATGACAAATAATGTGAAATTTAAAAACTAATTGCAACATACTTAGTGTAACCAAAGAGTGTAGCTGAATTCTCGGTGAAGCGCTCTGGACTAACTCCTCTAGATTCATCTAAATAAGAGTTGAGGTGCTATTTGAAGCTCTCTTGGTTGAACCCAAGTATGGGCACACACAAGCAATACCAAGCATATAAGTATGATATGAACAATATGAAATAATGCAAAGCACAATATAAAAGAGAGAGAGTTTAGAGATAGTGGATCAAACACAAACACCAAGATATGTTTAGAGGTTCGAACCACTGCTCTACGTCCCCGCCTTCACACAGAAAGATTTTCACTAAATCGTCCACACTGGACTTCCCACACAGGGAACCTCCACTGAGGATTTGGGTAATACAAACCGAGAGTACACAACTCCTCTCTCCAACAATACAACCTCTACACAAGAGTCAAGGCACAACACAAATCACCTCTACACTTAGAGGGATGGGCACAGCCAAACAAGATCATTCTCACACAAGAGGGATAAGGCTCAAAGCCACAACTCCAACAATCACATCTTCACTAAGAGGGACACTAACACAACCTCCAGAATCACCTCTCACTAGAGGGATAACAACACAATCACCTTTTACTAGAGGGATATCACAAAGTAAGGAGGGTTTATAACACTTGGTGGTATCAATAACCACAAACCAATTTTCTCACAAAACTAGTTCCTAATAGATAGGATAGGTAGATAGCTCGAGTATGAGAAATTAAAGTATTTTGAACAAAGAAAATCACTTGGGAAAATCTCCAAATAGATATTGAAATTTAGATCAAAAACCAATTTCTAAAAGACTCTATTTTCTTTTAAATTCCAACACTTTAAAAACAAATATAAATAAAACTTTTAAACCCCCAAAAATACTTGCTGAAAAACACTTGAAGAATAGGAATTTTTGCTCTTGAAAATCTTGGCTAAAACAGCCCAAAGAAGTGGGTATTTATAGCCCACAAACAAATCTGCCCATTGGCAGCTGCAAAGGGCAATTCTGCCCTTTCGGTCGACCGGTCGGTCGACCGGCCAACGGTCATTTTTCGGACCGTTGTGCCTGCGGTCGACCGCCCAGTCGACCGGTCCCCACCCGAGAGTGGGGTGCTCTCAGTCGGTCGACCGCGCGGTCGACCGGCCAAGTGGGCTGGCCATGTGCACGTCCTCGTGCACATCGGTCGACCATGCCGGTCGACCGGCTCTTGGTCCGGTCGACCGCCAGAGCAAACTGGCTGGGGATTTAAGGATGGAAAAACTTATCTTTTTATTACCAATTAAATCCCATAAAATTACATAAATTTCACAAAATAAGTTCTTATAAGATCTTTGAAATACAAGTATGTGTGATAAAAATTCAACACATATTATGAATAATTTGAACTATTTTTGTGATATGAAAATTTGCCTTAAATACAAAAATCGTATTTTTCAAACTTTAGATTTTTTGAAATGGAAAACCGTTTTCTCCAAAACTTATGTAAATACAAAAACCTGATATTGAAACAATTTTGAAGCACATTGTATACGGATAAAATCCAATATGCATATAAAGATTTATATCTATGTTTTTGACATTGAAATCCAATATCGGTTAAACCGAAAAACCAAAACCAAATAAACTTTAAATTTGTGTGTGTATGTGAACTTGAGCATATCAACACTATCTAATCTTTACACTAGATCTAAATACTAAACTAGAACACAAACGGAAGTCTTCTTATCTCCAAGCCGACTCAATCCAAACACGATCCAACGAGCTTAACTTCAACCGAGTACTAGATGCGATCTTGATGCTCGAGCTCTTGAATCAACATATGATAGCTCTAAACACCTTTGTTGAAGCTAATCACCTACTAATATCTTGATCAAATATCTGAAACTAAATTGTTGGCCCAATGGCCTTCCACTCTAGTTTTGATGATGATCAACACTCATGTAGTTATGTTTACTAATATTCTTGTGTTTCTAAGTTTCAGATCATTAACAGGATATTAGTTGGTGATTAGCTTCAACAAGAGGTGTTTGGAAGCTATTCATAATGATTCCGGTGCCAAAGCTTAAAGATCATACCTTTGCACTTGGAGGATCACGCGTTTGGGATCGAGTCTACTTGAAGATGGAAGATCGACAAGAAGACTTAGGTATCCTAGTTTAGATAGAGTTTTAGATCCATTTGTAAAGCTTAGTTTAGTTGATATGCTCAAGTGAACACAAAACACACACGTTTTATGATTCGATATTTGGTTTTTATGAATAGTTGATCAAAACAAGTTTACATATGTTATATGTATAGTAGATGTTTTCTATTTATACATACATGCTTTAACTTGATAAACAAACTTATTTTGATATCCCTATTCATGTTTTGGAAAAATCAAGTTTGACAAAATACAAGGTTTTGTTTTTGATAAAATTTGCAAGACTCAAAAATGAATTGATATGTTGATATATTGTCTTGAAATTTTTATCACATGTTTATGTTTCAACATAAAATGATAAAACAAGTTTTATGGAATTTTCAGAAATGATAAAAGATTTTTATAAAATATTTTTCCAAAATTTTCTGACCTTGTTTTGTGCTGACAGGCTGGTCGGTCGACCGTGACGGTCGACCGCACCAAGGGCCGGTCGACCGTTGCGGTCGACCGACGTGCACAGACGTGCACGTCTGTTAGGCACAGACACGGTCGACCGGGACGGTCGACCGAGTTGAGAGCTCTGCTCTCGGGTTTTATCGGTCGACCGGGCCGGTCGACCGCAGTTGCCCAACGGTCATAATTCTGACCGTTGGCGGTCGACCGGCAGTCTGTCAGATTGCCAGCTCAGCCTAACGGCTAGTTTTGTATAGGGGCTATATAAACCCCATCTCTTTGGGGATTTTTGAAAAGATTTTTAAGAAGAAAAATTCCAGTTTTCAGAAGTGTTTAAAAGAGTTTTAAAAAGTAGTTTTTGGGCTTTAAACTTCTAATCTTTATTGTTTTGGGTTTTTGAAAATCAAAGAGAACTAGGTTTTGGGATTTTGATTTGATCTTTTATTTCTATCATATACAAGAGATTTCCCAAGTAGTTTTTCTTTGTTGCTTGTTTCCAAAAACACTTAGTTTCCACACTTGAGCCATATCTTCTATCCTAAACTATTAGGATCTTGTTTTTGTGGAAAAAGAGAAAAGGGAGTGTTTGAGGTTGTTGTTGTAAACCTCTAAGTTGTATACCCTTATTCTTGTTGTATCCCTCTTCGGTAGAGGTGATCGGGTGATTGGTTTGTGAGCCCTCTTAGGTAGAGGTGTTTGTTGTAGTTGGCTACGGACCGTATCCCTCTTCGGTAGAGGTGGATTGTAGTTGTATAGCCTCGGTGGCTTTGTAAGGTTGAGAGAGGAGTTTGGTACTCCTATAGTGGATTGGGAAATCCTACACGGTGGTGTAGGCGGGGATGTAGAGTTGGGTACTCGAACCTCGAAACAAATCTTTGTGTTAGCGTTTGATCCATTGTCTCTCTAACCCTTACTCTCTTTACTTTGTGCAAGCATCATTCATTCATTGCATACATATCTTATACATTGCTTGTGTTGCCTTGCATCTTTTATATTACAATTCATTCTTATATGCTTGGCTTGATTGTGTGTGCACATATTTCATATTGCTTGGATTGCTTGTGTGTGTGGACCTAATTTGTACTCATCCAACAAGAGCTTCACATAGCACCTCAACCCATTTCAAGGGGAATCAAGAGGAGTTAGTCCAGAGCCTCGCAAGGGGAATTCGGCTACACTTGTTGTATTGTATCAAGTTTGTGCAACATTTGCATTAGCTTCCGCATTTAGAGCATTTAGTTTTTAATTTAGTTCTAGATTAGCATTTACACCTATTCACCCCCCCCTCTAGGTGTACTTTCAATTGGTATCAGAGCTAGTGCTCCTGATACTTAGGCTTAACATCCTAGGAGTGATCCATTTGCTTGCTAATCTCATTTGCATTTGTTTGTTTGCACATTCATATATAGTTTACCATGGACTTCATGACCCCTCCTAGCTTTGACCCTTCCAACATTGATGTTTGGAAGTATAGGATGTTCATGTACCTAAAGACTCTAGGTTTGCATGTCTTCCTTGCCGCCACCAAGAGATGTTATCTTGGTGATGGTAATCATATAGGGGCCAATGCACAAGCCCTAGAGGCCATTAGAAGCACTCTTCCTAAAGATTATCTCTTATGTGTTTCTAACTTTGATTCCGCCTTTGCAGTGTGGAACAAATTGACAACCACCACCACCTCGGAGCTTCAAGTTCAAATTCAAGAAGAGGAATCTAGTGGAGAATCCGATCCACAATGCTTCATGGTCCAAGGGAATGACTCCCTTGAGGTACATTCGGAATCCCACCTAGATAGTAATGATTGTGCTAGTTCTTCAAATGATTATGTTGATCCCCATGCCTTAAATGAAGAACTATCTATTGTGTGTGAAAAGTTAATAGAAAAATATAACGTGTTGAAAAAGAAAAGTCTAGATATTGAAAAAGAAAATAGATGTTTGCATTCTAGAATTGATTGTGTTTTGCAAGAGAAAGTTGAGGCCTATAATGAAAGGGATTCATTGAGATCTCAATTGGAACTTGCTTTAAAAGAAATAAAGTTTTAAAATCTAAAAATGATTGTGAAAATCTTTTGAAGAAAAATGAAAATTTGTCTTCAAAAGTAGATTTTGTTATAAAAGAGAATGTTGATTTGAAAAATAAAATTATTTCTATTTCAAATGATTTAGATGTGTGTTTAAAGAAAAACATTGTTTTGCAAAATAAGATTGATGCACATGTTTGCCATGCTAGGGTAGTATCACACACTTCACCTATTGCATGCCACACTTTTTCTTCTAAGATTAATGATGATATTTGTTTGCTTAAGAAGAAGGTTGATTGTTTGGGCTCCACTATGAGCCAATGTGCCTTGAACCACAATCGGTTGGAAACCTTGGTTCGAAAGAAACAAGTTCCATCCTTTATGCATGCACACCCTTCACGGCATACACATGCTCCTCACGGACACACCCATCACATGTATGCTCATGTGTACACATGTACACATTGTGGACGTAAGCGCCACCTTGCTAAATTTTGTTTTGATAGATTACATACTACTAATTTAGCAAAGAATTTGTTTGGGTTAGAGAAGGGACTAACCCCCATGGACCCAACAAGATGTGGGTACCAAAGACCACCCCTCCTATTTTTGATGTAGGTGTGGGCTCTCACATGACGTGAGAGTGATGACACCTTGGAGTGGATGCGTTCCGGACTTAAAGGAAATCAATTGGATGCATCACTTTCAAGGGAAGATTTGGTGGAGATGACCCCCATGTTTTGGAGACAAGGAGAGTTGCTTCTTCAGTTTTGGTAACAATCCTTTACTCCCATTTATTGTTTACATGCTTTCCACTTCATTGTTTATATCATGTTTTGATAGTTTATAGCATATTTTTTGATGTCTATGGATTAGTATGTTCATTCCATGTTTATTAGATCCTTGACATACATGTATAGTATTTGAGACACATATGCTTATATGAACCCATATTTAGTGTTCTCACTTTTGTTTAAGCTATAATGTACATCATGAATCTAATACATGTGAATTTACATAGTAATCATGTTTTAGTTTTATCATGATGACTTTTATGTTTGTTTTGATGCTTCATGTTTTGAATATATGTTTAAGTGTTAGTTTCATTAAGACTAGTTATATACTTGTACATAGGATGGGTTACAAATAAATCTATATATAGTTGAGCTTGAATGCTTATTTGAACCCTGATTGGTCCAGACAAGGTACAATGAAGTTCTTGCACAAAAATGAGGTGTGAAAGAAATGGTTAATGGTTTAGAGTTCACCTTTGATCTTGTTTACTTCGAATATGTGATTATTATACCTTGTTCCAATCTTTCGTTATAGCATATAGCTATACCGAGTCGAACCACAAGGAGAGCAAGCGTAGAAGCTTCACGATACTAGTGAGACAAAGAAACGATACCTCTTCTTTGTTAATTACACAAGAGCAATATACAAGAAGTTGTGGATTGGTGGTGCATTGTGAAAAAGAAGTGAAGTGAATGAAGTGTGATGAAGTAAAGAAAAGATAAGAATGCTAGAATAAGATGTATAAACTCTTTTGCTTAAAAAGATGCATGGCTAGCATTACTACACCTTCTTGCTAACATACTAACTCTATTGTTGATTGCAAGATTGCCTCATCAAGAATCATAGGCAATTTAATATAGCTTGCATGTGTAGTATTCCTTCTTGAAGACTAGAGTTCCTTTTAGTTAGTTAGCTAGAATCCTCTTCTTGAATCTTAGGTCCTTTTACTAGATGAACATTGAGGAACTATAGGCATGATACTCATTTAGTGCAAAGGTAGAAGAATCAAACTCTTTTGTACATTCAAAGCTTAACTACAAAGTTAGCTTGAAGTACTTGAGTTGATCTTGCTACACAAGTGACACAACCATGGTAATCCATCCTTTTGATCCAATCAAAGACTATTTATAAGAGACACACAATTCATCTAGAGATCTAGCAAGCAATCACCAAAGGATACATCCAAACTTCATTGGAATTTACAAGAAACATGAAATTATGCAAGCATTGAAGTTTACAATCAATCAAGAGCTAGTAGTAGCTAGGTGAGTCTTAGCTAGCCATGCATTCAAGAAATTAGCCCTCCATTACACTAACAAACAAGCTATAATTCTCCATGAAAGTAAAGATCTAATCAATTAAATTAAAGCTAGAATTAAATGCAAGAAATTAAAGCATAAGAAAAGAAAGCATACTCAATTCTAGTAAAGAGAAGATGAGAGCTCCATTGAATCTTTGCTTCAAGATTGTCACAAGTCTTGATTACAAACTCTCAAAGTGAAGAACTCTCTCTCAATTTAGGCTAGAAATCAAGGAGGAAGGAGAAGAGAACTAGAAACCTAAAACAAAAATTACACAAATCCAAAATTTTCTCTCTCTCTTCACTAGAGCTCACGCAGGTCTCTGCCCAGGTATTTATAGGCAAAGTTGAGAATCTTCTCGAATCCTAACCGTTGGCACGAAATCCGAGGCTCAACGGCCCTCAGATTGCCGCGGATTGCCGCGGATCTGCCGCCAGATTTGGGCCGTTGGCTCGGATCTTTCTGGTGAGATCTGGTGGTTAGGTTGTTGACCACGTGGGATGGTTGGATTCTCCACTTGGCGCGTAGATCTTGGTGAGATCTGATTTGATCTTTTGGCTAATTATGAATTAACCCCCTTAATTATTACTAATTAAGGTAGTTAATTACTTCTCTTCTTTAAAGTGGAGATCTGCAAAATTAGAGAAAACATGGGTTAAAAATCATATTTAATATACAATATGCAAAGTATAAAGGTGGTATAAAATGCAAATATGTGTAACAATCACACCCCCATACCTAGCTTTTGCTCGTCCTCGAGCAAAAATAAAGAAAAAGAAAGAAAAATAAAATCCTAACTAATTATTACACCACTTTCGTAGGTGACACGATTGCACTGAGCACGTGCAACAAGCCGTTAAACCTCTAGGTTACCCTAGAGGAGGAGTGTTGTCTCCTGAGGGTTTTCAGCGGATTACACCCACAAAATCCATAAAGAAAGAAGACAAATGTTAGTGTTTTGAAAACGCATTTTGAACAAGAGACTAGTTTATGAACTATTTCCGCAAAAATATAAGTGATCCTAGGTCATAAGTCCACCTATAATCATTCTTTCTTAAACTAAGTCTCCATGCAAGATCTTGTCTTTAATTAAGGTAAGAATTCAAAATTGGATTGAATATTTTATCTTACATAAAACCTAGATAGTATGCACACCGTGACAGTGAAGATTTCTGGGATTTCAACTCCAACCATAAAGCCATTTATTTATTTATATATATATATTTTTTTCTTTTTTTTTTTTATTTTTCTTCCCTTAGTTTAGGCTTCCTAGTCTACCCTTTTAGCGAGCCTTTAACCGATGACTCCCAAACCAGACGGTCTTAGGGCACCAGATGAGAAAACATCCCTCGGGTTTAAGGTCTCGAGTAGAAAAGGCCACCTAGCTAAAGTGGATTATTTTTTATCACCGTTAGGCGTGAATAACCATGCTTCTTGAGGCACGATTGTCCAGCTTAATTAGTGAGATCACCGTTAGGCGTGAGTCATCATGCTTCTTGAGGCACAATTTCCCAGCTTAATAAGTGATTTTTATTTATATATATATATATATATATATATATATATATATTTTTTTTTTTTTATGGCATTTTTGGTCTTTGTTTCCATCCCAAGAAATGTGTAAGTGTAAAGGGCATACTTATCTAAGGCAAAAAATGTAAGATAAAAATATCTCCTCAATTTTACTTACTTAGCCTATAATCTCAAACAAGATCTATTACTTCAACAAGGTTTAAGATGTCATAATTAAGGCTTTCTTAATTCCTAAGATACATCTTAATTTTCTTAAAAATAGATCAAAACTTTGTCTCTTATTTCAAAAAGTTTTTATTTTTTTTTTATATTATATTTTTCTAAAAGAAAAGTAAAATCTAAAAAGAAAGTGAAAAATCTAAAAATAAAAGAAAATCTAAAATAAAAGACCTAAAAAGAAAATAAAAATCCTAAAAAATAAAAAGGCCTAAAAAGAAAGTGAAAAATCCTATGTTAGTATCAACCCCCCCATACCTATCTCATGCATTGTCCTCAATGTATGCAAGATAAAATGATGCATGAAATAGGTAAAGGTAAAAAGTCACTCCCTCCTCCTCTTTGGAACCGATGTGGTGCTTGCCCGGCTGATTGTGTCCTCCTCAATGTCGCCTCAATGGTATCTAGTCTAGAGGATTGCTCCTCCAACCTGGAAGATTGCTCCTCCACCTTCTTTCTTAGCCTCACTTGACCCCTAAAAATTTTCTTCATGCCTTTCCATATGGTAGATATGAAGGCTTGTGGTTCCGTAGGGGGTTCCTGTCTCCAGAATTGGGGCTCATCTTCCACCTCTAGACTTTCCTCTGAAGAGGACTCCACAGGTACAGTCTCAGGCATGCCACTGGGTGTCCAGAGCGCCTGCAAGCAACTATTGTATGAGCTTGTGGGTCTCTCTAACGTAATCGTCACTCGGGCAAATGTAGAAAAAATAGTGTCTGATATGAAATGCTGACACATACGTGTGATTAATACAGAATGAGAAAATTTTGGCCCCGAGTGCGAGAGGAATTTTCGATAATAGCACGGAAGATAGTCCGGTTCAAACAGACCGTGTGAGTCTGTGTCATCAAATCATGAATAATTTGTAGTACCGGTCTGTTGAAGGTAGAAGTGTGATCTAGCCCAAGAATATTTCGTTGGATCCAACGTCCAACACAATGAATGTTTCTGAATGTAGATTGGGCTTTGAGCCCCCGATCCTGGGTAGTGCAGCGTACACCCATAATGGCTAAGTAATCAATTAAAGGTAAGGGGTCGCTAGGATGGGGGAAAATGGGAACATGCGTGATGTGTGCAAGTAGTGGAAGCGTGACCAAAATATCACCGAATGGCATATGAGAGACAAATTGGTATGTATCATGATTCACAGAAGCATAGTCTATAGAATGGTAAAATGTGTTCACAAGATCCGGACAATAAAAAGCTTCGTGCTCATTATGATCAAACACCAAAGTGTACCAATTCCAGGCGCGGATTCGATCCACAAAAATATGCCCATATTCCCCTCTTTCACTAAAAAGTGCAGAAAAATCCCTCTCCACAAATAGATTTGGTGCCATAATTGCTAAAGACAATGAAGTAAAGGATTTGAGATAAGAAATTGCAAACCACCCCCGGAGATCTTGGGGGGAAACCCAAATCAGTAGCACAGAAGGCACAGAGATGGCCTCAGGAAAACGCTCTCCGGATCTACCACCAGCAGAGGAAGATAGTCAGAATGGAGATTTCCGGCGCGCCTGAAATGGCAGAACTGCCGCGGATCGGCGGCAGGGCGCGGCAAAGGAGGGGATTTTTGGGTTCAGATTTTTGGTGGAGGTCGGCTGTGAAGGAAGAGGTTCAGATCTGAAATGAAATTCTCGGGTGAGGGATGATGAGTTGGAAGGAGAGCTTTAAATAGGGGTAGGTAAAAAGGTGATGTACCAAGTTACCCCTAGGTCAAAGTTGAAATTACAACCCTAGGTCAAAATTTTTGAATATGAAAGGAATCCTAGGGAGGAAAGAGAATCCTAGGGATGTGAAATTCTTTTCATGCACAAAAATCCCAAAAAAAAAAAATTTTATTTTATTTTTTTTTATTATATTTTTTTTTATTTTTATTAACAAAAAGAAAAATATTTACAAGAGAAGTCCCAAAATGATAGTCAGGAGAATGCATGGGAAAAATATACAGATGGAAAAATGTCACAAATAAACTGGGTCGGAAAGACCCAATTCGTGAACATCGTGTGACAAAGAATCTGTGGTAAGAAATGGCTTTAAGCGTTGTCCATTCACAGTGAATATATTGCCATTAGTTGGGTCAAGAATCTCGATAGCTCCGTGGGAAAAGACAGTCTGCACAATAAAAGGTCCTGACCACCTGGTACGCAGTTTACCAGGGAAAAGATGAAGTCGAGAATTATATAACAGAACCTGTTGACCGACAGCAAAAATCTTCCTGTGAATGGCTTTGTCGTGAAACAGCTTGGTCCTGTGCTTTGTGATCCGAGCGTTATCGTATGCCTCGTTTCGTAACTCTTCCAGCTCGGATAGCTGCAGCTTTCTGAGAACACCGGCTTTATCCAAATCAAGATTCAGTTGCTTTAAAGCCCATAGTGCACGGTGTTCTAACTCAACAGGCAAGTGACATGCTTTCCCAAATATAACTCGGTACGGAGACATACCAAGGACAGTCTTGTAAGCGGTCCTGTATGCCCATAAGGCATCAGTCAGTTTGACGGACCAATCCTTACGATTTTGTCCTACGGTTTTTTCCAAGATGAGTTTTATCTGTCTGTTTGTTACCTCAACTTGCCCATTGGTTCGAGGATGATAAGCCGTGGACAATTTATGAGTAATGGAGTACTTCCGCATCAAGGCTTCAAAAGCCCTATTGCAGAAGTGACTCCCATTGTCGCTCAATATCGCACGGGGGGCTCCGAAGCGTGAAATGATGTACTCTCTTAAAAATTTAATGACAACTTGGTTGTCATTTGTTCGTGTAGGAATCGCTTCAGCCCACTTGGAAACATAATCTACGGCTACCAAGATGTATTGGTTACCGTAGGACAGAGGAAAGGGTCCCATAAAATCAATGCCCCATAGGTCGAAAATTTCGACTTCCAAGATGGGTGTGAGGGGCATCATGTTCCTTTGTGTAATCCGACCCGTCATTTGACATCTATCACAAAGCTTGCAAAAAGTAAAGGCATCCTTAAAGAGAGTGGGCCAGTAGAATCCACTCTGGAGCACTTTTTCCGCAGTTTTTCGTGGACCAAAGTGTCCACCGCAAGCTAACTTGTGACAGAATGTCAAAACGCTCTGGTGTTCATCCTCCGGAAGGCATCTACGTATAATTTGGTCAGGACAGTACTTGAATAATTACGGTTCATCCAAAAGAAGAACCGCATTTGTCTCAGAAAACGGTGTTTGTCTTGTCCTGACCAATGGGAAGGAATTTGCCTGGTAGCAAGGTAGTTTACTATATCAGCATACCAGGGCTCTCCACTTATCACAAAGATGTGCTCATCAGGAAAGTCTTCATTAATCGGTATTTTCTCATGAGGTGCGTTCGGGATTCTTGACAAATGATCCGCAACCACGTTCTCAACGCCCTTTTTATCTTTTATCTCCAAGTCAAACTCTTGCAAAAGAAGGATCCATCGAATCAATCTTGCCTTTGCGTCCTTCTTTTGCATTAAGTACCTCAGGGCGGAGTGATCAGTAAAAATTATGGTCCTGGACCCTAGCAGATATTGGCGGAACTTCTCTAACGCAAAAACGACTGCCAAAAATTCTTTTTCAGTGGTCGTGTAATTCAGTTGGGCATCGTTTAGCGTTCTGCTAGCATAGTATATTACGTGCTGCCTATTTTCAATACGCTGTCCTAAAACAGCGCCTATCGCAAAGTCAGAGGCATCACACATAATTTCAAATGGCTTGGTCCAGTCCGGTGCAGATATGATCGGCGCAGAGACAAGTCTATTCTTTAGCTCTTTCCACGACTTTCGACATTCTTCATCAAAGATATAGGGTACGTCTTTTCCTAAGAGATTTGTCAAAGGTCTCGCAATATTACTAAACCCTTGAATGAATCTCCTATAGAAGCCCGCGTGCCCTAAGAAAGATCTAATGTCTTTTAAACATTGCGGTTCAGTGAGCTTGGTGATAACTTCCACCTTAGACTTGTCTACCTCGATTCCAATGCTTGATATCTTGTGTCCTAGTACAATTCCGTGCTTGACCATGAAATGACACTTTTCCCAATTAAGTGTCAAATTCTTTTCCGTGCATCGTTGTAAAACCAGCTTTAGGTGGTACAAGCACTGCTCAAATGTATCCCCATATATTGAAAAGTCATCCATAAAGATTTCCAAAAATTTCTCCACCATGTCCGAGAACAGGCTCAACATGCAACGTTGAAACGTTGCTGGAGCATTGCAAAGACCGAAGGGCATCCTACGGTATGCAAACGTTCCAAACGGACAGGTGAAGGTAGTCTTTTCCTGGTCCTCGGGAGCAATTGGGATCTGATTATATCCTGAATATCCATCCAGGAAACAATAATACTCATGCCCCGCCAATCTCTCCAGCATCTGATCAATAAATGGAAGAGGAAAGTGGTCTTTACGTGTGGCACTATTCAGTTTCCTGTAATCAATACAAACTCGAATCTTCGTTGGAAGACGTGTTTGTATTAATTCCTTATTCTCATTCTCCACAACAGTAAAGCCAGCTTTCTTAGGCACAGCGTGGACCGGACTCACCCATTGACTATCGGATATGGGATATATGATCCCATTGTCTAAGAGTTTCAGAATCTCCGATCTAACAGCTTCTTGCATTATTGGGTTAAGTCGACGCTGTGGGTCTCTTTTAGGCTTGGCCTCTTCCGTCAAGTGAATTCTATGTTGGACAATGGAAGGACTAATCCCCTTAATATCAGCCATGGTCCAACCAATGGCTTCTCTGTTTTCCCTAAGCACAGTCAAAAGGTCCTCTTCTTGTTGTTCCGTAAGATTAGATGCAATGATTACCGGAAAGGATTCCTTCTCACCTAAGTACTTGTACTTGAGATGGGTGGGAAGAGCCTTAAGCTCAGAAGAAGGGACTGGATCTATAACCGGTTGCTCATGGTGCAAGGGAAGAATAGAAGTGGAATTAGTAGTCCTTTCAATATCTGATCCAACAATCTGATCAAGAGTTAGGTCGTCAGATTCTAACTCAAATTCTTCTTCAGATTCATATTCCATCTCCTCCACATGTTCGCTTGTTAGTCCTTCTATTAAGTTCACATCAAAAGAGTCATTCTCCACATCCCTTGGCTGCTTCCCCAGATGGAAGACATTCACCTCCTTAGTCATATCTCCGAACGTCAACCGCATTGATCCATTTCGACAATTTATGATAGCGTTTGCGGTTGCTAAGAAAGGACGTCCGAGAATGACAGGTGTTTGCGCTCTGTGATTATGTATGGGTTGTGTTTCAAGAACAACAAAGTCAACGGGGTAAATGAATTCCCCCACCCGTATTAAAACATCCGTAATTTTCCCCTTGGGAATCTTAACAGAGCGATCAGCCAGCTGAATTGTCATTTGGGTTGGACGAAGGTTGCCCAACCCTAACTGCTGGTACACGGAAAAAGGGAGAAGATTGATGCTAGCGCCCAAGTCTAGCAAAGCCCTATTTACTGTGGTCTGCCCTATGATACAAGAGATGGTAGGGCTCCCTGGATCCTTGTACTTCACAGGGATTGGACCATTAAGCAATTCACTCAGGTTGGAAGCCAAAAAGACTTTCTTAGGGACATTTGCCTTTCTTTTCTTAGTACACATTTCTTTCAGAAACTTGGCGTATGATGGGACCTGTTGAATAGCATCTAAGAGAGGGACATTGATCTGTACTTGATTAAATATCTCTCTTATCTTCTCCATGTGAGCATTATTCTTATGATTTATAAGCCTATTTGGGAATGGGACAACAGGCTTATAAGTTTGCTCATCAATTTTCCTTTTTCCTTTTGACTGGGATGTGGAAGGTTGTGAACTTGATGAAGGATTATCTTGCACAGGTTGAACTAGAACAGAGGTTGATGGTTTTGACACAGATTTTGGAACAAATTTTGGAGACTGATTTGAGACCTTGTTGTCTACATGTTTTCCAGACCTAAGGATGTGAATGGCTTGACATTGGCTTTGGCTAGGTCCTAGGTCTTCGACTTCATGCAGAGGAAAATGGGCTCTGGGATTAGGCACAGGTTGGCTAGGCAGCATTCCTTTTTGTCTTTCAGTCAAGGAATTAGCCAACTGTCCTATTTGGTTTTGCAGTTTATTCATATCCTGCTGCTGATTGTTCATCATTGCAGCTTGGGTTTTAGACAAAGTCTCAATCATTTTCTCCAACTCAGAGATTTTCTTATCTGAAGGATTGGGTGGTGGATGATTCTGGTATTGGGGCTGATAATTTGCTTGATATGGCACAGGATTTTAGTATGTTTGGAATCTGGGTGGACTCTGATATGAATTAACATTTGGTGGGTAAGTCGGAGGATATGCCTGAGCAGGATATTGTTGATGTGGAAATGGTTGTCTTGGCTGCTCATGACCAGACTGACTCCAAGAGAAGTTAGGATGGTTACGCCACCCTGGATTGTAGGTCCTGGAGTAAGGATTGTATGAAGGTCTGGTATACGCGGCATTTGTACTCTCCTGATAGCTTTGAGAATGATACACTGGACACTCTTCCAACACATGAGTTAAATCATGACAGTAAGTACAACCCGGGTGGACCATAGGTGCCACAGGTGGTGGGCTGGTCACTCGTGATGGGTTGACCTGATTAACAGAATTTTCCCGGGATTCTAGCAATTCAATCCTCTTCATCAGCTGTGTAATCTTAGCTTCTGCAGCTATAGAGGATCCTATCGAGTGTAAACCAGTTCTGGAAGTGGTTGGTGTAGGTTTCTCAGGGCAAGATTCCCACTGGAGAGTTTTCTCTGCTAGAGCCTCAAAAAGATCCCAACCCTGGTCTTCATCCTTTTTAAGAAATTCTCCTTGACACATTGTCTCAAGGAGAGTCTTAGTCTGATAGTCCAGTCCATCATAGATAATCTGGCATTGGCGCCATTTCTCTATACCATGATGGGGACACAGGGCTACTAGGTCCTTAAAGCGCTCAAAGTATTTCCAGAATGGCTCATCGGGTTCTTGTTTGAATTGCATTATATTTTTGCGCATGAGGGCTGTCTTATGGATTGGGTAGAATTTTTTAAGGAAGACCTTAATGAAATCATCCCATGAAGAGATAGAGCTAACAGGAAGACTGTACAGCCACTTCTTTGCAATATCCTTTAATGCAAATGGGACGAATCTAAGTCTTACAGCATCCTCTGTCAACTGGGAAATCCTCATCATGAGGCAGACTTCTTCAAACTCTCGTATGAAGATATAAGCATCTTCAGACTCTAATCCATGAAATCGTGGAAGAGTGTTTATAAACTGGGGTTTCAACTCAAAATTGTTTCCATTAGTGTCCGAGAGGAGAATACAAGAAGGAAGTGATGTGCGGATAGGATAGAACTTGTCCTGCAACGATACGTTGTTCGTCATGATTGTGTCGAGTGGTGGTGTATGTGGCAGTGTAGATGTTCTCACGAGCCTAGCAGAAATTGGTTCTCGATACCACTCACGCATACAAATACACAATCAACGTGCACCTTTCACACAGTTGAAAAATGAAAAATAACAATCAAGAAAAAGAAAAAATCAATCCAAGCTTCTAGGTTCCCTGAATCTAGACGACTCCTAACTTTAGATCGTCCACAGGAGGTTTGGCGCAGACCGTGACTATAAGCGAATCAGCCAGGAAAGGTCAAAGTTGTTGGGAGGTTTTTCGTCCGAAGACGTTCCTTAATTAAGTAACCAACAACCTTCGGGCTTTCGGCCCTTAACCCTTTCCTAGACACTGATTATACAGAAGTCACTGTCCAACACTTTTCCCCCTTAGGAAAATCTCCTAATTGAGTCCGGATGTCCCTAGGGGCCAACGTCTAGCAATTTTTAATTAGAAGCTTAGGATAGTGAAAGCGTGGGGAAATGGTTTGTGGGCTAAGGAAGGGGTGATGAAATCCCCACCTTATCTTTGTTATGGGTTTTGCCCTTAGAGTTGATTCGTGCAAGTGTACGATGTAAACAAACAAGGATCACCCAAAGCTTAATTAAATCAAACAAGAGTGAGTCCTAGTCTATATGCAATGCTTTACGTACCTTGTCCCCCGCACTCTTCAACAGTAAATGTAAAGTAATTGAAAGACTCGTGCCTATAATGCAAGATGTCTAAACAATTTTTAACAATTAACACCAAATCTTTTACTGTTGATTAGCAAATATCAGGTGAAGAATACAAGATTTCAGATATATAGGCAGCAGTATTTTGCAGAGAGCAAAGCCCTGCAGAAAATAGGTTAGTAGTGAACTCCTCTATGCCGCGTTTCCACGGCAAAATCCAGGAAAACGCGGCACTTTGGAGGGATCCTGGTCTCTGCTTTCGAGAGCAGAGGCCCAGGTCCACTTATATGATTCTGCTGTGCAAAGTTTTCTGAATCTTCAACCTGTACCTGCAACAGAGAAGATATATCGTTTAGTTTCTCACTTGTAAAAATACCGTTGCTCTCCCCGGCAACGGCGCCAAAAATTGATTGGTCCAGACAAGGTACAATGAAGTTCTTGCACAAAAATGAGGTGTGAAAGAAATGGTTAATGGTTTAGAGTTCACCTTTGATCTTGTAATACCCCGTTCCCGGAATACGTACTTAGTTGCGTATTCAGATTTTTCGATCGTATTTTTCGATTTGTTTTCTGTAAATTATTCTGTATTATGAATTCCTTATGTGGTTGTTTTGTCTTGAATTTGGATTCGTGGATTCGGAGTCAGCCCTAGTCTGAACCGAAGGCCCGATCCTAGAGTATTACTCGATTTAGACATTCTGATAATTATAATTGACCGATTTTAGTTTTAAATATCATTTTCCAATATTATATATTTTCTATGATTTTCTAGATTTTTCTGGAATTAAATTGAATTTCTTCAAAACCGGTGTCGGCCAGTGCCGCTGACCGATTCCTGGATTTTTAATTCTCAAACAGTTAGGAATTTCATGATGATCCTTTAGACATTATTTCTTAGAATCATATTTTCTACCTACATTCTTTTTCTGAGGATTTTATGATTTTATGAAAATTCTTTCGGAGTCGGTAGGTAACTGATTCCGGGATTTTTATCTTTAAAACTATAAAGTATTTCTTAAAACGGCTTTCACGATACATCTTATAATATCATTTTCTATCTAAATTCATTTTTTGAGATTTTTCAGAATTTATCGAAAATTCACCGGTTTTGGTGTCGACCGGTATCGCCGGAAGATTCCAGGATTTTTAATTTGAAATCTACATTAAATTTCTCGAATCCGATTTCACCGAGCATCTTAAAATATTATTTTCTATTTTTGAGGATTTTTCGGAACGATTCCGAAACAGTCGGATTTTTACCCTATTTTAATAATATTATTTCTTTCTCTCTCTTCTCCATTTCCTTTTCTTTTTCCTTCCCCAAAAGTCAACAGTCAACCTGACAGCCCATTTCCCCCCAATCACATCAGCAGCCTGTCCCATCCCATCAAAAATTTCCATTAAAATAAACTTCCCCCTTATTTCTTTTCAATTATTTCATTTCTTTTCTTTTTTATTTTCCTTTTTCTTTTCTTCTTCCTTCCTTTCTTCTCTTTTCTTTTTCCTTTTTCTGGAGCTGGCGACAGCCGCTCCCTTCTTCTGATCGGCGCCCCGGTGAGGGGCTGTGCGCCGCCGGCGAGTCGCCGGCGGCTGACCGCGGCCAGGGGGCCTGTAGGCCCCCTGTGCGTTGGCGGAGGAGGGGCGGAGCCCCCTCTCTCTTCTCCCCTTCACTCCCCTCTCTTTCCCTCTCTGTTTAGCACGCCGGCGGCCAGGATCGCCGCCGGCGGCCCCTGTCGGTGGAGGGGAGGCGCAGCCTCCCCTCTCTCCCTCTGATTGGGCACGCCGGCGGCCCGGACAGCCGCCGGCGGCCACTTCGTGTGGAGGGGAGGCGCGGCCTCCCCTCTCTCCTTCTCTGTTGGGCGCGCCGGCGGCCAGGACCGCCGCCGGCGGCCCCTGTGCTGAGAGGGGGGCAGCAGCCCCACTGCCCCCTGTCCTCTCTCTCTTGTTCCCTCTCTCTCTCTCTCATCTCCCTCTCTCTCTCATTCTCTCTCACTGCAACCTCTCTCTCTCTCTCACTGTTTCTCTCTCCTCTCTCCTTCTCTCTCCTCTCTTTCTCACTCTAGCTCTCTCTCTCTCTCCTCTTTCTCTCTTTCCTTCTCTCTCTCTCTTCCTCTCTCTTCCTCTCTCTCCTCTCTCTACAATTCCTCTCCCTCTCTCTCCTCAGTTTCTCTCTCTAACTCCTCCCTAGACCCTCTCTAAAACCTCCACTTTCTCTCTCTAGGGTTTCTCCCTCTAAAAATCACTCTTTCTCTCTCTAGGTTATCCCTTTCTAAAAATCACTCTTTCTCACTCTAGATTTTCTCTCTCTAGAAATCTCCCTCTAGATTCTCTCTCTAGAAATCTCACTTTCTCTCTCTAAATAGACTCTCTCTAAAAATCCCATTTTCTCTCTCTAGACTTTCTCTCTCTAAACCTCTCTTTCTCTCTCTAACTCTTTCTCTCTCCTCTTCACTCTACATATTTATATCACAGGTTATGGCGCATCCCGAACTTCAGTGGATTACGGATATTTCGGTATATTGGTGACTCAGGCGAGTGTTCTCACTCGCTACCCTCTTACTTCTTATTTCATTGATTATGCGCATGTTCTCGCTTTAGCTTTCATGTATTTTATTTCATGTGCTATGTCTTTTATTGCTTATACCATGCGTGGCCGACCCTTCGTGGTCGTTGGACTTTGGATTACTGTTATGTTTACACTTGCCCTACTACTACTTCAGACTTGTTAGTTGCATGCTTCCTTTTAACACATGTATATCACCTGACCATCTAGTGTATACCACCTGACCACCCGACTTGCTACTATTTGGTAAGACCCTATTGGTATGACCTGACTTACCCAGACTATTATCAATCCCTTGACATAACTTGCCACCTGATTATTATCAATCTCTTATATGTTTGGTTGCTTATTCATTATCACCATCCTATCATGCTATCACCTTACACCCAGCATGATAACTTGACTTGTGATTATTACCTTTACGGGAACTTGACCTTATTATCTTGTATCATGATCAGTGACCTGTTTCCTGCTTTACATGCAGTGACCTGACTATATGTATTTATGTACTCCTGATTCCTGATCATGTCTATTTCCTGTTTTTCCCGTAAAGTGATAATTAAACTATTGAATCTTAAAATGGACCAACTTGTATTGGGTCGGGGGAAACATGCGGATATCGATATGTGTTCGTGTTTACAGTGGCATTAGGTTGTGCACTATATATCCGGTCTTACCTGTGGTACTCCAGGGGACCGAGGGGAGTGCTTTCTCCCTTTCCTGTTTACTGTCATGACAAGGGCATACATAAGTCCCTCCTGTTTAGCCTTGCGGCAGGTTCCGTCTTCAAGCAACGGAACAATCCTGGGCCGTGGTCCCGGGTATGCACGGGACCCACTGTAAACATAGTTCGTTGATACCCCCGCTGTTTCCAATAACAACCTCGACTTGCTTATATATGGATGTATGTGAGTTGGCCGTACACCGAGACACATACCGAGATATATGGGCAAGACGAGTAATAATAAAGTGTCATAATAACTGGCTCTTTAAGTTGTAAGTAGAGGTATGTGGAATGGGACGCATACCAAAGCCTACATCTTAAATAGCTATGAATTTGTGCTGTGCCTTACCGTATTTGCTTTTCCCGGACTTTATATCGGATTTCATGTTTTATGAGTATTATGATATGACTACCTTGTAGCTCGTCCTTGGTTTTATTCTGATTTCCTGTTTTATGATTATCATGCCATATCTATTCTTACCTGCTCTATCCTATCTGCCTCCTGAGTATTTCCTACTTGATATATGCATTATTGTGCTCACCCTGCTTCACCACTTGGTTTTGCTTCTACACTCGCCTGGGGAGTATCATTTGACTCCCCTGGATTCTCACGTCCAGGTCTTGGAGCTTGGAGCGAGTGGATTTACCCCTTCGCTGCTCAGAGTAGCGCAGCGGTAGCGTGGATCTCCAGCCGACCGTCCAGAGCCACATCCTTCCAGGCCCCCTGTATGCCTCCCGAGTTTCCTCTCAGCAAACTCGTGAGTGCCCTATTTCTATTTACTCTTGTACTTTTCCTTGTATACCTGTATGTGAGCTCCCTTTTGTACCATTCATATATGTATATTCTTTGTACTCCCGCATTTGCGCATATCTGTGATGTATTATTATTGTAATATTCATCACCTCTGGTGATAACTCTGTGATTGTATATATATGTGTTGGAATGTATAATGCACCATATGCTTCCGTACTCTGATTCTTGTCTGTACTGATGCTTAGCGTATATACGGGAAGGTACTTCGGACTTACGTATATACGTTGCAGTGACGTCCCCGTATCGCCGGGATCGGGGCGTTACAGGTTGGTATCAGAGCTTAGGCTCTAACCTCCTCAGTACGTCCAGAAGGCAAATCAATGGTAAAGAGATTTGCAACTGGAATACATGAGTCTTGATTATACATTCCAACTGCAAGTGCAGAGTTATCTATTTCTTGGCTATCTTTCCTTTGATTTCTAATCCCTCCTTGAATATCTTTCCCTTGATTCCTAATCACTCCTATCCTTTCCCTGTTTTGGTTTTATGTTTTGGTTTTATGAAGCCTTATACTATTTTAAGATATGACTAGACTAGAGAGGTAGTGGCTGGTTCAGAATGAAGCTATTATGTGATCTCTTCGGCCAATTCTATGAAGCTTGGTATTCTCCAGATCGATCTTGATCTGGCTATCTTTCAGAAGACAGCATTCGGGATTCTTAATTATCGGTCTACTTTATTATGCTCAGGATTTTCGGGGTTTTCTTTATTACACAGCCACGACGTCATCGGTATTCATTTATTTCACAGCCACGACATCCTCAGTATTATTCAGCATTATTCTAAAGATTTATTACACAGCCACGACATCATCAGCCGGAAATGCAGAGTATGATTATTATTCAGTTGACTTGAGAGCCCTACCTATAGTGCTTCATATCTTAATTAGTATAAATTCCAGCCTTTGTCCCCTTTGTATTCAATTTACCCCTTAACGAAATTGCGAGGACGCAATTTTTTGTAAGGTGGGTGGATTGTAATACCCCGTTCCCGGAATACGTACTTAGTTGCGTATTCAGATTTTTCGATCGTATTTTTCGATTTGTTTTCTGTAAATTATTCTGTATTATGAATTCCTTATGTGGTTGTTTTGTCTTGAATTTGGATTCGTGGATTCGGAGTCAGCCCTAGTCTGAACCGAAGGCCCGATCCTAGAGTATTACTCGATTTAGACATTCTGATAATTAGAATTGACCGATTTTAGTTTTAAATATCATTTTCCAATATTATATATTTTCTATGATTTTCTAGATTTTTCTGGAATTAAATTAAATTTCTTCAAAACCGGTGTCGGCCAGTGCCGCTGACCGATTCCTGGATTTTTAATTCTCAAACAGTTAGGAATTTCATTATGATCCTTTAGACATTATTTCTTAGAATCATATTTTCTACCTACATTCTTTTTCTGAGGATTTTATGATTTTATGAAAATTCTTTCGGAGTCGGTAGGTAACTGATTCCGGGATTTTTATCTTTAAAACTATAAAGTATTTCTTAAAACGGCTTTCACGATACATCTTATAATATCATTTTCTATCTAAATTCATTTTTTGAGATTTTTCAGAATTTATCGAAAATTCACCGGTTTTGGTGTCGACCGGTATCGCCGGAAGATTCCAGGATTTTTAATTTGAAATCTACATTAAATTTCTCGAATCCGATTTCACCGAGCATCTTAAAATATTATTTTCTATTTTTGAGGATTTTTCGGAACGATTCCGAAACAGTCGGATTTTTACCCTATTTTAATAATATTATTTCTTTCTCTCTCTTTCTCCATTTCCTTTTCTTTTTCCTTCCCCAAAAGTCAACAGTCAACCTGACAGCCCATTTCCCCCCAATCACATCAGTAGCCTGTCCCATCCCATCAAAAATTTCCATTAAAATAAACTTCCCCCTTATTTCTTTTCAATTATTTCATTTCTTTTCTTTTATTTTCCTTTTTCTTTTCTTCTTCCTTTCCTTTCTTCTCTTTTCTTTTTCCTTTTTCTGGAGCTGGCGACAGCCGCTCCTTCTTCTGATCGGCGCCCCGGTGAGGGGCTGTGCGCCGCCGGCGAGTCGCCGGCGGCTGACCGCGGCCAGGGGGCCTGTAGGCCCCCTGTGCGTTGGCGGAGGAGGGGCGGAGCCCCTCTCTCTTCTCCCCTTCACTCCCCTCTCTTTCCCTCTCTGTTGAGCACGCCGGCGGCCAGGATCGCCGCCGGCGGCCCCTGTCGGTGGAGGGGAGGCGCAGCCTCCCCTCTCTCCCTCTGATTGGGCACGCCGGCGGCCGGACAGCCGCCGGCGGCCACTTCGTGTGGAGGGGAGGCGCGGCCTCCCCTCTCTCCTTCTCTGTTGGGCGCGCCGGCGGCCAGGACCGCCGCCGGCGGCCCCTGTGCTGAGAGGGGGGCAGCAGCCCCACTGCCCCCTATCCTCTCTCTCTTGTTCCCTCTCTCTCTCTCTCATCTCCCTCTCTCTCTCATTCTCTCTCACTGCAACCTCTCTCTCTCTCACTGTTTCTCTCTCCTCTCTCCTTCTCTCTCCTCTCTTTCTCACTCTAGCTCTCTCTCTCTCTCCTCTTTCTCTCTTTCCTTCTCTCTCTCTCTTCCTCTCTCTTCCTCTCTCTCCTCTCTCTACAATTCCTCTCCCTCTCTCTCCTCAGTTTCTCTCTCTAACTCCTCCCTAGACCCTCTCTAAAACCTCCACTTTCTCTCTCTAGGGTTTCTCCCTCTAAAAATCACTCTTTCTCTCTCTAGGTTATCCCTTTCTAAAAATCACTCTTTCTCACTCTAGATTTTCTCTCTCTAGAAATCTCCCTCTAGATTCTCTCTCTAGAAATCTCACTTTCTCTCTCTAAATAGACTCTCTCTAAAAATCCCATTTTCTCTCTCTAGACTTTCTCTCTCTAAACCTCTCTTTCTCTCTCTAACTCTTTCTCTCTCCTCTTCACTCTACATATTTATATCACAGGTTATGGCGCATCCCGAACTTCAGTGGATTACGGATATTTCGGTATATTGGTGACTCAGGCGAGTGTTCTCACTCGCTACCCTCTTACTTCTTATTTCATTGATTATGCGCATGTTCTCGCTTTAGCTTTCATGTATTTTATTTCATGTGCTATGTCTTTTATTGCTTATACCATGCGTGGCCGACCCTTCGTGGTCGTTGGACTTTGGATTACTGTTATGTTTACACTTGCCCTACTACTACTTCAGACTTGTTAGTTGCATGCTTCCTTTTAACACATGTATATCACCTGACCATCTAGTGTATACCACCTGACCACCCGACTTGCTACTATTTGGTAAGACCCTATTGGTATGACCTGACTTACCCAGACTATTATCAATCCCTTGACATAACTTGCCACCTGATTATTATCAATCTCTTATATGTTTGGTTGCTTATTCATTATCACCATCCTATCATGCTATCACCTTACACCCAGCATGATAACTTGACTTGTGATTATTACCTTTACGGGAACTTGACCTTATTATCTTGTATCATGATCAGTGACCTGTTTCCTGCTTTACATGCAGTGACCTGACTATATGTATTTATGTACTCCTGATTCCTGATCATGTCTATTTCCTGTTTTTCCCGTAAAGTGATAATTAAACTATTGAATCTTAAAATGGACCAACTTGTATTGGGTCGGGGGAAACATGCGGATATCGATATGTGTTCGTGTTTACAGTGGCATTAGGTTGTGCACTATATATCCGGTCTTACCTGTGGTACTCCAGGGGACCGAGGGGAGTGCTTTCTCCCTTTCCTGTTTACTGTCATGACAAGGGCATACATAAGTCCCTCCTGTTTAGCCTTGCGGCAGGTTCCGTCTTCAAGCAACGGAACAATCCTGGGCCGTGGTCCCGGGTATACACGGGACCCACTGTAAACATAGTTCGTTGATACCCCGCTGTTTCCAATAACAACCTCGACTTGCTTATATATGGATGTATGTGAGTTGGCCGTACACCGAGACACATACCGAGATATATGGGCAAGACGAGTAATAATAAAGTGTCATAATAACTGGCTCTTTAAGTTGTAAGTAGAGGTATGTGGAATGGGACGCATACCAAAGCCTACATCTTAAATAGCTATGAATTTGTGCTGTGCCTTACCGTATTTGCTTTTCCCGGACTTTATATCGGATTTCATGTTTTATGAGTATTATGATATGACTACCTTGTAGCTCGTCCTTGGTTTTATTCTGATTTCCTGTTTTATGATTATCATGCCATATCTATTCTTACCTGCTCTATCCTATCTGCCTCCTGAGTATTTCCTACTTGATATATGCATTATTGTGCTCACCCTGCTTCACCACTTGGTTTTGCTTCTACACTCGCCTGGGGAGTATCATTTGACTCCCCTGGATTCTCACGTCCAGGTCTTGGAGCTTGGAGCGAGTGGATTTACCCCTTCGCTGCTCAGAGTAGCGCAGCGGTAGCGTGGATCTCCAGCCGACCGTCCAGAGCCACATCCTTCCAGGCCCCCTGTATGCCTCCCGAGTTTCCTCTCAGCAAACTCGTGAGTGCCCTATTTCTATTTACTCTTGTACTTTTCCTTGTATACCTGTATGTGAGCTCCCTTTTGTACCATTCATATATGTATATTCTTTGTACTCCCGCATTTGCGCATATCTGTGATGTATTATTATTGTAATATTCATCACCTCTGGTGATAACTCTATGATTGTATATATATGTGTTGGAATGTATAATGCACCATATGCTTCCGTACTCTGATTCTTGTCTGTACTGATGCTTAGCGTATATACGGGAAGGTACTTCGGACTTACGTATATACGTTGCAGTGACGTCCCCGTATCGCCGGGATCGGGGCGTTACAGATCTTGTTTACTTCGAATATGTGATTATTATACCTTGTTCCAATCTTTCGTTATAGCATATAGCTATACCGAGTCGAACCACAAGGAGAGCAAGCGTAGAAGCTTCACGATACTAGTGAGACAAAGAAACGATACCTCTTCTTTGTTAATTACACAAGAGCAATATACAAGAAGTTGTGGATTGGTGGTGCATTGTGAAAAAGAAGTGAAGTGAATGAAGTGTGATGAAGTAAAGAAAAGATAAGAATGCTAGAATAAGATGTATAAACTCTTTTGCTTAAAAAGATGCATGGCTAGCATTACTACACCTTCTTGCTAACATACTAACTCTATTGTTGATTGCAAGATTGCCTCATCAAGAATCATAGGCAATTTAATATAGCTTGCATGTGTAGTATTCCTTCTTGAAGACTAGAGTTCCTTTTAGTTAGTTAGCTAGAATCCTCTTCTTGAATCTTAGGTCCTTTTACTAGATGAACATTGAGGAACTATAGGCATGATACTCATTTAGTGCAAAGGTAGAAGAATCAAACTCTTTTGTACATTCAAAGCTTAACTACAAAGTTAGCTTGAAGTACTTGAGTTGATCTTGCTACACAAGTGACACAACCATGGTAATCCATCCTTTTGATCCAATCAAAGACTATTTATAAGAGACACACAATTCATCTAGAGATCTAGCAAGCAATCACCAAAGGATACATCCAAACTTCATTGGAATTTACAAGAAACATGAAATTATGCAAGCATTGAAGTTTACAATCAATCAAGAGCTAGTAGTAGCTAGGTGAGTCTTAGCTAGCCATGCATTCAAGAAATTAGCCCTCCATTACACTAACAAACAAGCTATAATTCTCCATGAAAGTAAAGATCTAATCAATTAAACTAAAGCTAGAATTAAATGCAAGAAATTAAAGCATAAGAAAAGAAAGCATACTCAATTCTAGTAAAGAGAAGATGAGAGCTCCATTGAATCTTTGCTTCAAGATTGTCACAAGTCTTGATTACAAACTCTCAAAGTGAAGAACTCTCTCTCAATTTAGGCTAGAAATCAAGGAGGAAGGAGAAGAGAACTAGAAACCTAAAACAAAAATTACACAAATCCAAAATTTCTCTCTCTCTTCACTAGAGCTCACGCAGGTCTCTGCCCAGGTATTTATAGGCAAAGTTGAGAATCTTCTCGAATCCTAACCGTTGGCACGAAATCCGAGGCTCAACGGCCCTCAGATTGCCGCGGATTGCCGCGGATCTGCCGCCAGATTTGGGCCGTTGGCTCAGATCTTTCTGGTGAGATCTGGTGGTTAGGTTGTTGACCACGTGGGATGGTTGGATTCTCCACTTGGCGCGCAGATCTTGGTGAGATCTGATTTGATCTTTTGGCTAATTATGAATTAACCCCCTTAATTATTACTAATTAAGGTAGTTAATTACTTCTCTTCTTTAAAGTGGAGATCTGCAAAATTAGAGAAAACATGGGTTAAAAATCATATTTAATATACAATATGCAAAGTATAAAGGTGGCATAAAATGCAAATATGTGTAACAATCAAACCCATTAGATGTGCTAGTATAGTCTAGTTTTGATGATTCATACATTTCAAACTTGTATTCCATTTTTGAATTTGTTTTATGATTGTGTATTTCACTTCACGTATATGTTTGTATTGCCAAACCTTAAGATATACATGTATACCCCTTGAGTCATTTGCCTTTCATGCAAATCTATATTATGGACTCAAATTGTGTTTAGGGATATGTATGTATACTTCTTGTGTTGACAATTCATACATATACCTTGAAATGAAAATTGCCTTGATGAAAATTTAGCTTATCATGATTTTCATGTCTTTCATGTATTTATGTTTAACTTCATGTATATGTCCATCTAGTTCAAACTAATCTTATACATATACATCTTTTTGAGCCACGTGCCTTCATGAATATTCATTTAGTGGACTCAACGTGGACTCGTTGAGTTTTGGATATGTATGTATATTTTAGCTTGTATTAGACATACATATGCCTTGAAGATTAAATAAGGAGTTTTATATGATTTTTCATGATTTTGATGGAATTATGTTTTAAGGAATAATTGAGCTTAATGAAATATTTTTCATGATTATGATCTTCACATATTATTTGTACACTCATATCTATTGCTCATGTTTTGTTTCTCATGAGTTATGCTTTATTGATTAGAGTGATGATTATCATGTGAATTTTAATTTTGTTTTATTCCTTGCTTGAAGGATTTCGTGCTAGTTAACAAATTTTCCATTTAACTAGTTGCGGCGTTCTTCATTTTGGTAGTGATTTTCAAACAAAACTACATTTTCAAATCTATCTTTGAAAACCCCTACCTTCTAAGGGCGGTAGGATGGGAGATCATGTTCATGTATGCCCTAAATTGAAAATCTTTAAAACTTGAATTATGATTGGGTGGTAGATAATATGATGTATACACTTGAACTTATTGTTATGTCAATTGGTATCATTGAACTCTCTCAATTGGTATCATTTTGATCTTCTTGTATACTCATATATGTTTTGTATGTATGTATGCTTTAAATTCCAAGTATATCAATTTCTATTGGTATCTATCTTTCATACATATATATGTTTGTGTTTATGCTAGTGCTTGAGTTTCAATTTTGTTTTAAATTGATTACTTTTAAATTGTTATCAAGACTATGCATGTCTTTAGTTTGTTTTTCATAAAGGGGGAGAAAATTTGATTTTGTATTTCAATTGGTATTTGTACTCCCACTCTTTATGATTAAAAGTTGTTATTTTGAACATATGATATCAACATCAAATTTATTTATATATTTTCAAAATGAAATATATTCTTACAATTGGTATCAAAATTTGTGTTTAGACATTCAAAATTTGTTATGTTGTTTTACAATTGGTAATTTGTTATGTTTAATTACAATTGGTATTTTTAAAATTTTGTTTAAAGAAAATATTCAAAGTTTTGATTTGTATTTCCTATATGCAAGGAGAGCTTAACATCTCTCTTACATATAGATTCATGTTGAGTATATTATAAATTGAGGAGCTTGACAACTCTTCTTTATATGATATACGTGTGTAGGGGGAGCTTCACATCTCCTCTTATGCATTACATAATATGTGTTATGTGAATTGGGGCTTGTCATCCCTTCTTCATGTAATGCATATGTGTAGGGAAGCTAACTTAGCGTCTTCCTCTTCATGAATGTATATAGCATATAACATATATGATTCTTGTTTATTGGTATCAAGATGCTTTGATTGGGGAAAACAAGGTATGTGAAGTTCTTGCACAAGAATTAGGTATTAAAGATAAGGTTTAGAGTTCACCTTTGGTTCTTGTTCACTTCAAATATGTAATTGATATACCTTGTCCAATCTTCGCTATAGCATATAGCTATACCAAGTCGAACCACAAGGAGAGCTAGCGTAGAAGCGTTACGATACTAGTGAGAAAAAGAAACGAGATTTCTTCTTTGTTAATTACACAATTTCAAGAAATGTAAAAGACATGGTGAATTGGTGTATTGTGGAAAAAGAAAGTAAAAGAATTAAGTGTGATGTGAAAGAATGAAATGTGATGTAAAGAAAAGAATGCTAGAAGAAAGTGTGTAAACTCTTTTGATAGAAAGATGCATGGCTAGCCTAACTACACCTCATTGCTAACATACTAACTCTATGTTGATTGCAAGATTGCCTCATATTGAATCATAGGCAATTGAAGATAGCTTGCATGTTCAAGTGTAGTTTTCCTTCTTGAAGACTAGTGTTCCTTTTTAGTTAGTTAGCTTGAAGCCTCATCTTGAATATAAGGCTCTCTTAATGGATGTTCATTGAGGAATTATAGGCTTGGTACTCAATTAGTGCTAAGGTTAGAAGAATCAAAACTCTTTTGGACATTCAAAGCTTAACTACAAAGTTAGCTTGAAGTGCATGAGTTGATCTTGCTACACAAGTGACACATCCATGGTAATCCATCCTTATATTCCATCAAAAGCTCTTATAAGAGGCACATAATTCATATGGAGATCTAACAAGCCATTACCAAAGGATACAACTATACTTCATTGGAATTCACTAGAAACATAGAATTATGCAAGAATTGAAGTAGACAATCAACCAAGAGATAGTAGTAACTAGGTGAGTCTTAGCTAGCCATGCAACAAGAACTTAGCCTTCCATTAAACTAACAACAAAGCTATAATTCTCCATAGAAAGCAAAGATCTAAGCAATTAAACTAGAACTAGAATTAAATGCAAGAAATTAAAGCATATGAAAAGAAAGCATACTCAAGTCTTGCAAAGAGAAGATGAAAGATCCATTGATGAATCCTTGATTCAAGAGTGTCACTCTCTTGATTACAAGCTCTCAAACTGAAATCTCTCTCTCAATTTGGCTAGAACTCAAGGAGGAAGGAGAAGAGAACTAAAAACCTAGAACAAAAATTACAACAAATCCCTAATTTTCTCTCTCTCTTCACTCGATCTCGCGCAGACCTCTGGCCACCTATTTATAGGCAAATCAGAGAAGCTTCTGGAGCCATAACCGTTGGCACGAAATCCGAGGCTCAACGGCCCTAGGATTGCCGCGGATTGCCGCGGATTTGCCGCTAGATCCTGGCCGTTGAGCCGGATCTTTCTGGTGAGATCTGGTAGTTGGGTAGTTAGCCACGTGGACTACTTGGATTCTCCAATTGGCGCGCGGATCTTGGTGAGATCTGATTTGATCTTTTGGCTATTTTTGAATTAACCCCTTAATTATCACTAATTAAGGTGATTAATGACTTCTTCTCTTTAAAGTGTGGATCTGCAAAATTAGAGAAAATAGGGGTTAAAATCACATTTAATATACAATATGCAAGGTATAAAGGTGGTATAAAATGCAAATATGTGTAACAATCACACCCCCATACCTAGCTTTTGCTCGTCCTCGAGCAAAAATAAAAGAAAAAGAAATAAAAAAATCCTAACTAATTATTACACCACTTTCGTAGGTGACACGATTGCACTGAGCATGTGCAACAAGCCGTTAAACCTCTAGGTTACCCTAGAGGAGGAGTGTTGTCTCCTGAGGGTTTTCAGCGGATTACACCCTCAAAATCCAAAAAAGAAAAGGGTTAGTGAAATTTTTGATCCATGCTTTAAAGATTCTAAATTGACCTATAGGTTTCAGGTTACTCAAAACTCTTCATTCTTCTTATAAGTATCTATTTAGAATTTTGTTTTCAGCTTAGGTTAAGATTTTGGGGAGAAGATCAAAAACCGGATTTTGCATCAATCCTAGGATATATATATCTATAAATATGAAGGATCTTTCTCAGACTAACTTCATTTATTTACTTATATACATAACAAAATATTTTTTTTTTATATACAATTTTTATTTATTTACATTTCCTTATCATCCTTAGGTATCCTAGTCTACCCATGTAACAAGCCTCTTACCGATGACTCCCAAACCAGATGATTTTAGGGCACCAGATGAGAATACATCCCTCGGGTTCGAAGACTCGAGTAAACTAAGTTACTTAGGATTTTAAGGACTTAACCACCTTTAGGCGTGACTTGTAATGCTTCTTGAGGCACAACTAACTAGCTTAATCAGTGGCTAAGTATTTATTATTTCTTTTTTTTTCTTTTTGACCATCTTTAGGCGTGATTGGCAATGCTTCTTGAGGCACGACTAACCAGCTTAATCAGTGGCTAAGTATTTATTATTTCTTTTTTTTTTTTCTTTTTGACCATCTTTAGGCGTGATTGTCAATGCTTCTTGAGGCACGGCCTACCAGCTTAATCAGTGGTTTTTTTTATTTATATACACACATTTTTTTTCATTTTTTTTTATATATATATATGTGAATAAAGTCGCAAAGTCTTTGATTAATCCCTCAATATGTTCAATATATATATCCTAAAGAAAGAATTAAAATCTAGTAATTTTTCTAATCCTTTATTACTTAACCTAAAAATTTAACAAAATTCCTCTTTTCAACTTATAATTGGAAATCTTAGTTAAGGGCTTCCTTAATCCCTAAATTTCAATTTAGATTCTTTAAACATGGATCAAAGAATTTCTTCTCTTTTTTTTTTTTATTATAATTTTTTTTTTTTTAAAGAAAGGTAAAATCTAAAAAGAAAGTGAAAAATCTATAAGAAAGATAAAATCTAAAATAAAAGACCTAAAAAGAAAATAAAAATCCTAAAAAATAAAAAGGCCTAAAAAGAAAGTGAAAAATCCTATGTTAGTATCTACCCCCCATACCTATCTCATGCATTGTCCTCAATGTATGCAATATGAAATGATGCATGACATAGGTAAAGGATAAACTACTCCCTCGTCCTCTTTGGATCCGCAGTGGTACTGGGTCCAGCTGATTGTGTTCTCCTCAACATCGCCTCCATCCCATCTAATCTAGAGGATTGCTCCTCTACCTTCTTCCTAAGCCTAACTTGTCCCCGAAATATCCTCTTCATGCCTTTCCAAATAGTAGACATGAAGGCTTTTGGTTCGGTTGGGGTTTCCTGTCTCCAGAATTGGGGCTCATCTTCCACCTCTAAGCTTTCCTCTGAAGAGGACTCCACAGGTACAGTCTCAGGCATGGCACTGGGTGTCCAGAGCGCCTGCAAGCAACTATTGTATGAGCTTGTGGGTCTCTCTAACGTAATCGTCACTCGGTCAAATGTAGAAAAAACAGCGTCAGACATGAAACGTTGACACAGACGTGTAATTAATATGGAATGAGAAAACTTTGCACCCCGAGTGCGAGAGGAATTTTCAATAATGGCACGGAAGATAGTTCGGTTCAAACAGACCGTGTGATTCTGTGTCATCAAGTCATGAATAATCTGTAACACAGGTCTATTGAAGGAAGAAGTGTGATCTAGCCCTAGAATGTTTCGTTGGATCCAACGTCCAACGCAATGAATATTTTTGAATGTAGATTGGGCTTTGAGCCCACGATCCTGGATAGTGCAGCGTACACCCATAATGGTTAAGTAATCAATTAACGGCAAAGGGGTCGCTAGGATGGGGAAAAATGGGGGCATGAGTGATTTGTTCAAGAAGTGAAAGTGTGACCCAGATGTCACCAAATGGCATGTGAGATACAAATTGATATGGGTCATGATTCACAGAGGCATAATCTATTGAATTGTAAAAAGTTGAACAAGATCGGGACAGTGAAATGCTTCATGCTCATTGTGATCAAACACCAAAGTGTACCAATTCCAAGCGCGGATTCGATCCATAAAAATATGCCCATATCCCCCACTTTCATTAAAGAGTGCAGAAAAATCCCTCTCCACATACAAATTTGGGGCCATATATGCTAAGGAAAGTAAATCAAAGATTTGAAAGAGAGAAATACAAACCACCCCCGGAGATCGTGGGGGGAAATCCAACACAGTAGTGCAGAAAGCACAAAAATGGCCTCGGGAAAAAGGTTTCTGATTCTGTCTCCAGCAAAAGGAATCAGTCAATCTGGACTTTTCCGGCGGGCCTGATCTGACAGAAGTGTCGCAGATCGGCGGCAGGGCGCGGCGGCTTGGAAGAATCTGGGGATCAGAAAATTTTTGGAGGTCGGCTGTGAAGGAAAAGTTTCAGATCTGAAATGAATTTCTCGGGTGAGGGAGAATGAGTTGGGGAGGAGATCTTTTATAAGGGTAGGTAAAAAGGGATGTACAAAGTTACCCCTAGGTCAAAGTTTAAATTACAACCCTAGGTCAAAGTATTTTTGAATATGAAAGGAATCCTAGGGAGGAAAGAGAATCCTAGGGATGTGAAATTCTTTTCATGCACAACAATCCCAAATTTTTTATTATTTTTTTATTTTTTTTATTTTATTTACAAAAAATGTAAAAAAAATATTTACAAGAGAGGTCCCAAAATGATAATCAGGAGAATGCATGGGAAAATATACAGATGGAAAATGTCACAAATAAACTGGGTCGGAAAGACCCAATTCGTGAACGTCGTGTGACAATGAATCCGTGGTAAAAAATGGCTTTAAGCGTTGTCCGTTTACAGTAAATGTGTTACCATTAGTTGGGTCAAGAATCTCTATAGCTCCATGGGAAAAGACAGTTTGAACAATGAACGGTCCTGACCACCTGGTACGCAGTTTACCAGGGAAGAGGTGGAGTCGAGAATTATAGAGCAGAACCTTTTGTCCGACAACAAAAATCTTCCTGTGAATGGACTTGTCGTGAAAAATCTTGGTCCTGTGCTTCGTGATCCGAGCGTTATCGTATACTTCATTTCGTAGCTCTTCAAGCTCGGATAGCTGCAACTTCCTTAGAACACCGGCTTTATCCAAATCTAGATTCAGCTACTTTAAAGCCCATAGTGCACGGTGTTCTAACTCAACGGGCAAGTGACATGGTTTTCCAAATATAACTCGGTATGGAGACATACCGAGGACAGTCTTGTAAGCGGTCCTGTATGCCCATAAGGCATCAGTCAGTTTGTTGGACCAATCCTTACGATTCTGTCCTACAGTTTTCTCCAGAATGAGTTTTATCTGTCTGTTTGTTACCTCAACTTGCCCATTGGTTTGAGGATGATATGCCGTGGACAATTTATGAGTAATAGAGTATTTCCGCATCAAGGCTTCAAAAGCCCTATTGCAGAAATGACTCCCATTATCGCTCAGTATCTTACGGGGGGCTCCGAAGCGCGAAATGATGTACTCTCTTAAAAATTTAATGACAACTTGGTTGTCATTAGTCCGTGTAGGAATCGCTTCAACCCACTTAGAAACATAATCTACGGCTACCAAAATGTACTGGTGACCGTAAGACAGAGGAAAGGGTCCCATAAAATCGATGCCCCATAGGTCGAAAATTTCGACTTCCAAGATGGGTGTGAGGGGCATCATATCTCTTTGAGTAATACGACCCGTCATTTGACATCTATCACAAAGCTTGCAAAAGGCATAGGCATCCTTAAAGAGAGTGGGCCAGTAGAATCCACTCTGAAGCACTTTTTCCGCAGTTTCCGTGGACCAAAGTGTCCACCGCAAGCTAACTTGTGACAGAATGTCAAAACGCTCTGGTATTCATCCTCCGGAAGGCATCTACGAATAATTTGGTCAGGACAGTATTTAAATAAATACGGCTCATCCCAAAGAAGAACCGCATTTGTCTCAGAAAACGGTGTTTTTCTTGTCCTGACCAATGGGAAGGAATTTGCCTGGTAGCAAGGTAGTTCACAATATCCGCATACCAGGGCTCTCCACTCATCACAAAGATGTGCTCGTCAGGAAAGTCATCGTTAATCGGTATTTTCTCATGAGGTGCATTCGGGATTCTTGACAGGTGATCCGCAACCACGTTCTCAACGCCCTTTTTATCTTTTATCTCCAAGTCAAACTCTTGCAAAAGAAGGATCCATCGAATCAATCTTGCCTTAGCGTCCTTCTTTTGCATCAAGTACCTCAGGGCGGAGTGATCAGTAAAAATTATAGTCTTGGACCCTAGCAAATATTGTCTAAATTTCTCCAACGCAAAAACAACTGCCAAAAACTCTTTTTCAGTGGTCGTGTAATTGAGTTGGGCATCGTTTAGCGTTCTGCTAGCATAATAGATCACGTGCTGCCTATTATCAATACGCTGTCCTAAAACAGCGCCGATAGCAAAGTCTGAGGCGTCGCACATAATCTCAAATGGCTTGGTCCAGTCGGGTGCAGATATGATCGGTGCAGAGACAAGTCTATTCTTAAGCTCTTTCCACGATTTTTGACATTCCTCATCAAATATGAAGGGTACATCTTTCCCTAGGAGATTTGTTAAGGGTCTTGCAATGTTGCTAAACCCTTGAATGAATCTCCTATAGAAACCAGCGTGCCCTAAGAATGATCTAATGTCTTTTAGACATGTCGGTTCAGTGAGCTTTGTGACGACTTCCACCTTAGACTTGTCTACCTCAATTCCTATGCTTGATATCTTGTGCCCAAGTACAATTCCGTGCTTGACCATGAAATGACACTTTTCCCAGTTAAGTGTCAAATTCTTTTCCATGCATCGTTGTAAAACCAGCTTCAGATGGTACAAGCATTGCTCAAAAGTATCCCCATAGATTGAAAAGTCATCCATAATGATTTCCAAAATTTCTCCACCATGTCCGAGAACAGGCTCAACATGCAACGTTGAAACGTTGTTGGAGCATTGCAAAGACCGAAGGGCATCCTACGGTATGCAAACGTTCCGAAGGGACAGGTGAAGGTAGTCTTTTCTTGGTCTTCGGGAGCAATTGGGATCTGATTATATCCTGAATATCCATCCAGGAAACAATAATACTCATGTCCTGCCAATCTCTCCAGCATCTGATCAATAAACGGAAGTGGGAAGTGGTCCTTACGTGTGGCACTATTCAATTTCCTGTAATCAATACAAACTCGAATCTTCGTTGGAAGACGTGTTTGTATCAATTCCTTATTCTCATTCTCCACAACAGTAAAGCCAGCTTTCTTTGGCACAGCGTGTACTGGACTTACCCATTGACTATCGGATATGGGATATATGATCCCATTGTCTAAGAGTTTTAAAATCCCGATCTAACAGCTTCTTGCATAATGGGGTTAAGTCTCCGCTGTGGATCTCTTTTCGGCTTAGCATCTTCCGTCAAGTGAATTCTATGTTGGACGATGGAAGGACTAATCCCCTTGATATCAGCCATTGTCCAGCCAATGGCTTCTTTATTCTCCCTTAATACAGTCAGAAGGTCCTCTTCTTGTTGTTCCGTAAGATTGGATGCAATTATTACCGGAAAGGATTCTTTTTCATCAAGTACTTGTACTTGAGATGACCAGGAAGAACCTTAAGCTCAGCAGAAGGGACTGGATCTATAACTGGTTGCTCATGGTGTAAGGGAAGAATAGGGGTAGAATTCGTAGTCCTTTCAACATTTGGTCCAACAATCTGATCAAGAGTTAGGTCGTCAGCTTCTAACTCAAATTCCTCTTCAGATTCATATTCCACCTCCTCCACGTGTTCACTGGTCAATCCTTCTATCAAATTCACATCAAAAGAGTCATTCGCCACATCCCTTGGCTGCTTCCCCAGATGGAAGACATTCACCTCTTTCGTCATATCTCCGAACGTCAACCGCATTGATCCATTTCGGCAGTTGATTATTGCATTCGCGGTGGCTAAGAAAGGACGTCCGAGAATGACGGGTGTTTGCGCTCTGTGATTTTGTACGGGTTGTGTTTCCAAAACAACAAAATCCACGGGGTAAATGAATTCCCCGACCCGTATCAACACATCTAAAATTTCCCCCTTTGGGAATCTAACAGAGCGGTCAGCCAACTGAATAGTCATCTGGGTAGGACGAAGGTTGCCTAACCCTAACTGCTGGTATAGGAAAAGGGAGAAGATTGATGCTCGCGCCCAAGTCTAGCAAAGCCCTATTTATGGTGGTCTGCCCTATGATGCAAGAAATGGTAGGGCTCCCTGGATCTTTGTACTTCACAGGGATAGGACCATTGAGAAGTTCACTAAGATTGGAAGCCAAAAAGACTTTCTTAGGGACATTTGCTTTTCTCTTTTAGTACACATTTCTTTCAGAAACTTGGCGTAAGATGGGACTTGCTGAATGGCATCTAAGAGAGGAACATTGATGTGTACTTGATTGAATATCTCTCTTATCTTCTCCATGTGAGCATTCGTCTTATGATTTGTAAGCCTATTTGGGAATGGGACAACAGGCTTATAAGTTTGCTCATCAACTTTCTCTTTTCCTTTTGACTGGGACGTGGATGGTTGTTGTGTGCTTGATGAAGGATTGTTTTGCATGGGCTGAATTGGAACAGAAGGTGATGGTTGTGACACAGTTTTAGGAGACTGATTTGAAACCTTGTTGTCTACATGTTTCCCAGATCTAAGAATGTGATGGCATGGCATTGGCTTTGGCTGGGTCCCAAGTCTTCAACTTCATGCAGAGGAAAATGGGCTTTAGGATTAGGCACAGGTTGGCTAGGCAGCATTCCTTTTTGTCTTTCAGTGAGAGAGTTAGCCAACTGTCCTATTTGGATTTGCAACTTATTCATGTCCTGCTGCTGATTATTCATCATTGCGGCTTGGGTTTTAGACAAGGTTTCTATCATTTTCTCCAACTCAGAAATTTTCTTGTCTGAAGGATTGGGTGGTGGACGATTCTGATATTGGGGTGGAAAATTAGCTTGGTATGGCACAGGATGTTGATATGAATGGAATCTGGGTGGACTCTGGTATGAATTGAAATTTGGTTGGTTCTGGTGGTAAGTCGGTGGATGTGCCTGAGCAGGGTATTGTTGCTGTGGGAATGATGGTCTCGACTGCTCAGGGCCAGACTGACTCCAAGAAAATTAGGATGGTTGCGCCATCCTGGATTATAAGTTTTGGAGTAAGGATTATAAGTAGGTCTGGTATATGCTGCATTTGTACTCTCCTGAAATTTTGAGAATAGTACACTGAACACTCTTCCAACACATGATTCAGATCATTGCAGTAGTACAACCCGGGTGGATAGGTAAATGGTTGGCCACAGGTGATGGGCTGGCCACTGGTGACAGGTTGACCTGACTAACTACAGAATTTTCCCTGGATTCTAGCAATTCGATCCTCTTCATCAACTGTGTGATTTTTAGCTTCTGCAGCTATCGAGGATCCTATAGAGTGTAAACCGGTTCTGGAAGTTGTGGGTGTAGGTTTCTCAGAGCATGACTCCCACTGGATAGTTTTCTCAGCCAAGGCCTCAAAAAGATCCCAACCCTGGTCTTCATCCTTTTTAAGAAATTCTCCTTGACACATAGTCTCAAGGAGCGTTTTGGTCTGATAATCAAGCCCATCGTATAAATCTGCACTGGCGCCACTTTTCAATACCGTGATGGGACACAGGGCGACTAGGTCTTTGAAGCGCTCAAAATACTTCCAAAACGGTTCATTCGCTTCTTGTTTGAATTGCTTATATTTTTGCGCATGAGAGCTGTCTTATGGATAGGATAGAATTTTTTTCAGAAAGACCTTAACAAAGTCATCCCAAGAAGAATTGAGCTGACAGGCAGATTGTACAGCCACTTCTTAGCGATATCCTTAAGTGCAAAGGGGATGAATCTAAGTCTGACAGCATCATCGGTAAGCTGGGAAATCCTCATCATAAGGCATACTTCTTCAAACTCTCGGATGAAGAAGTACGCATCCTCAGATTCAAGGCCATGGAATCGTGGAAGTGTGTTTATGAACTGGGGTTTCAACTCAAAATTATGTCCATTTGTGTTCGGGAGGAGAATACAAGATGGCAGTGATGTGCGAATAGGATAGAACTTGTCCTGCAACGACACGTTGGCAGTCATGATTGTGTCGAGTGGTGGTGTATGTGGCAGTGTAGATACTCTCACAAGCCTCGCAGAATTTGGTTCCCTATACCACTCTCGCATACAAATACACAATCAACGTGCATCTTTCAAACAAGCGGAAAATGAAAATAACAATCACGAAAAAGAAAAATCAATCCAAGCTTTCTAGGGTTTCTGGTCCTAGGTGACTCCTAAATAGACTATCCACAGGAGGTTCAGTGTGGACTCTGACTATAAGCAAATCAGCCAGGGAAGGGTAAGGTTGGTGGGAGGTTTTCCGTCCGAAGATGTTCCTTAATTAAGTAACCAGCAACCTTCGGGCTTTCGGCCCTCAACCCCTTTCCTAGACACCGATTTTACAGAAGTCACTTTCCAACACTTTTCCCCCTTAAGAAAATCTCCTAAGTGAGTCCGGATGTCCCTAGGGCCAGCGTCTAGCAATTTTTAATTAGAAGCTTAGGATTGTGAATGCGTGAGGAGAACGGTTTGTGGGCTAAGGAAGGGGTGATAAAATCCCCACCTTATCTTCTTTATGGGATTTGCCCTTAAAATCAATTAGTGCAAGTGTACGATGTAAACAAACAAGGATCACCCAAAGCGGAATTAAATCAAACCAAGAGTGAGTCCTAGTCTATATGCAATGCTTTACGTACCTTGTCCCCCGCACTCTTCAACAGTAAATTTAAAGTAATTGAAAGACACGTGCCTAGTATGCAAATGTCTAAACAATTTTTTTCACAATTACAAAATGTTTTACTGTTGATTAGCAAATATCAGGTGAAGAATACAAGATTTCAGGTATATAGGCAGCTGTATTTTTCAGAGAGCAAAGCCCTGCAGAAAACTGATTAGTAGTGAACTCCTCTGTGCCGCGTTTTCACGGCAAAAGCCTAGAAATCGCGGCACTTTGGAGGGATCCTGGTCTCTGCTTTCGAGAGCAGAGGCCCAGGTCCACTTATGTGTTTCTGCTGTGCAATCTTTCCTGTATCTTCAACCTGTACCTGCAACAGAGAAGATATATCATTTAGTTTCTCACTTTTTTAAAAATACCGTTGCTCTCCCCGGCAACGGCGCCAAAAATTGATTGGGAAAAACAAGGTATGTGAAGTTCTTGCACAAGAATTAGGTAGAAAAGATATGGTTTAGAGTTAACCTTTGTTTCTTGTTCACTTCAAATATGTAATTGATATACCTTGTCCAATCTTCGCTATAGCATATAGCTATACCAAGTCGAACCACAAGGAGAGCTAGCGTAGAAGCGTTACGATACTAGTGAGAAAAAGAAACGAGATTTCTTCTTTGTTAATTACACAATTTCAAGAAATGTAAAAGACATGGTGAATTGGTGTATTGTGGAAAAAGAAAGTAAAAGAATTAAGTGTGATGTGAAAGAATGAAATGTGATGTAAAGAAAGAATGCTAGAAGAAAGTGTGTAAACTCTTTTGATAGAAAGATGCATGGCTAGCCTAACTACACCTCATTGCTAAAATACTAACTCTATGTTGATTGCAAGATTGCCTCATATTGAATCATAGACAATTGAAGATAGCTTGCATGTTCAAGTGTAGTTTTCCTTCTTGAAGACTAGTGTGCCTTTTTAGTTAGTTAGCTTGAAGCCTCATCTTGAATATAAGGCTCTCTTAATGGATGTTCATTGAGGAATTATAGGCTTGGTACTCAATTAGTGCTAAGGTTAGAAGAATCAAAACTCTTTTGGACATTCAAAGCTTAACTACAAAGTTAGCTTGAAGTGCATGAGTTGATCTTGCTACACAAGTGACACATCCATGGTAATCCATCCTTATATTCCATCAAAAGTTCTTATAAGGCACATAATTCATATGGAGATCTAACAAGCCATTACCAAGGATACAACTATACTTCATTGGACTTCACTAGAAACATAGAATTATGCAAGAATTGAAGTAGACAATCAACCAAGAGATAGTAGTAACTAGGTGAGTCTTAGCTAGCCATGCAACAAGAACTTAGCCTTCCATTAAACTAACAACAAAGCTATAATTCTCCATAGAAAGCAAAGATCTAAGCAATTAAACTAGAACTAGAATTAAATGCAAGAAATTAAAGCATATGAAAAGAAGCATACTCAAGTCTTGCAAAGAGAGATGAAAGATCCATTGATGAATCCTTGATTCAAGAGTGTCACTCTCTTGATTACAAGCTCTCAAACTGAAATCTCTCTCTCAATTTGGCTAGAACTCAAGGAGGAAGGAAGAGAACTAAAAACCTAGAACAAAAATTACAACAAATCCCTAATTTTCTCTCTCTCTTCACTGGATCTCGCGCAGACCTCTGGCCACCTATTTATAGGCAAATCTGAGAAGCTTCTGGAGCCATAACCGTTGGCACAAAATCTGAGGCTCAACAGCCCTAGGATTGCCGCGGATTGCCGCGGATTTGCCGCTAGATCCTGGCCGTTGAGCCGGATCTTTCTGGTGAGATCTGGTAGTTGGGTAGTTAGCCACGTGGACTACTTGGATTCTCCAATTGGCGCGCGGATCTTGGTGAGATCTGATTTGATCTTTTGGCTATTTTTGAATTAACCCCCTTAATTATCACTAATTAAGGTGATTAATGACTTCTTCTCTTTAAAGTGTGGATCTGCAAAATTAGAGAAAATAGGGGTTAAAAATCACATTTAATATACAATATGCAAGGTATAAAGGTGGTATAAAATGCAAATATGTGTAACAATCACACCCCCATACCTAGCTTTTGCTCGTCCTCGAGCAAAAATAAAAGAAAAAGAAAGAAAAATCCTAACTAATTATTACACCACTTTCGTAGGTGACACGATTGCACTGAGCATGTGCAACAAGCCGTTAAACCTCTAGGTTACCCTAGAGGAGGAGTGTTGTCTCCTGAGGGTTTTCAGCGGATTACACCCACAAAATCCAAAAAAAAAGGGTTAGTGAATTTTTTGATCCATGCTTTAAAGATTCTAAATTGACCTATAGGTTTCAGGTTGCTCAAAACTCTTCATTCTTCTTATAAGTATCTATTTAGAATTTTGTTTTCAGCTTAGGTTAAGATTTTGGGGAGAAGATCAAAAACCGGATTTTGCATCAATCCTAGGATATATATATCTATAAATATGAAGGATCTTTCTCAGACTAAGTTCATTTATTTACTTATATACATAACAAATTTTTTTTTTTTATGTATATACAATTTTTATTTATTTACATTTCCTTATCATCCTTAAGTATCCTAGTCTACCCATGTAACGAGCCTCTTACCGATGACTCCCAACCAGATGGTTTTAGGGCACCAGATGAGAATACATCCCTCGGGTTCGAAGACTCGAGTAAACTAAGTTACTTAGAATTTTAAGGACTTAACCACCTTTAGGCGTGACCGGTAATGCTTCTTGAGGCACGACTAACCAGCTTAATCAGTGGCTAAGTATTTATTATTATTTTTTTTTTTTGACCATCTTTAGGCGTGATTGGCAATGCTTCTTGAGGCACGGCCTACCAGCTTTATCAGTGGTTTTTTTTATTTATATACACACATTTTTTTCATTTTTTTTTAATTATATATATGTGTGAATAAAGTCACAAAGTCTTTGATTAATCCCTCAATATGTTCAATATATATATCCTAAAGAAAGAATTAAAATCTAGTAATTTTTCTAATCCTTTATTACTTAACCTAAAAATTCAACAAAATTCCTCTTTTCAACTTATAATTGGAAATCTTAGTTAAGGGCTTCCTTAATCCCTAAATTTCAATTTAGATTCTTTAAACATGGATCAAAGAATTTCTTCTCTTTTTTTTTTTATTATAAATTTTTTTTTATTTTTCTAAAAGAAAGGTAAAATCTAAAAAGAAAGTGAAAAATCTATAAGAAAGATAAAATCTAAAATAAAAGACCTAAAAAGAAAATAAAAATCCTAAAAAAATAAAAGGCCTAAAAAGAAAAAGAAAGTGAAAAATCCTATGTTAGTATCTACCCCCCATACCTATCTCATGCATTGTCCTCAATGTATGCAATATGAAATGATGCATGACATAGGTAAAGGATAAACTACTCCCTCGTCCTCTTTGGACCCGCAGTGGTACTGGGTCCAGCTGATTGTGTTCTCCTCACATCGCCTCCATCCCATCTAATCTAGAGGATTGCTCCTCTACCTTCTTCCTAAGCCTGACTTGTCCCCGAATATCCTCTTCATGCCTTTCCAAATAGTAGACATGAAGGCTTTTGGTTCGGTTGGGGTTTCCTGTCTCCAGAATTGGGGCTCATCTTCCACCTCTAAGCTTTCCTCTGAAGAGGACTCCACAGGTACAGTCTCAGGCATGCCACTGGGTGTCTAGAGCGCCTGCAAGCAACTATTGTATGAGCTTGTGGGTCTCTCTAACGTAATCGTCACTCGGTCAAATGTAGAAAAAACAGCGTCAGACATGAAACGTTGACACAGACGTGTAATTAATATGGAATGAGAAAACTTTGCACCCCGAGTGCGAGAGGAATTTTCAATAATGGCACGGAAGATAGTTCGGTTCAAACAGACCGTGTGATTCTGTGTCATCAAGTCATGAATAATCTGTAACACAGGTCTATTGAAGGAGAAGTGTGATCTAGCCCTAGAATGTTTCGTTGGATCCAACGTCCAACGCAATGAATATTTTTGAATGTAGATTGGGCTTTGAGCCCACGATCCTGGATAGTGCAGCGTACACCCATAATGGTTAAGTAATCAATTAACGGCAAGGGTCGCTAGGATGGGGAAAAATGGGGGCATGAGTGATTTGTTCAAGAAGTGGAAGTGTGACCCAGATGTCACCAAATGACATGTGAGATACAAATTGATATGGGTCATGATTCACAGAGGCATAATCTATTGAATTGTAAAAAGTGTGAACAAGATTGGGACAGTGAAATGCTTCATGCTCATTGTGATCAAACACCAAAGTGTACCAATTCCAAGCGCGGATTCGATCCACAAAAATATGCCCATATCCCCCACTTTCATTAAAGAGTGCAGAAAAATCCCTCTCCACATACAAATTTGGGGCCATATATGCTAAGGAAAGTAAAACAAAGGATTTGAAAGAGAGAAATGCAAACCACCCCCCGGAGATCGTGGGGGGAAATCCAACACAGTAGTGCAGAAAGCACAAAAATGGCCTCGGGAAAAAGGTTTCTGATTCTGTCTCCAGTAAAAGGAATCAGTCAATCTGGACTTTTCCGGCGAGCCTGATCTGACAGAAGTGTCGCAGATCGGCGGCAGGGCGCGGCGGCTTGGAAGAATCTGGGGATCAGAAAATTTTTGGAGGTCAGCTGTGAAGGAAGAGTTTCAGATCTGAAATGAATTTCTCTGGTGAAGGAGAATGAGTTGGGGAGGAGATCTTTTATAAGGGTAGGTAAAAAGGGATGTACAAAGTTACTCCTAGGTCAAAGTTTAAATTACAACCCTAGGTCAAAGTATTTTGAATATGAAAGGAATCCTAGGGAGGAAAGAGAATCCTAGGGATGTGAAATTCTTTTCATGCACAACAATCCCAAAATTTTTTTATTATTTTTTTTTAATTTTTTTATTTTATTTACAAAAAAATGTAAAAAAAATATTTACAAGAGAGGTCCCAAAATGATAATCAGGAGAATGCATGGGAAATATACAGATGGAAAATGTCACAAATAAACTGGGTCGGAAAGACCCAATTCGTGAACGTCGTGTGACAATGAATCCGTGGTAAAAAATGGCTTTAAGCGTTGTCCGTTTACAGTAAATGTGTTACCATTAGTTGGGTCAAGAATCTCTATAGCTCCATGGGAAAAGACAGTTTGAACAATGAACGGTCCTGACCACCTGGTACGCAGTTTACCAGGGAAGAGGTGGAGTCGAGAATTATAGAGCATAACCTTTTGTCCGACAACAAAAATCTTCCTGTGAATGGACTTGTCGTGAAAAAGCTTGGTCCTGTGCTTCGTGATCCGAGCGTTATCGTATACTTCATTTCGTAGCTCTTCAAGCTTGGATAGCTGCAACTTCCTGAGAACACCGGCTTTGTCCAAATCTAGATTCAGTTGCTTTAAAGCCCATAGTGCATGGTGTTCTAACTCAACGGGCAAGTGACATGGCTTTCCAAATATAACTCGGTATGGAGACATACCGAGGACAGTCTTGTAGGCGGTCCTGTATGCCCATAAGGCATCAGTCAGTTTGACGGACCAATCCTTACGATTCTGTCCTACAGTCTTCTCCAGAATGAGTTTTATCTGTCTGTTTGTGACCTCAACTTGCCCATTGGTTTGAGGATGATAAGCCGTGGATAATTTATGAGTAATTGAGTATTTTCGCATCAAGGCTTCAAAAGCCCTATTGCAGAAATGACTCCCATTATCGCTCAGTATCGCACGGGGGGCTCCGAAGCGCGAAATGATGTACTCTCTTAAAAATTTTATGACAACTTGGTTGTCATTAGTCCGTGTAGGAATCGCTTCAGCCCACTTAGAAACATAATCTACGGCTACCAAAATGTACTGGTGACCGTAAGACAGAGGAAAGGGTCCCATAAAATCAATGCCCCATAGGTCGAAAATTTCGACTTCCAAGATGGGTGTGAGGGACATCATATCTCTTTGAGTAATACGACCCGTCATTTGACATCTATCACAAAGCTTGCAAAAGGCATAGGCATCCTTAAAGAGAGTGGGCCAGTAGAATCCACTCTGAAGCACTTTTTCTGCAGTTTTCCGTGGACCAAAGTGTCCACCGCAAGCTAACTTGTGACAGAATGTCAAAACGCTCTGGTATTCATCCTCCGGAAGGCATCTACGAATAATTTGGTCAGGACAGTATTTAAATAAATACGGCTCATCCCAAAAGAAGAACCGCATTTGTCTCAGAAAACAGTGTTTTTCTTGTCCTGACCAATGGGAAGGAATTTGCCTGGTAGCAAGGTAGTTCACAATATCCGCATACCAGGGCTCTCCACTTATCACAAAGATGTGCTCGTCAGGAAAGTCATCTTTAATCGGTATTTTCTCATGAGGTGCGTTCGGGATTCTTGACAAATGATCCGCAACCACGTTCTCAACGCCCTTTTTATCTTTTATCTCCAAGTCAAACTCTTGCAAAAGAAGGATCCATCGAATCAATCTTGCCTTAGCGTCCTTCTTTTGCATCAAGTACCTCAGGGCGGAGTGATCAGTAAAAATTATGGTCCTGGACCCTAGCAGATATTGTCGAAATTTCTCCAATGCAAAAACAACCGCTAAAAATTCCTTTTCAGTGGTCGTGTAATTGAGTTGGGCATCGTTTAGCGTTCTGCTAGCATAATAGATCACGTGCTGCCTACTATCAATACGCTGTCCTAAAACAGCGCCTATAGCAAAGTCAGAGGCGTCACACATGATCTCAAACGGTTTGGTCCAGTCTGGTGCAGAGATGATCGGCGCAGAGACAAGTCTATCCTTAAGCTCTTTCCACGACTTTCGACATTCTTCATCAAAAATATAGGGTACATCTTTTCCTAGGAGATTTGTCAAAGGTCTAGCAATTTTGCTAAACCCTTGAATGAATCTCCTATAGAAACCAGCATGCCCTAAGAAAGATCTAATGTCCTTTAAACATTGTGGTTCAGTGAGCTTGGTGATAACCTCCACCTTAGACTTGTCTACCTCGATTCCTATGCTGGATATCTTGTGCCCAAGTACAATACCATGCTTGACCATGAAATGACACTTTTCCCAATTAAGTGTCAAATTCTTTTCCATGCATCGTTGTAAAACAAGCTTCAGATGGTACAAGCACTGCTCAAATGTATCCCCATAGATTGAAAAATCATCCATAAAAATTTCTAAAAATTTCTCCACCATGTCCAAGAACAGGCTCAACATGCAACGTTGAAACGTTGCTGGAGCATTGCAAAGACCGAAGGGCATCCTACGGTATGCAAACGTTCCGAAGGGACAGGTGAAGGTAGTCTTTTCTTGGTCTTCGGGAGCAATTGGGATCTGATTATATCCTGAATATCCATCCAGGAAACAATAATACTCATGTCCCGCCAATCTCTCCAGCATCTGATCAATAAACGGAAGTGGGAAGTGGTCCTTACGTGTGGCACTATTCAGTTTCCTGTAATCAATACAAACTCGAATCTTCGTTGGAAGACGTGTTTGTATCAATTCTTTATTCTCATTTTCCACAACTGTAAAGCCAGCTTTCTTCGGCACAGCGTGAACAGGACTAACCCATTGACTATCAGAAATGGGATAGATAATCCCATTGTCTAATAGTTTCATTATCTCAGATTTAACAGCTTCTTGCATAATAGGGTTTAGTCGACGCTGTGGGTCTCGTTTGGGCTTGGCATCTTCCGTTAAGTGAATCCTGTGTTGAACAATAGTAGGACTAATCCCCTTAATATCAGCCATGGTCCAACCTATGGCTTCTCTATTTTCCCTTAGCACATTCAAAAGGTCCTCTTCTTGTTGTTCCGTAAGATTGGATGCAATTATTACCGGAAAGGATTCTTTTTCATCCAAGTACTTGTACTTGAGATGACCAGGAAGAACCTTAAGCTCAGCAGAAGGGACTGGATCTATAACTGGTTGCTCATGGTGTAAGGGAAGAATAGGGGTAGAATTAGTAGTCCTTTCAACATTTGGTCCAACAATCTGATCAAGAGTTAGGTCGTCAGCTTCTAACTCAAATTCCTCTTCAGATTCATATTCCACCTCCTCCACGTGTTCACTGGTCAATCCTTCTATCAAATTCACATCAAAAGAGTCATTCTCCACATCCCTTGGCTGCTTCCCCAGATGGAAGACATTCACCTCTTTCGTCATATCTCCGAACGTCAACCGCATTGATCCATTTCGGCAGTTGATTATTGCATTCGCGGTGGCTAAGAAAGGACGTCCGAGAATGACGGGTGTTTGCGCTCTGTGATTTTGTACGGGTTGTGTTTCCAAAACAACAAAATCCACGGGGTAAATGAATTCCCCGACCCGTATCAACACATCTGAAATTTCCCCCTTGGGAATCTTAACAGAGCGGTCAGCCAACTGAATAGTCATCTGGGTAGGACGAAGGTTGCCTAACCCTAACTGCTGGTATACGGAAAAGGGGAGAAGATTGATGCTCGCGCCCAAGTCTAGCAAAGCCCTATTTATAGTGGTCTGCCCTATGATGCAAGAAATGGTAGGGCTCCCTGGATCTTTGTACTTCACAGGGATTGGACCATTGAGAAGTTCACTAAGATTGGAAGCCAAAAAGACTTTCTTAGGGACATTTGCTTTTCTCTTTTTAGTACACATTTCTTTCAGAAACTTGGCGTAAGATGGGACTTGCTGAATGGCATCTAAGAGAGGAACATTGATGTGTACTTGATTGAATATCTCTCTTATCTTCTCCATGTGAGCATTCGTCTTATGATTTGTAAGCCTATTTGGGAATGGGACAACAGGCTTATAAGTTTGCTCATCAACTTTCTCTTTTCCTTTTGACTGGGACGTGGATGGTTGTTGTGTGCTTGATGAAGGATTGTTTTGCATGGGCTGAATTGGAACAGAAGGTGATGGTTGTGACACAGTTTTAGGAGACTGATTTGAAACCTTGTTGTCTACATGTTTTCCAGACCTAAGAATGTGAATGGCTTGGCATTGGCTTTGGCTGGGTCCCAAGTCTTCAACTTCATGCAGAGGAAAATGGGCTTTAGGATTAGGCACAGGTTGGCTAGGCAGCATTCCTTTTTGTCTTTCAGTGAGAGAGTTAGCCAACTGTCCTATTTGAATTTGCAACTTATTCATATCCTGCTGCTGATTATTCATCATTGCGGCTTGGGTCTTAGACAAAGTCTCTATCATTTTCTCCAATTCTGAAATTTTCTTATCTGAAGGATTGGGTGGTGGATGATGTTGTTGTTGATATTGGGGTTGAAAATTAGCTTGATATGGCACAGAATTTTGATATGATTGGAATCTGGGTGGACTCTGATATGAATTGAAATTTGGTGGGTTCTGATGGTAAGTGGGTGGATGTGCCTGAGCAGGGTATTGTTGATGTGGGAATGGTTGTCTCGGCTGCTCAGGACCAGACTGACTCCAAGAAAAATTAGGATGGTTGCGCCATCCTGGATTATAAGTTTTGGAGTAAGGATTATAAGTAGGTCTGGTATATGCTGCATTTGTACTCTCCTGAAAATTTTGAGAATAGTACACTGGACACTCTTCCAACACATGATTCAGATCATTGCAGTAGGTACAACCCGGGTGGATAGGTAAATGGCTGGCCACAGGTGATGGGCTGGCCACTGGTGACGGGTTGACCTGACTAACTACAGAATTTTCCCTGGATTCTAGCAATTCGATCCTCTTCATCAACTGTGTGATTTTAGCTTCTGCAGCTATCGAGGATCCTATAGAGTGTAAACCGGTTCTGGAAGTTGTGGGTGTAGGTTTCTCAGAGCATGACTCCCACTGGATAGTTTTCTCAGCCAAGGCCTCAAAAAGATCCCAACCCTGGTCTTCATCCTTTTTAAGAAATTCTCCTTGACACATAGTCTCAAGGAGCGTTTTGGTCTGATAATCAAGCCCATCGTATATAATCTGGCACTGGCGCCACTTTTCAATACCGTGATGGGGACACAGGGCGACTAGGTCTTTGAAGCGCTCAAAATACTTCCAAAACGGTTCATTCGCTTCTTGTTTGAATTGCATTATATTTTTGCGCATGAGAGCTGTCTTATGGATAGATAGAATTTTTTTAGAAAGACCTTAACAAAGTCATCCCAAGAAGAAATTGAGCTGACGGGCAGATTGTACAGCCACTTCTTAGCGATATCCTTAAGTGCAAAGGGAATGAATCTAAGTCTGACAGCATCATCGGTAAGCTGGGAAATCCTCATCATAAGGCATACTTCTTTAAACTCTCGGATGAAGAAGTACGCATCCTCAGATTCAAGGCCATGGAATCGTGGAAGTGTGTTTATGAACTGAGGTTTCAACTCAAAATTATGTCCATTTGTGTTCGGGAGGAGAATACAAGATGGCAGTGATGTGCGAATAGGATAGAACTTGTCCTGCAACGACACGTTGGCAGTCATGATTGTGTCGAGTGGTGGTGTATGTGGCAGTGTAGATACTCTCACAAGCCTCGCAGAATTTGGTTCCCTATACCACTCTCGCATACAAATACACAATCAACGTGCACCTTTCAAACAAGCGGAAAATGAAAAATAACAATCACGAAAAAGAAAAATCAATCCAAGCTTTCTAGGGTTTCTGGTCCTAGGTGACTCCTAAATAGACTATCCACAGGAGGTTCAGTGTGGACTCTGACTATAAGCAAATCAGCCAGGGAAGGGTAAGGTTGGTGGGAGGTTTTCCGTCCGAAGACGTTCCTTAATTAAGTAACCAGCAACCTTCGGGCTTTCGGCCCTCAACCCCTTTCTTAGACACCGATTTTACAGAAGTCACTTTCCAACACTTTTCCCCCTTAGGAAAATCTCCTAAGTGAGTCCGGATGTCCCTAGGGCCTGCGTCTAGCAATTTTTAATTAGAAGCTTAGGATTGTGAATGCGTGGGGAGAACGGTTTGTGGGCTAAGGAAGGGGTGATAAAATCCCCACCTTATCTTCTTTATGGGATTTGCCCTTAAAATCAATTAGTGCAAGTGTACGATGTAAACAAACAAGGATCACCCAAAGCGGAATTAAATCAAACCAAGAGTGAGTCCTAGTCTATATGCAATGCTTTACGTACCTTGTCCCCCGCACTCTTCAACAGTAAATTTAAAGTAATTGAAAGACACGTGCCTAGTATGCAAATGTCTAAACAATTTTTTTTTTCACAATTACAACCAATGTTTTACTGTTGATTAGCAAATATCAGGTGAAGAATACAAGATTTCAGGTATATAGGCAGCTGTATTTTTCAGAGAGCAAAGCCCTGCAGAAAACTGATTAGTAGTGAACTCCTCTGTGCCGCGTTTCCACGGCAAAAGCCTAGAAATCGCGGCACTTTGGAGGGATCCTGGTCTCTGCTTTCGAGAGCAGAGGCCCAGGTCCACTTATGTGTTTCTGCTGTGCAATATTTCCTGTATCTTCAAACTGTACCTGCAACAGAGAAGATATATCGTTTAGTTTCTCACTTTTTTAAAAATACCGTTACTCTCCCCGGCAACGGCGCCAAAAATTTGATTGGTAAAAACAAGGTATGTGAAGTTCTTGCACAAGAATTAGGTAGAAAAGATATGGTTTAGAGTTAACCTTTGTTTCTTGTTCACTTCAAATATGTAATTGATATACCTTGTCCAATCTTCGCTATAGCATATAGCTATACCAAGTCGAACCACAAGGAGAGCTAGCGTAGAAGCGTTACGATACTAGTGAGAAAAAGAAACGAGATTTCTTCTTTGTTAATTACACAATTTCAAGAAATGTAAAAGACATGGTGAATTGGTGTATTGTGGAAAAAGAAAGTAAAAGAATTAAGTGTGATGTGAAAGAATGAAATGTGATGTAAAGAAAAGAATGCTAGAAGAAAGTGTGTAAACTCTTTTGATAGAAAGATGCATGGCTAGCCTAACTACACCTCATTGCTAAAATACTAACTCTATGTTGATTGCAAGATTGCCTCATATTGAATCATAGACAATTGAAGATAGCTTGCATGTTCAAGTGTAGTTTTCCTTCTTGAAGACTAGTGTTCCTTTTTAGTTAGTTAGCTTGAAGCCTCATCTTGAATATAAGGCTCTCTTAATGGATGTTCATTGAGGAATTATAGGCTTGGTACTCAATTAGTGCTAAGGTTAGAAGAATCAAAACTCTTTTGGACATTCAAAGCTTAACTACAAAGTTAGCTTGAAGTGCATGAGTTGATCTTGCTACACAAGTGACACATCCATGGTAATCCATCCTTATATTCCATCAAAAGTTCTTATAAGAGGCACATAATTCATATGGAGATCTAACAAGCCATTACCAAAGGATACAACTATACTTCATTGGACTTCACTAGAAACATAGAATTATGCAAGAATTGAAGTAGACAATCAACCAAGAGATAGTAGTAACTAGGTGAGTCTTAGCTAGCCATGCAACAAGAACTTAGCCTTCCATTAAACTAACAACAAAGCTATAATTCTCCATAGAAAGCAAAGATCTAAGCAATTAAACTAGAACTAGAATTAAATGCAAGAAATTAAAGCATATGAAAAGAAAGCATACTCAAGTCTTGCAAAGAGAAGATGAAAGATCCATTGATGAATCCTTGATTCAAGAGTGTCACTCTCTTGATTACAAGCTCTCAAACTGAAATCTCTCTCTCAATTTGGCTAGAACTCAAGGAGGAAGGAGAAGAGAACTAAAAACCTAGAACAAAAATTACAACAAATCCCTAATTTTCTCTCTCTCTTCACTGGATCTCGCGCAGACCTCTGGCCACCTATTTATAGGCAAATCTGAGAAGCTTCTGGAGCCATAACCGTTGGCACAAAATCCGAGGCTCAACAGCCCTAGGATTGCCGCGGATTGCCGCGGATTTGCAGCTAGATCCTGGCCGTTGAGCCGGATCTTTCTGGTGAGATCTGGTAGTTGGGTAGTTAGCCACGTGGACTACTTGGATTCTCCAATTGGCGCGCGGATCTTGGTGAGATCTGATTTGATCTTTTGGCTATTTTTGAATTAACCCCCTTAATTATCACTAATTAAGGTGATTAATGACTTCTTCTCTTTAAAGTGTGGATCTGCAAAATTAGAGAAAATAGGGGTTAAAAATCACATTTAATATACAATATGCAAGGTATAAAGGTGGTATAAAATGCAAATATGTGTAACAATCAATTATCTGAGTAAACAGTCATTTGACCCCCTCCTCTAACTCCATACTTGTACAATCGATCCCCGAGAACCCTTGAACTGTCACCCTGATGTGACTTTCCCGTCCATATAGTCATCGTACCTATTCTCTCCAAACCTGATCATGTCTGGTAAGACTATTCATAGTTTAGATTGATGATAGATATATTGAGGATTTGACCTAATTATTTAGACTAAGAAGAATAATTGAGAGGTTCATTGTTAAATTATCTGCCAGTTAATTTTATGATGAATTTTAGATTTGAAACTTTTGAGATACATATCTACAAGAGAATCATAGTAAGATGGTGGACTTAAGCTAACTGTAATGCCTGGATTAAATAATGATTAGATTACATCAATAGATTGGATTTAAAGGTATGGATCTTGGAGTGATAATCAAATCAATAAATATAATCATTGCCTTGGACAAAATATGACTATACCTTAGCTCAGATTGCTTGGATTAGTTGATCTAAGTAATATTTTAAGAATATCTATCATAGTTTGAGGTTTTTGAGTTAATCCTATGACTCTTAAGAACATGGTAATTGGAATACCTTGATAATTTGAGAATCCTGTGATCATTTGATTGAGGAGTCATAGATGAAAGAAAGAGATAGATATATCTGGATTCTTATGAAGATCAATAATTTTAAACTCATCTTTGAGGATCCGAAGCAGAAATATAACAGGAAGATTATAAATATTAATTTGAAAGATATATTAAGAGTCAATACATGGACTAATTTATATCATTGGCACATTTTTCGAAAACTTTATAGTTACTGACAGTTGAGTGAGAGTTTCCATCAGTGACTGCTACCTTGACTAATGATCTTCAAGTAGTGACTGTGTGATCTGAGAATTGTGTTACTGTTATACTGTGGTCGAGTATAAAACATGTACTCGAGAATTTGAGATTTTTGAGATTTTAACGATTTTGAGAATATAACTGAAAACACCTAGAGGGGGGGTGAATAGGTGTAAGTGCTAATCTAGAAACTAAGTGCGCTAAATGCGGAAGTTAAAAAACAATCTTGCAATCACACTTAGTACAACACACAAGTGTAGCCGAATTCCCTGTGAAGAGCTCTGGACTAACTCCTCTTGATTCCCCTAGATATGGGTTGAGGTGCTATATGAAGCTCTTGTGGTTAAGTACAAGTTAGGCACACACAAGCAACCAAGCATATAAATGATATAGCAATATGAGATAATGCAAGGCACAAATGTAAGCAATAAGATATGAATGAATGAATGATGCTATGCACAAATAAAAGAGAGAGAGAGTTGAGAGATATTGGATCAAACGCAAACACCAAGATATGTTACGAGGTTCGAGCCCCTAGCTCTATTTCCCCGCCTACACCACCGTGTAGGATTTCCAATTCACTATCTCCCACCGAGGGAACCTCCACCGAGGAGGATTTGTTACAACAATGGAGTACCAAACTCCTCTCTCAAACACCGCCTCACAACCGAGGGGTAGGCCCTAGCCAAACAACAACCAACACCTCTACCGAAGAGGGTAACAAACACCAACTCCACCTCTCACTAGAGGGAGCAAACAACAACCAACTCCACCTCACAATAGAGGGAGCAAACCAACCACCCAATCAACCTCACCAAGAGGGATACAACAAATATAAGGGTGTACAACTTGGTGGTTTCTTTCAACCACAAACAATCTCTCTTTTTCCACAAAACAATGATCCTAATAGAATAGGATAGATGATAGCTCAAGTGTGGAAAACTAGGTGTTTGGAAAACAAAAACTCAAAGAAATAATCTTGAGAAAACTCTTGAAGATATTGGAAATGAAGAACAAACACAAATCTCCCAAAGTACTATTTTCTTTGATTTTTCCAAAAACCTAAAACAAAATAAAGATCAATTCTTTTTAGCACAAAAACTCTTTTAAAAACTTGTTTAAACACTAAACAACTCTGATATTTTTCTTTTCAAAAGTCTTATCAAAACACCCCAAGAGATGGGGTATTTATAGCCCCAACAGAAAACTAGCCGTTAGGCTGATCTGTCAGCCTGACAGGCTGGCGGTCGACCGGCAGGTCGACCGCCAACGGTCAGAAATATAACCATTGGAGCAAACCGGTCGATCGCCCGGTCGACCGCCCAGTTCCAGAAAGCACAGCTCTCTGGTCCGGTCGACCGCCCAGATACAGAGAGCAAAGCTCTCTGGTCCGGTCGACCGGTCAGTCGACCGGCCCACTGGGCTGCCAGACGTGTACAGGGCTGTGCACGTCGGTCGACCGCACGGTCGACCGGCCTTTGGTGCGGTCGACCGCTCGGTCGACCGACCTGGCCTGTCAGCCACAGTCTGGGTCAGAAACTGGGTAAAAATATTTTCTAAAAATCTTTTATCTCTTGTAAAAATTCCCAAAAATAGTTTTATCATTTTGCATTGATATATAAACATGTGATAAAAAGTTTAGCTCAAATATCAATCAATATGAACTATTTTTGTGTCTTACAATTTTTACCAAAAACTAAATCTTGTATTTTATCAAACTTATATTTTTCAATAGGAAATCTGATTTTCCTAAAACTCATGAATAGACATATCAAAATAAGTTTGTTTAAGATATGAAGCATGTATGTATATTGAACACATCTAATATACATAAAAACCATTTGAACTTGTTTTGATCTAAACTATTCATGAAAACCGATATCAAAACCAAAACGTGTGTGTATTGTGCACTTAAGCATATCAACTATACTAAGCTTTAGAAATGGATCTAAGCACACTAAACACTAGGATACCTAAGTCTTCTTGATGATCTTCATCTTCAAGACGACTCGATCCACAAACACCGTGATCCATGACCTAGGCAAGGTATGATCTTGACGCTTGGGCCCTGAAATCACCATGAAAAGCTTCTAAACTCTTTTGTTGAAGCTAATCACAAACTAATATCTTGATTAAAGATCTGAAACAAAAATCACAAGATTATTAGTAAACATAACTACATGAGTTAATCATCATCAAAACTAGAGTGGAAGGCCTTCGGGCCAACAATCTCCCTTTTTGATGATGACAAAACTCATGGAGTTATATATGCATGGATTAAAGTTAAGCTTCAAAGAAGCTCCCCCTTAACTCATGCATAAACAAATAAATATAAATATGCAATGAATATGAAACATGCATAGATATGCACAAACAATAAAAGTTTATCTAGAACCTTTTAAACTTAATATATGCAAAAACATAAGTATGCATATAAAACTCAAATTCTTCTCCCCCTTTTTGTCAATCATCAACAAAGGGGTCCAAATAAAAACAAAACATTTTTCTCTTTCTTTTGTTAGAAACATATAATCAATAAAAAATGTTCTCCCCCTTTTTGTCTTAAAACAAAAACAATGTAAATAAGGGGTCAAATCAAATATGATACCAATTAAACTTATGTCAATGAAGTGCATATTGATACCAATTAAAAAGTGAACAAATACCAATTGAAAACAAAAATCTTGATATCAATTGATAAGTAAACAAATAAACATCTAGATACCAATAAAATAAACATGTTACCAAAATAAACATTTTTCATCATAAAGTGTGGGAGTGGAAGACAAATGCAAATTGAAAGATAAAATCAAATTTTCTCCCCCTTTATGAAATACCAACTAAAACAATGCTTAGGCTTGAATTAAGATACCAATTGAAAATTGAATCAATTGAAATAAAATTAAATCTCAAGCTTTAGCATAAACACATATATGTATGAAAAGTTAGATACCAATAGAAATTGATACCATTAGAATTGAAAACATACATATATAAAAACAATATATGAGTATAAAAATGTTAATATTGATACCAATTGAAAGAATTCAATGATACCAATTGAAACAACAATAATGATCAAGTGTATATCTCATATTATTCTATATACCTCCCAATCATATTAGTTTATAGATGATTTTCATCATAAAGCATACATGAGCATGATCTCCCATCCAACCCCCCTTGGAAGGTAGGGTTTTCAAAAATAGATTTGAAAATGAGTTTGTTTGAAAATCACTACCATAATGAAGAATACGAACTAGTTATATGAAAAGTTTTATAAACTAGTACGGAATCCTTCAAGTAAGGAATATAACAAAATATTTTTCATAAAACATGAAATTCACATGATAATCAACACTCTAAACCAATTAAGCATAAATATAACTCATGAAAATAAAACATGAGTAAACAATAAAATGTGAGTGTACATATAAAATGTGAAGATCATAATCATGAAAATTGCACTTAAGCTCAATATTCCTTAAGACAAAAAATCATCAAAACTTATTTAATCTTCAAGGCATATGTATGTTATGTACAAACTAAAGTATACATACATATCCAAACACAAAGAGTCCACAAAGATATATGCATGAAGGCACGTGGCTCAAAAGGATATACATGTATATCTAATCGTTTGGACAAGATAGACATATACATGAAGGTTAAACATATAACATGAAAACATATATAAAATGGGAACACAAGTTTAAAATGTATGAATCATCAAAACTAGACTATACTAGCACATCTAATGGGTTCAAATAAGCAATCAAGTGCAAACATATATAGATTTATTTGTGGCCCACTATATGTACAAGTATAAATCCTAGTCTTAATGAAAACTAACATCTAAATATGTAATCAAAACATGAAGCATCAAAACAAGATAAAAATCATCATGGTAAACCTAAACATGATTACTATGTAAATTTACATGTTATTAGATTCATGATGTTCATGATAGCTAAACAAATGTGAGAACATAAAAATAATGGTCCATATTAAACATGGGTGTCTCAAAGGCTATACATGCATGTCAAGAATCTAATAATCATGGCATTTACAAAATAATTTATAAACAATAAAGCATGCTAATAAAACAATGAATATGAAAAGCATGTAAACAATAATTAAGAGTTAGGAATCGTTACCAAAACCTAGAGGGCAACTTTCCTTGTCTCCAAAATATGGTGGTCCTCTCCACCAAACTTTCCTTGAAAGTGATGCATCCAAAGTGATTTCCAAGAGGCTCGGAATGCATCCACTCCAAGGTACGGCTACTCTCACGTCATGTGAGAGCCCACACCTATATTAAATACACGAGGGGTGGTCTTTGGTACCCATATCTTGTTGGGTCCATGGGGGTTAGTCCCTTCTCTAACCCAACAAATTTATTTGCTAAATTTATATCATGTATTCTATCAAAGCAAAATTTAGCAAGGTGGCCCTTACGTTCACAATGTGTACAAGTGTACACATGAGCATACAATGGGTTATGATGGTGACCGTGATGAGCATGTGTATGCCGTGAAGGGTGTGCATGCATAATAGATGGACTTTGTTTCTTGCGAAACATGGATTCCAAACGTGTATGACTCTTGGCACATTGGCTCAAAGTGGAGCCCAAACAAACCATTTTCTTTTTAATTAAATTTATATCATTTTCAATCAAAGAAGAAGTGGAACATGCAATAGGTGAAGTGTGTGATGCTACCCTAGCATGGCAAACATGAGCAACAATTTTATTTTGCAAACAAACATTCTTCTTTAAGCAAACATCCAAATCTTTTGAAATTGAAATAATTTTCATTTTTAAAGAATCATTCTCTTTTAGAACAAATTCAACTTTTGAAGACAATTTTTCATTTTTCTTTAAAACATTATTACAATCATTTTTAGACTTTAAAAATTCATTTTCTTTTAGTGCAAGATCAAGTTGAGATTTCAATGAATCCCTCTCATTGTAATCTCCTCTTTCTCTTGCAAAATAATGTTAAGCTTAGAAGACAATTTTTCATTTTCCTTATTTAAAGCAAAGGTCTTCTTTTTCAAAACATTATATTTTTCTATTAATTTTTCACAAACTATGGATAGTTCTTCATTCAAAGCATGGGCATCAACATAATCATTTGAAGAACTAACATCATCATCATCTAAGTGGATTTTCGAGTGTACCTCAAGGAAGTCATTCCCTTGGATTATGTAGCATTGAGATTCGGATTCTCCACTAGACTCCTCCGGTTGGATTGGCAATTGAAGCTTGGAGGTGGTGGTGGTTGTCAACTTGTTCCACACTGCAAAAGCGGAATCAAGATTAGAAACAAGCATAAGATAATCTTTTGGAAGTGTGCTTCTAATAGCCTCAAGAGCTTGTGCATTGGCCCCTATATGAATGCTATTACCAAGATAGCATTTCTTGGTAGCGGCAAGGAAAACATGCAAACCTAGGGTCTTTAGATAACAACTCATCATAACCTTCCAAACCTCAATTCTAGAGATATCAAACATAGGAGGGCTATCCATGAGTGCAAACTAAATGTGTGCAAACAAACAAATATGTGCAAATGTAAATGAAGATTAGCTAAATAAGGATCTCACTCCTAGGATATTAAGCCTAAGTATCAGGAGCGTAAGCTCTGATACCAATTGAAAACACCTAGAGGGGGGGTGAATAGGTGTAAGTGCTAATCTAGAAACTAAGTGCGCTAAATGCGGAAGCTAAAAAACAATCTTGCAATCACACTTAGTACAACACACAAGTGTAGCCGAATTTCCCGTGAAGGACTCTGGACTAACTCCTCTTGATTCCCCTAGATATGGGTTGAGGTGCTATATGAAGCTCTTGTGGTTAAGTACAAGTGAGGCATACACAAGCAACCAAGCATATAAATGATATAGCAATATGAAATAATGCAAGGCACAAATGCAAGCAATAAGATATGAATGAATGAATGATGCTATGCACAAATAAAAGAGAGAGAGTTGAGAGATATTGGATCAAACGCAAACACCAAGATATGTTACGAGGTTCGAGCCCCTAGCTCTACTTTCCCGCCTACACCACCGTGTAGGATTTCCAATCCACTATCTCCCACCGAGGGAACCTCCACCGAGGAGGATTTGTTACAACAATGGAGTACCAAACTCCTCTCTCAAACACTGCCTCACAACCGAGGGGTAGGCCTGTAGCCAAACAACAACCAACACCTCTACCAAAGAGGGTAACAAACACCAACTCCACCTGTCACTAGAGGGAGCAAACAACAACCAACTCCACCTCACAATAGAGGGAGCAAACCAACCACCCAATCAACCTCACCAAGAGGGATACAACAAATACAAGGGTGTACAACTTGCTGGTTTCTTTCAACCACAAACAATCTCTCTTTTTTCACAAAACAATGATCCTAATAGAATAGGATAGATGATAGCTCAAGTGTGAAAAACTAGGTGTTTGGAAAACAAAAACTCAAAGAAATAATCTTGGGAAAACTCTTGAAGATATTGGAAATGAAGAACAAACACAAATCTCCCAAAATACTCTTTTCTTTGATTTTTCCAAAAACCTAAAACAAAATAAAGATCAATTCTTTTTAGCACAAAAACTCTTCTAAAAACTTGTTTAAACACTAAACAAACTCTGGTATTTTTCTTTTCAAAAGTCTTATCAAAACACCCCAAGAGATGGGGTATTTATAGCCTCAACAGAAAACTAGCCGTTAGGCTGATCTGTCAGCCTGACAAGCTGGCGGTCGACCGGCCGGTCGACTGCTAACGGTAAGAAATATGACCGTTGGAGCAAACCGGTCGACCGCCCAGTTCCAGAGAGCACAGCTCTCTGGTCCGGTCGACCGCCCGGTCGACCGCCCAGATACAGAGAGCAAAGCTCTCTGGTCCGGTCGACCGTTCGGTCGACCGGCCCACTGGGCTGCCAGACGTGCACAGGGTTGTGCACGTCGGTCGACCGCCCGGTCGACCGGCCTTTGGTGCGGTCGACCGCCCGGTCGACCGACCTGGCCTGTCAGCCACAGTCTGGGTCAGAAACTGTGTAAAAATATTTTCTAAAAATCTTTTATCTCTTGTAAAAATTTTCAAAAATAGTTTTATCATTTTGCATTGATATATAAACATATGATAAAAGTTTAGCTCAAATATCAATCAATATGAACTATTTTTGTGTCTTACAATTTTTACCAAAAACCAAATCTTGTATTTTATCAAACTTATATTTTTCAATAGGAAATCTGATTTTCCTAAAACTCTTGAATAGACATATCAAAATAAGTTTATTTAAGATATGAAGCATGTATGTATATTGAACACATCTAATATACATAAAAACCATTTAAACTTGTTTTGATCTAAACTATTTATGAAAACCGATATCAAAACCAAACGTGTGTGTATTGTGCACTTGAGCATATCAACTATACTAAGTTTTACAAATGGATCTAAACACACTAAACACTAGGATACCTAAGTCTTCTTGACGATCTTTATCTTCAAGACGACTCGATCCACAAACACCGTGATCCATGAGCTAGGCAAGGTATGATCTTGATGCTTGGGCCCTGAATTCACCATGAAAAGCTTCTAAACTTCTTTGTTGAAGCTAATCACCAACTAATATCTTGATTAAAGATCTGAAACTAAAATCACAAGATTATTAGTAAACATAACTACATGAGTTAATCATCATCAAAACTAGAGTGGAAGGCCTTCGGGCCAACAATAACAATCAGGGGTGATTATTGTTTGAGCAATATGTAATATTCTTAAAGATAATCTAATTTTGGAATGATGTAACAAGAAAGGTAACATAATTGAGATATCTGATGTTCGATGTGATCATGGTGAACTAAAAAAAATTTTAAAAATAAATCAGTGGAGTATGGTTACTGATAGACCTTAAGGATTTGATTTATAAATAGTGAGAGTAATTTTATCAGATGAACATACTATAGTTGATCAGAAGACTAAAGTAATATTAATGATGACCGATTATGAACTCTGGAAGGTCAATTCGACCCATGCACTTATAGTGATACTCATAACAGAAGGATACGTTGGATCATGACTCATTGCTGACTTGGTTTTAGGTTATATCATGTTGACATGACTATGGATCTAGGATAATCCTAACTCTCATAGATACTGTTTCGATTCATATGTCGATGCCTTGCTGAATTTCAAGGACGAAATTTTTTTTATAAGGTAGGTAGGATTGTAACCCTCGATTCCCAATGTACGTATCTCAATACTAGTATCTGATACTTGATTTCATCATCCTGGTAGCCGGATTGATACCATTTTAGTTTAAGATATTATTTTCTAATATTTTAAATTTTTCTGAATTTTTGAAAATTTTTTGGAATTATTGGAGCAGAATCTCAATTCGGAGTCGATCGGTGTCACAGACTGACTCTAAAATTTTTAATTAATAATAGAGAATGAATTTTAGAGACCTGACTTTACAGTAATGTTTAACATAATATTTGCTATTTTTAGAATTTTTATGAATTTTCCGAATTAAATAGGAATTTAATTGAGTTAAGAAAAGAAAAAAAATGAAAATAAATAAAAATAAAAATATTAGAAAAATAAACCCATATAATAATTCTTCCAAGTATTGAACCCCTGGACCCCTGGATCTCCTAATTCAAACCCACAAGCTCCCATCACTGTGCCACATTGGCATGTGGTCTAAAGGCCCAAGCCTAATTATTTAAATCTCCCTTTAACTCCCCCATCTTCTCCAACTTCCCCACTCTCTCTAACTTCTCCCACACTTTCTCCCTCTCATTCCCACTCACCACAACTGAACCCACCCTCCTTCTGCATAGCCTAACTCTCAGGGGTTGCCTAGGGGTGTGGTGTCTATATAAGAGACAATTCCACCATTCTCATCTCTACTCAAACTACATTGAAACATCTAAGAATCTTTCTTTTCCTCCTCTCTCACTTTCTCCTCCAAACTTGGCGAGATTCTGAAGTGCTGGACGAGGAGAAGAATATTCAGACTAAAGGGAAGCGTTCCGGGTAAGTTATTTTGCCTTTTCATAGGTTTTAGATCTTTGTGGCATTTCAGCGAACACGTTGTACACATCACTTTTTAACTGTAATTTTACCATGTAAAACGTATGCTAAAATCCTAATAAAAATATTCTGAGATACCCTAGATATACATCCTAATTATAGCGACTTTTATTATATTTTACAAATTATTTTTATTGCATAAAAAAGGGAAAACTGTGCACTGTGCTGTGCACTGTGTTGGGTTTGGCCTGAGCCAGACCCGGACTGGGTCTGGTCGAGCAAGGTCAGGCCCAGCCTGGCCTGGTCGGGCCAGACCAGACCCTCTGGGTTTGTACTGGGCACAGACCCAGTCCGGGTCTGTGATTATACAGACCAGGGACTCGAACCCAACCTAGTAAAAAAAGAAAACAAAAAGAGAAAAGAAAGAAAGGAAAAAAAAAGGAAATAAATAAATAAAAGAGAATAAAATATGTAAAAAAATTACTGTAGCAAACCCAGACCCAATCCATTACTATAGCAGACCCGTTACTATAGCAAACAGACCCATTAAGCTTTTTATTGATTTTTATTGATTTTTAGGTTTATTTTAATTCAGAAAATTCAAGAAAATTCGCAGAAAATTTCAGAAAATTTACAGAAAATCACAAACTAAATTTAGGACTCTATAAAATTATTTTAAGTGTAATATTACTTAGAATAATATGAAATTAAATAATCTTTTTAATTATTATTTAATGATCATTTATTCAAAAATTGCCAATAAATTTCTAAATATCACCAAAAAAATATAAAATTCATAATTTAGTAAAAAATTATACATTAATTTATTAGTTTATGCATGTATTTTATCATGAAATTATATTTTTAAATGATTGCTAAATTTCAGAAATTGAATTATTTGAAAATATTAACCAACCAAAATTATAATAAATAGTAAAAAAATTCATATGCTCATTCAACTAATCACTTAATAAAGAACATGTCAAGTCTCTAATTAACTCATGCAATATTTAGGCCGCGGATCCTACTCAGTGCCGGTTGTAGTTAAGGAAAATCAGGTTCTGACGACATCAGGCAAGTGTACACGATTTCTTCTTCTTGATTTTTCTGTTGAGTTAATATTGTCCGTTAGTTATTAATTTCTCTATGTCATCATGTTTCTGATTATTGTTAACATCTTATGATCATGATTACTACGGCGCACACACTGCATTATTCTAATTGTACCATTAATCATTATATTGTTCATTTTTACCATTGATTCTTGATATCATTATCGGTTCCACCTCATGATCGTGTTACTTTATCTTACATATCATGTTTTTATCTAGTTACTGTTCATGCATGCATCCAACTAAAGTTGACATTATTGCTTGTATGTATTAGATCCTGGCACATAAACCTATATTAATTAATGGATGAGATTATTTATCGATTGATATTGTGATCTGAATTGTTCAAGGATAATTAAGTATTGGATGTAATAAATATCTTGATCGTTTATGATTTTTAGAAATTATTAAATATTTAATATTGAGGAAATCGAGATTATTATATTAGATTAACTTATGATATTTGAATGGCTATGCATGTATATTATATGAAATGAAAGAATTTGTGTTACCAAAATTACTGGGGAAAAAATAATGTTGCCATATATACATGAATACACACACTGATATTGATTGAATCCAGTTATTTAGGTAACACTGATAATTAAATCTCTCACTGGGTAAGAAAATTGATAGAAGAGACAGTATCGATATTTTGAGTGGACCTAGGATACAGATTGCGCAGCCGAAATGAGGGTTCCACTGCAGGGTTTCCGGGGATGATTGGCATCCATCTGATATTACTACTGTTACTGTTACTGAGTACCTAGCGGTACGGGACTGGTTCAGCGCCATGCATCTGGGGCTGTGGTCCCGGGTATGTACGAGACCCACCTAAAGCACAGAACCTGTCTCTATCTATCAATTTTAAATAACAACAATTCAATAATATACTTTTGATGAAAAAATACAGTATATGAAATATATGTAAGTTCACCTGGGGGGTGAATAAGTGATGGCTAATCTAATGGTCACTTAATGCCAAATAATGCGGAATAAAAAAACTATTATGACCAAACTAAACTATTTGAACTAAACACCACGTATAACACAAGAGTGTTGCCGAATTCCCCGTGAAGGGCTCTGGACAAACTCCTCTAGATTCCCCTTGAATGGGTTGAGGTGCCGCGTTGGCTCTCTTGGTTGAATACAAGTGTTAGCAAACAATCCCAAGCAAGTATATCAATTTAAGCACACAAGTATATCATGCATATAAAGATAGATAATAAAAGTATGCAAGATATAACAAGAGACAGAGAGAGAGATAGAGCAATCGCAAACACAAAGGATTTGTTTCGAGGTTCGAGCACACTTGCTCTACATCCCCGCCTTCGACATACGAAGGATTTCCACTATGCACGATCCCAATGGATCTCTCCTTAGTGCCGCAACACCTACAATCCCTCGGACTCCCTAGTCCCGTACACACGCAAGCCCCACAAGCTTGTCGAGGCCGCACCTCAAACCACAAGAGTTCACACACGAACTTTAAACCACCGCGAACACACTTGTTCGCCTCCTCAAAGTACAAGAATGAAAACTTGGTGATCTAAACACTTTGATCACCAATGAAAGCTCTCACAACACAATCCTATGGATAGATAAGGCAATGGATAGCTCAAGTGATTGTGAGAAAACAAGGAAAGAATCTATGGTGAAAAACTCAAGAAATCTCTTTTAACACTCTCTTGATAAAATCCCTTTTGATAGGAAATATTAGCTCTCAAATATGTGGAGAAAACCTTTTGAAAGGATCAGAAAAACTGGCTTGAAAGCTCTCCTAAAATCTTAGCTTAAAACAATGACCAAACCCCCAAATTTATAGGCCAGAAAAATATAGCCGTTGGGGTCTGTCAGGCCTGCCGGTCGACCGGTCCGGTCGACCGCCAACAGTCAAAAATCCGACCGTTGGAGCCTTCGGTCGACCGCCCGGGTCGACCGAGCAACTGGATGAGAGAGTGAACTCTCTGTCGGTCGACCCGTGCGGTCGGCCGAACTTTCCAGAGAGCAGAGCTCTCTGGAGCGGTCGACCGAGCCGGTCGGCCGTCCTCCAGTGCACAAAGGCGTGCACGTCTGTGCACGTCGGTCGACCCAACGGTCGACCGACTTCAGACCAAGTCGACTATAAAGAAGGTCAAGTCGACTTATCTGAAGCCTGAAACAGTTTTCTGGGATTAAAAGGTTTGTCTTTTTGGCTCATATAAAATCCCATAAATACAAAGAAATTCTATAAAAATAGTTTTACCAATATATTTTGATATACAAATATGCTTGCACAAAATCAAAGCATGTTATAAAAGATTGGACTATTTTTGTAACTTGGAAATATTGGCTCAAATGAAAAACTGTATTTTTCTAAAACTTGTTTTTCCAAAACATATTTTTCCAAAATGAAAGTCTTTTCTAAATCTGAAAATTCTTTTATGAAAAGATAATTAAATCAAGAGTGTGTGTGTGATATATACTTGAGCAATCCACCAACTATTCTATCCTTTACATTTTATCTAAAAAACAAAATCTTATACCTAGACACAAGTCTTCATCTTCTTGAAGTCTTCACTTGAAGTCTTCTCATCTTCTTGACTTGGTCCAAATGCAATCCAACGAGCTCGACTCTTGATGTGGTCTTGATGCATAGGCTCGTGAATCAACCGGTGCTAGCTCCAAAACTTGTCTTAAAATCCTTTGTTGAAGCTCCACACCTACTAAGATCTTGATCATAAATCTTTCACTAATTAAACACAAGATCATTAGTACTATAACTACATGAGTTGATCATCATCAAAACTAGAGTGATGGGCCATTGGGCCAACAATCTACCCCTTTTTGATGATGACAAAACTCATGAAGTTATATATGCATGGATTAAAGTAAAGCTTCAAAGAAGCTCCCCCTTAACTCATGCATAGATATAAATAATAATATATGACAATGAAGCTCATAAATATGTATGCAAATGTATGGAGATAAAACATATCAAATTCTTTTTCTCCTATTTGCAAAACAAAACATATATGCATAAACCTAAAATCTTACTATGTATATCTATTATTTATTTGGTATGCATGAGAAAACTAAACACAAGTATGCATATAACTCAAAATCTTTCTCCCCCTTTTTGTCAATCATCAACAAAGGGGTAAAAACACAATCAATAAAAAATTTTTCTCCCCCTTTTTGTCAAAAACAAAGAGATCAAGAAGGGGTAATACAATTAAGCAATAAAGATTTATATGCGATATACATTCATGAAGAGGAAGACGCTAAGTTAGCTTCCCTACACATATGCATTACATGAAGAAGGGATGACAAGCCCTAACTCACATAACACATATTATGTAATACATAAGAGGAGATGTGAAGCTCCCCCTACACACGTATATCATATAAAGAAGAGTTGTCAAGCTCCTCAATTTATAATACACTCAACATGAATCTATATGTAAGAGAGATGTTAAGCTCTCCTTGCATATAGGAAATACAAATCAAAAATTTTGAATTTTTCTTTATCAAAACAAAATTTTGAACTTTCTTAATAAAACACATTTTGGGATATCAAGTAAACATTTTTTTATTTTGATATCAATTTTGAAAACATATTGCATAAGCTTTAAGAATTACCAATTGAAAGTTGAATTAAGCTTAGCATATTCTCTACCATATGAAGAATTTGCACTAGTTAATATAAAAATATTTTAAAACTAGTACGGAATCCTTCAAGTAAGGAATAAAGTAAAAGTATTTTTCATGAAATACAAGTAAGTCACATGGCACTAAAAACACTCTAATATCCATAAAGTCCATAAAATTTTCAAAAGAGGTGAGTGCACTAGTGTTATGTGGAACATTGTATCATGAAAATGTCAATAAAGCTCAATATTCCTTTAAATCATGAAGACATGAAAATCATGACACATTTTTTATTAAAAGCAAAATTTATATTTTAAGATATATGTATGTTTTAACAACACAATAAGTATACATACAGATCTCTTAAACACAATTGAGTCTATATAAATAGATTTGCATTAAAGGCAAATGACTCAAGAGATATACATGTATATCTTAAAGTTTGGCAAAATACACATATACATGAAATGAAAACACATGATCATAAATCAAATCCAAAAAGTGGGAATATAAGTTTAAAGATGTATGGATCATCAAAACTAAGCAATACAAGCACATTTCATGGGTTCAAATAAGCATTCAAGCACAAATATAAATAGATTTATTTGTGGCCCACGATATGTACAAGTATAAATCCTAGTGTTGACAAAAACTAACATATAAACTAATATTCAAATCATGAAGCATCAAATAAATTTTAAGAACACAAAAGAATTTATCATATAATTGAAATAAAGTAGGATCATGTGGATAATCTTATAAATTAATAGAAGAATAGATAACTAGTTTAAATTGATTTTGAATAACTAGTTAAAGATCCTTCAAATAACATCAAATCATATGTTTTTCATAAAACATAACTAGATACACAAAAATTTAAGCACTCATGGTCTATAAAGCTCAAAATAATTTTAACAAAAGTGTGAGTGTTAAACGATCATATAAATAGCATTTTTATGAAAATGGTCAATGAAGCTCAAAAAGATCATAAGTCACATTTTTTTTTTTTATAACAAAAACACGAAAAATCATTTTTCATCAAAACACTAATCTTCATGGTATATATATGATTAATCCAATCCTAACAATACACATACATATCCCAAATCTAAAAGAGTCTATTAATGATGTTTGCATGAAGTCAAGAGACTCACGGGTATACATGTATATTTATTAGATTTGAATTAGAAATACATATACATGAAGTAAAATCATAAAAATTGGCAAAGCATGTATAAATGAGAGAATCATCAAAACTAGCCTATACATGTGCATATAGTGGGTACAAAAGAGCATGAAGAGCAAATACATATAAATCAAATGTAGCTCACTATTTGTACATGTATAATACAAGTTTTGATATAAACTACATCTAAGCATGTTATTACCACATGAAGCACATTAAATCATAAAACATGAACATGCTATAAGATATATGAAATTAAAAGCATGTACTTAAAAAGTAGGAGTTTAGAAATTGTTACCAACTCCAAAGCTCCAAATATGATGGTTGTCCCACCAAGCTTCCTTGATAGCGATGCATCCAATATGTGCGTTCATCAAGTCCATTGCATCCACTACCAAGGCACCAATTCTCTCACGTTTTGTGAGAGCCCTCACCTACATCAAAAGCAAATGGTGGGGGTTTTGGTACCCATATTTTCTTGGGTCCTTTGGGGTTAGACTTGTAAGGAACCCAAAATCTTTTATTCTTACCAAAATTAAAATGATATAACCTATCATAACAAAATTTTGCTAAATGGCCTTTGCGGCCACAATGTGTACATATGTACACCTTAGAATGCTTATGTGTAGGAGTGTGATCATGTTGTGCAACATAAGCATGATGATGTGCATGAATGGATGGAGTTTGTTTCTTTGAAAACATAGACTCCAATCTAGTGTGATTGAATGCACAAGAGTTCAAAGTTGAACTCAAATTATTAATTTTATTTTTTAAATCTTTAATCTCATTAGTGGTGGCATGTAAAGCATGATGAGATAAAGAGTCATTTTTCTTTTTCTTTTGTGAAACAAAATCTTTTTCTTTTTCACAAATTTTTCTTTTTAAAGACTTATTTTCTTGAAAAACAACTTCCTTTTGTTTTTCACCAAATCAATTTTATTTTTCAAACAAGTGTTTCCTTCACAAAGATCATTTAATTTGGAAAGCAAGGAAACATTCTCATTTTTCAAACTCTTATTTTCTTTTTCTAAACATGCAATTTTATCTCTAAATGAATCATTTTCATTAAACATGCAATCAAATTCCTTTTTTAAATTTTTGTTATCTTTTTCTAAACATGCAATGTTACTTCTAGATGAATCATGTTCTTTATGCATGCAAGCAATGTTCTTTTTCAAATTTTTATTTTCCTTTTTAATCATGTCATATTTTTCAAGCAATAGATGACAAAAAGTAGACAACTCATCATATGACATGTCTACATCCTCATCTTCAGATTCGGTAGTTACCTCAAGGGGGTTATCCCCTTGGACCATGTAGCATGCGTTGGAGGTGTCGCTTCCAACGTCCGAATCGCTCCCGGCATAATATAGATCCTTTTCGTCAAGGGAGGTGATGATGTTCCAAACTACAAAAGCCGAATCAATGTTAGCAACCCTAGATAAATAATCATTATTTAGGGTACTCTTCAAAGCATTTAGGGCTTTTGCATTAGCCTCAAGATTCTTACCATTTAAACAATAAGCATTATTAGTTGTGGCAAGATAAACATGTATGCCTAGGGCCTTGAGGAATAAAGACATCCTAACTTTCCAAATTTGGATGTTAAGAATGTCAAAGGTGGGTGGTGACATGAAGTCCATGGTGTGTGTACAAATCTTATGATTAGCCTAAAAATAGGATCTTTAACTCAAGGTTGTTAGACCCAAATCAGAGTACTAAGCTCTGATACCAATTGTAAGTTCACCTAGAGGGGGGGTGAATAGGTGATGGCTAATCTAATGGTCACTTAATGCCAATAATGCGGAATAAAAAAACTATTATGACCAAACTAAACTATTTAAACTAAACACCGCGTATAACACAAGAGTGTTGCCGAATTTCCCGTGAAGGGCTCTGGACAAACTCCTCTAAATTCCCCTTGAATGGGTTGAAGTGCCGCGTTGGCTCTCTTGGTTGAATACAAGTGTTAGCAAACAATCCCAAGCAAGTATATCAATTTAAGCACACAAGTATATCATGCATATAAAGATAGACAATAAAAGTATGCAAGATATAACAAGAGACAAAGAGAGAGAGAGAGAGAGATAGAGCAATCGCAAACACAAAGGATTTGTTTCGAGGTTCGAGCACACTTGCTCTACATCCCCGCCTTCGACACACGAAGGATTTCCACTATGCACGATCCCAATGGATCTCTCCTTGGTGCCGCAACACCTACAATCCCTCGGACTCCCTAGTCCCGTACACACGCAAGCCCCACAAGCTTGCCGAGGCCGCACCTCAAACCACAAGAGTTCACACACGAACTCTAAACCACCGCGAACACACTTGTCCGCCTCCTCAAAGTACAAGAATGAAAACTTGGTGATCTAAACACTTTGATCACCAATGAAAGCTCTCACAACACAATCCTATGGATAGATAAGGCAATGGATAGCTCAAGTGATTGTGAGAAAACAAGGAAAGAATCTATGGTGAAAAACTCAAGAAATCTCTTTTAACACTCTCTTGATAAAATCCCTTTTGATAGGAAATATTAGCTCTCAAATATGTGGAGAAAACCTTTTGAAAGGATCAGAAAAACTGGCTTGAAAGCTCTCCTAAAATCTTAGCTTAAAACAATGACCAAACCCCCAAATTTATAGGCCAGAAAAATATAGCCGTTGGGGTCTGTCAGGCCTGCCGGTCGACCGGTCCGGTCGACCGCCAACGGTCAAAAATCCGACTGTTGGAGCCTTCGGTCGACCGCCCGGGTCGACCGAGCAACTGGATGAGAGAGTGAACTCTCTGTCGGTCGACCCGTGCGGTCGGCCGAACTTTCCAGAGAGCAGAGCTCTCTGGAGCGGTCGACCGAGCCGGTCGGCCGTCCTCCAGTGCACAAAGGCATGCACGTCTGTGCACGTCGGTCGACCCAACCGGTCGACCGACTTCAGACCAAGTCGACTATAAAGAAGGTCAAGTCGACTTATCTGAAGCCTGAAACAGTTTTCTGGGATTAAAAGGTTTGTCTTTTTGGCTCATATAAAATCCCATAAATACAAAGAAATTCTACAAAAATAGTTTTACCAATATAATTTGATATACAAATATGCTTGCACAAAATCAAGGCATGTTATAAAAGATTGAACTATTTTTGTAACTTGAAAATATTGGCTCAAATGAAAAACTGTATTTTTCTAAAACTTGTTTTTCTAAAACAATATTTTTCCAAAATGAAAGTCTTTTCTAAATCTGAAAATTCTTTTATGAAAAGACAATTAAATCAAGAGAGTGTGTGTGATATATACTTGAGCAATCCACCAACTATTCTATCCTTTACATTTTATCTAAAAATAAAAATCTTATACCTAGATACAAGTCTTCATCTTCTTGAAGTCTTCACTTGAAGTCTTCTCATCTTCTTGACTTGGTCCAAATGCAATCCAACGAGCTCGACTCTTGGTGTGGTCTTGATGCATAGGCTCGTGAATCAACCGGTGCTAGCTCCAAAACTTGTCTTAAAATCCTTTGTTGAAGCTCCACACCTACTAAGATCTTGATCATAAATCTCACTAATTAAACACAAGATCATTAGTACTATAACTACATGAGTTGATCATCATCAAAACTAGAGTGATGGGCCATTGGGCCAACAATATAGTAGGCATGTAAATGTTAAACTGTTAACATATGTCACACCATGCATGCATAGTCTTCTTGTACGTGAACTATCGTCTCAGTTTTTTCTGTTATTGTTATTACTTTCAGTTCTTGGACTGCCAATCATATTGTTCTTATTTCAATGCCTTACTTGCACTTTTACTGTATCTTCATATTCTCTCTTTTATTGTTCTTCTCCTTTTGTATACTCTTGCTGGTCCGCTTCTAACGGATCTAGATCAGAAAGCCGATATAGAGAGTTGATCGTAGAACATATTCTGGTTCAGTTATTCTCCAATGAGTTTAGTTTCTTTTCTTAACTTGTTTTGTTCAGATATGGTGGATGATATTGATTATGATTTTGTATTACATATATGTGATTTTATCCCTGCTCTTGATTGTATATGCATATATGTGTGCTATCCTGCTCGTTTTTAACAGCTTAAGGTACTCATGAAAGATATTTCACTCTTCATGAGTATCTGCTGGCCATCGTCATGTACCTATATTCCGTATTTTGGGAAGTGGAGCGTGAGAAGAACTTTGAAGTTTGATGATGCGATGGGTGTATTTCTCAGTGAAGAGGCGCGCATGAAGTCATCGGGGTCGGCTGACACATCAGGGAGTGCCCTGAGTGTTGATCAAAGAGGAAGACAGATGAATAGAGATAAAAAAAAGAATGGCAAATTTAGATCCAAATCAGGGAGAGGTATTTTCAAGTAGAGGGGTACTGGGTCTTGACAGTGCGGTGAGACGGGGCATATTTAGAGGGATTGCAAGCAGAAGATGGACGGAGAAGGCAAAAGCAAAGAGAAGGATTCCGTGAATGTCACCGAGAGTGACGGATCCGATACTTTGGTTCTCTTCTTGACTGGTTTCAGTGAATCATGGGTGATTGATTCGGTCAACTTTTTGCCACTTCCTAACACGACATCTTTTACAATTATGTGAAAGGTAAACTTGGAAAGGTGTATCTGGGATGATGAACCATGCGACATTATCGGGAAAGGCGATGTGATGATTAGCCTCTCTATTGTGTGTTGAAGTAGGTGATAGGGATATTCACATCCAACACCTTAATATGTAAATCGGCCGTGAGGGTTGTCGGGCCGACCCGGCCCGGTTCGCACCTCTAATCATAACCAAATGCATCTTAAGATGTTTGTCTTTAGAGGCAAATGCAGTAACAAACTGTTCTCGAGTAGCACATAAATAGAGAGAAAATCTTTCCCTAAAAAAAATATGCAAGGAAAAATCACCACAAAACAATTCGTAAATAGAAAAAGAACGAAACATGCAAAATTTAATGTGATTCGTTTCTATCCCCTAACTGCATAACTTAACTTGCAACCGAGGTCTCTTTATCCCAATAATTGCTCGTATGAGTGCATGGGTTTTGATAAATTAAATTTAGTGCGTGACCAACTGTAAGGGCGTGTTTGTTTCGCCGCAAAACGCCGCAAAATGCAAGTCGTAAAACTTCTTTTCCATTTTCCGTTGTTTGTTTCGCTGAAAAATAAGTTGCAAAATGCAACTCTTTTTTTTCCCACTTGTAGTTGTTACAGTTAAATTTGTGGTCATGTAAATCTCACTTTTACACTCATATTTTCCCACTTGCAGTTGCTACAGTTAATTTTGTGGTCATATAACTCTCACTTGTAGTACACTTATAATTCAAAACAGTTACTTGATAATCAATATATAATTTAATATTATTAAATATTTAATATTTTAAATAGTGTTAAATTTCTTATTTAATTATTAATTATTTTATATTTTTAATCTTTAATTTTTTATTGTTTTTAATATTGTTTTAATATTTAATATTTACTATTTTAATTTAATATTTTTATTTAATATTTTATTTAATACTTTATTATTTTATTAATACTTATTCCATTTTTTATTATTTTATTTAGAGTTAATATTTTATTAATATAACAATATTATACTTTACTATATATTTAATTATTTATTTTTTAATATAAAAAATACTTTATTAATATCATAATATATTTTATTATTATATTAATATTTTATTATGTTAATATTGTAATAATAATTCAGTATAATAATACTATAATGATAATTTATTATTAAATTATAATTATATTTTACTTTGTTAATTTTATATTTCTATAATATTACAATAATATTATAATGAAATTTATATTATAATAATTTTCAAGTTTTTTTAATATTATAATATTATAACTATATTTTATTATTTTTCTAAGATTTTTAATATTTATATTTTATTAGTATTTTAAAATTTTATTAATGTTCTTTAGATTTTCTTAAAATTTTGTATTATTTATTTAGTTAATATTTTAGTAATATTTTACTATTTATATTAATATTTTATTAATATTATTGTTATAAATAAAATATTAAGATTATTAATTTTTTATCTCAAATTTATTAATACAATTTAATTTGCAATAGTAGATTTAATTTAATACTATTTATAATATTTAAATCACTACTTCAGTTAATTTTGTGGTCAACTTTTCCACTTACACTTTTACATTACCAACCAAACACCGTAAAACACAATATACTTTACCATTTACATTTTCACTTTATCAACCAAACACCGTAAAACACAATATACTTTTCCATTTACACTTCACTTTATCAACCAAACACCGTAAAACACAATATATTTTCTCTGCTACAGTTCACTTTTTCCATTCTCATTTTACAACTTACGACTTGCGACGTTTTGCAACGAAACAAACAGGCCCTAAGAAGTTTCAAGCTCAAGTTTTTATAGAAGAAGAAAGTTAAAATAGTAGGTTCTATCTTTTGATCAATCTAATGAACAATTAAAGCCAACATGCACCCACCTTTAGCATTTTCCCATCACCTCCACTTATTCTAAAATTTGTGTTTTTATGTTTGACAATACTGAAAGAGAGTAGTATCTTTTGCATTAAAACTAGCATCAAAGTTTGTTACATGCATGATCACAATGAAGTTCTAACGGGTCAGATTGGTTGCATTGTGCGAAGGATGAGGTGATGGTCCTTCATGACGTGTGCCGTCTATCACAGCTGATGAACGGCTCGCAGCAGGAGAGAAGGAAAAAAAAAAAAAAGAAAAGAAAACAAGTTTTATGAGTCCACTACAAAACATGTTTTTTTTTTTTTTCTTCTCCCGTTTTGAATCGTCCACCCGTTGTGATAGATATTCACATCGTGAATGACTATCGTGAGCATTCACACGTTAGAGCCAACCCGACCTCAGTTCTAACTAGCCTCTAAGTATTCAAACGATCAACTCATTTAGACCACATAATCTTGCCCAAAAAAAAAAAAAGAAGAGAAAAAAAATCTCTGCCAAAGCGCAAACTAGCACGTAGCAAACGTATACTTTGTCTCTGTCGAACCATTTTGGCTGCGTGTGAGATCACGGGTCCTTGGATGACTAACTGCACCTCCGACCCGTTAGTGGGCCCACCCTTTCCTCAACGGCTACATTACTAACACAGACAGATCCAAAGGTTTATGCGTTCACAAAAGGGAGAAGCCATCTCATAACCCATTGGATTCCTCCATGATTGGTCTCCGTGGCTTTTTCAAAGGCCCGGCCCATTAATCACGACTCCCTTTGTCTCCGCAGTGGGATAAGGATTCCCCTTGTCTCAATTAATAGTTGGGTATGATTAATTTCTCATAACGGCATATTTGATTTGCTGCAAGTGGAAAAAAAAATATGTTAGTGAGAAATGAAAAGGAAAATATGTGAAAAAGATAGAAAATTGAGATTAATGTAAGTAAATTTTCGTTATTTAGTTGTAATTTAAAATGTAAGTGAAAAAGTATATTGTGTTTTCTGATGCTTGATTAGTAACTGTTTTCAGTTACAACTTATTACAAGTGAGATTTATATTACAACAAAATTAACAATAATATCCTACAAGTGAAAAAATAGTAGTGTAAAAGAAAGATGTTAAAAAGAAAGGAAAAAAAAAATTTTTTTTCATTTTCTTTTTTATGACTTCAAATAAAAACCAAAATGAGAAATAAATTTTCCCTCTTCTGTTGTTCTGTGCGACACCAAACTAAACCCCAAACTAAACAGGTCATAGGGTACAGATATTTGGCCTTTTTGTTTGTTTTATATTTAAGTAACTTTAACACGTGCACTGAGACAAACAGAGAGAGAGAGAGGGAGATCTATCTTAAATGCTGGGGTTCAGAGAGAGAGAGAGATCTAGGGTTAGTGTTTGTTCTGCGACATGAATGTGTGCACGAGTAATCTTAATCACAAGGGAGAATCAACACTCTGGCGTTAAAGTAAAATTAATGAAACATACAATAGAGTAGTAAAGTTAACATCTTATCTCAACTGAAACGATAGTTCCGCAAGAAGTGAAAGTGAGAAAGTAATAATAGTTTTCTTTGAAACTTGAGAATTAGTTAGTAAGTTTTTCGGTGCTTGAATGTTGTTGGGAAAGTATGATTTAAAAAATGTTATCTTTTCCGGTCTCTGCATGGTAATGTGGAAGTGGAAGTGGAAAAGTTGACCACAAAATTTATCACAAAATAATACTAAAATAAATTAATTAAGAGAAATAAAAATATAATTAGAATGCAAGTGAGATTTACATGATCACAAAATTAACTTTTTTGTACTATAATTTATTACAAAAGAGATTTACATGACCACAAAATTAACTGTAACGCCTTGAAAGTGAAGAAATGATAATGAAAAAGAGAAAAGAGAAAAAAAAAAAAGGAGGCTTTCTCATTTCTTTTTCCAATGTTTGAATAGATAGGAAAGTGAGAAATTACACTTCCCCATTTTCTTACTTCCGCCTACTTCCTTGAAACCAAACAGGCCCAAGTGAACCATAATACACATTGTTAACTGAAATATTTATATAATATGTAGCAATCGTGCTTTGATTATCTCAGTATCGGTATCGGTATTAATATAGAATCGACAATATCAGTTATTCATCAGCCATTTCATCTCAACACATCAGCACTGTCATGTATGTCTCAGTTACATTGAGCCAATATGACAGTACCAATATGGAGCACTTTAGTAGCAATAAGGCATCAGATTTCAAGAGGTCCACAATTCAAACCAGACTCGAGCCCGTTGAAGAAACATCCAGCAAAACCTTACAGTATGAGAAATCATTGCAATTGGCAAGTGCACAACTACAGTGATCCCACTACTGAGCCACACAACAGTGATCCCACTGTTGAGCCTATTTATTTATTTATTTTTTTTGAGATAACACTATTGAACCATTTACCCTTCTTTATGAGCTGATGAGAATCATCATCGTGTGGGCTTTCTCCACCAACATGATTTCATCATTCTACAATCTAAAACCTGTGTATGTGCAGTGCGGGGCTCTGCTGATACAAACTGCTGTCACATCAAATGGACGGCCAGGATTTGACCATGAGCTCTGACTCTGTGTGGTCCTTGCTTGATATAGAAAAATAAAAATAAAAAATATAGTGTAACGTTGGAAAGAAAGATCCTAGCAGTCGAGACTCGAGAGCCGGCCTAAAGATGACTCTCTCTCTCTCTCTCTCTCTCTCTCTCGCTTACTTTCTCTTTTGTTATTATTCTCTCTCCTCTTTTCTTTGCTCCTTTCTCTTTATTATATGATCACGAGCTGAGAGCAGCAGAAAGAGCGCAACAATACAGTCTACAGTTAAATATATAACCAGCAAAAGGCTTCAGATTCTCATTCTGTCTCCCACTCTCTCTCTCTTTTTCTCTCTCATTATCTCTAGTGGGAGGGAGGCTGGGCCCCTGTTTGCTCTTCTGGGTTCTTCTCCCTCTTTCCAGTGGAAGAGCAAAAGAGGGAGAGGCCTAAAGGTGAGATTTTGTTTCATGGGTCTCCTCCCTTTTGTGATAATTTCATCTGGGTTCCTGTGGTTTTAGCTGAGGGAGCAGAAAATAGGAAAGGGGTCTTGCCTCTTGGAGTTCTTTGTTGGGTTTATTAATGGGGGAGTGAAGAGAGCTGGGGTTTGGGAGTTTGGCGGAGTTCATTCAGTTTGAGGTTGCAATAATACATGGAGAGCATCAGTTGGGTGCATTTATTGGTGCTCTCATTGCTGGTGGGTCTTTGGGTGAGAGGTCTTTGTCAGGATGATGCAGCTGTGTACATTGTCACCATGAAGCAAGCACCTGCTGTTCATCACAATGGTGATGTGAAGAGGTTTGGGAGCAGTGGGATCAGCAATGGGGCCTCTGGGACAATGAATCCCCTCAATAAGCCAAACAGGTCCTTTGCTCCTCAATCAAGCTCTTGCCTTTCTTTGCCATTTTGGATGCTTTGTTATTTATTAGGGATTTGGGGCTTGTTGTAATCCAATTAAGCTGGTTAGTAATATATTGGATTATATCAGTGTTAATTTCTACTGTCTGTGCTGCTACTGTTTGACTCAATTACTTTGTGTTTTCTATCTGTATTTTTCTTTTTGATTAGTCAAAATCAATCAAACACATCTGTCCTTGTCACGGATTCTGCCTTTTCTTTATGCTCACTGCTGTAAAAAACTTTTAGATAGGGTTTTACCCTGGGTATTGTTGTCTAGAAATATTAGATAATTTGATTTAATCAGAATAATTGTTAATAGAATGTTGAATCATGAGTTTTTCTTTACATTATTGATGTTATTTGATACATGATACTATGTCCTCAATTTTGGAGATTGTTAGGTCTCTAATCTTTTTTTAGTGGGTTTGACGTTAAATTCCTTTTTTCTCTTCTAGTTTGAAAATTTCCAAAATTTTCCGTGAACTTTGTTTTCCTATTAAATTGGCAAGCAGTTTTAATTTCCCATTCATAGTTGTGCAATGTGACTCTCAAAGTCAATCCTGCAAATATGCAAAGGATTTGGATTTCATGCAAGCTTTCAAAGTGCTCAATGCCCACTCCTTACTGAATCCGTCAGCAGTCCATATGCCATGAACTACATAGAAAAGTTAATGTACTGAAAAAGCAGAAGATTATTTTTTCTTTCCTTTTGCCATTTGGACTTAGATTAATTATGTTGAGATCCCAGGAACATTTGGTTAATTTTGCAATTTCGCCAAATTTTTTTTTTTTTTTGGCAATATGTTCAGTTTTGCTAGGTTGTCAATGCATTATCTATTTGATTATTTGTGGAGGAAATGGTCAACTCTTAAATTGCGTGCACCTACACGTGTGTTGTGTGCGCGCGCGTGTGGTGGGGGTTAATGAACCCAAACCATTTTCTGGTAATGAACTTTCAGTCTCTAATTACCAACTGTAATAATTAGAGGGCTTATTACGTTTTCCTTTATTCATGAGTTCTTTGTTTTAGACACTCTAGATATTTACTCTTGACTTTCTCTAAATACAGGAATGTTTCAAGAACAGATACCAGTTATGGTTTATACCTCGTTCAACTTCAAAATTCTCTATTAAGGAGGGCTCTAAAGGGAGAAAATTATTTGAAGCTCTATAGCTATCGATACTTGATTATGGCTTTGCTGTTCTTATTACTCCACAACAGGTACTTCGTTATATGATTGGGCACTTTCCCCTTTATTTTGTTTTTAGACCTTTTTTCTTAATTGTTATGAATGGTCTCAGTCTTGTGACCGATGCATGTATTACACACAGATTTAACGAGGTTCAGAGAAAGTCCTACGCCCTTAGGCTGCAACAGATAATTTCACTATTTCAGAAGAGAGAAAGATTACATAATACAAAAGAAATCCGCTGATCTCCAAACTCTCTCTCACGGGTGATAGAACTCTCAGTTTAAAGATAGATCCCGGCGGCTGGAAATAAAGCCTATATAACCTAGAGTTGTTTCCCATACATAATCCCATAAATACCCCTCAACAAGTACAGGTACAAAATAGAACTGAATCAGTACAAAAAAATTAGGGAATTCTGCACTTGCTCGGTTCAGCTCCAGTAAGGTCCTGAAATAGTAGGTGACTGAATAAACTGTTTTGAGATTAGGGTTTAAGACATCTCAATAAATTGTTGAGTCGTGTGATCTATGTGATACTTGAATAAAAATTGAAGCACATAAATATAAGGTTGGACCTTTACCTATCATTTTAATTTTTTCTCAGCCCATATTTGTGTCTTCACCTGTTTGTCTTTCAAATGAGTCGATTTGTCATAACAAATTAAATATTTACGATATATATCACTGGTCATAACCAAACAACTTAAGTTGTTAAAGAGTGTCTGTCATATGTATGACATAGTAACGAATCCAACTTCACAAATTGCAAGTTAATAGAGTTCAGCTTTACTTAACCCTTTTGAATAAGGCTATAAAACAAACACGCTGCTCACGAACAATTTGTGAACGGTTTGGTATTTATCTCGCTCGAATTGCTCAAACTTGTAAACAAAGCGAAACTTAAACTAGGCTTTCTCATGAATACTTCATGTTTGGCTTGGTATTTATCTTGCTCTAAACTTATGACAAGCTAAACTTAAACTAGATTTCTCACGAACAATTCGTGTTCGGTTCAAATAAGCTCGATATGTGATATTTTAAATGTCTTTAGCAACTATTTTCTTACAAACTGTAGTTACACCTATTGCACATCCATTATTATATTAGTTACATAATAAAGTACAAGAGAGGTGTGCAAAAGAAGTTTTGAATGATAACATTTCTTCTTGTTCCAGGAGTTGAATTGCTTGGTACTAATCATGGTTTTAAACATCGTTTGATCCTGATATATCGGTAATATTGTAAGGGGTTTTGAGGTACCCAAAATGTATTGACATAATGTTGCTAATATTGATGATATTGATGCTAAAAACCATTAGGTGATACCGATACTAAAAACCATTAACTGATATCGATACTCAGATTTTAAACAATAGTACCAATGTCAAAGGCTGTCAAATAACCAAGCTTCATGCGAAAATTTCGTATTCAGCTTGGTATTTAACTCCTGCCTCTCTCGATTAATATACGGGCTAAACTCAAACAAGGTTAGCTATCTAATGTCCGGCTCATTTACACCCTTAGTTTTGAAATTTTGTCAATTGCATTCAGTCAATTTAGGCTTCACTTAATGGTATCACGCTATTATAATTTTTCCAACCTTATGGCAAAGTGTAACACCAAATTCATCATAGCTCCTAAAACAAAAAAGAAAAAAGAAAACGAAAAGGAAAGAAAAGAAAATGAGTGATACACACCAGAAAGTTTCACGCTTCAACTTTGTGCCTACATCATGGCTGAAGGAGAGAGAATCTACAAGAGGTAACTCTCTCTTGATGGGGAGCTCTCAACTCTAATGACTTGTGTTTGCCCCCCCCCCCCCCCGTTAGGTTTGCCAACTATTCAATTTCCATTCATTAGCTAACAAGCTTAGAGTTCAAGCAAAACTTGATCATTGAAATTGGGATGGGTATGTGCATGTGTAAATACGTTAAACTATTCTTTCAAGATCCAATCAAATTTCTCATGATTGGGTTAAATTCAAAGATTAACTGATGAGGACATCACGTCATTTGAGAGTAAGTCTACGCTAAAAGACAACATGCTACACTCCTTTGGTCCTAGTTGTTTAGATTTTAGTTTATTTTAAATTTAGTTGTTTTCTTTTATTTTACTTTTAGTATCACATCAGTTATATTCTGGGAATTGAATTTTGTAAAGCTTATAAATAGGCCTCAAGACCTCTTTAGTAGTATTGAGTGAATAGATTTGAAAATTTTCAGTTAAATTTCTTGAGATCATGTAATCTTGAGGTTGGTGTAAGGGGTTTGAAGCTCGATATGGTATAAGGGGTGTGAAGCCTTATCGTGTGTATGGAGTGTGAAACCTAAAATTTATCTAGTTTCTTATCTTCTCTTTCTCAGAATCCTAATTTTTCTTTTCTATTAAATTGAAGGTGATTGCGACCCCACATATTACATCAATTTTGGTATCAGAGCATTTTGTTTCATTCCCTTCAAAAATTTCATCTTCTTTCTCTAAAAACCTAGATCAAAACCTTTGATCTATTAAAAAAGTCCCTAGCCTTTTCTTTTCCCAAAACTCTAGCATCTCTCCAAACCCTAGCTTGATAGAAAAGAATAAAAAAGAGAAAAAAGAATAAAAAATTACTGTTCAAAATTCGGTTAAAATTCAGCCGAAAATCCCCAAACTTACCATGTATCATTGTTCATCTTTTCCCATTCATCTTCTCAACCCAATCCCTAATCTAGCCCGCTACCTTCCCCTCGCCTCCCTCTTCTCTCTTTGTCGCTGAGGCCTCGTCGACACACCCACCACCCATCGCCAACACCCTCAACTGTGCTAGATCCACCTCCTTCGAACTCATCTTCACCTAATCCTTACCGTGACGAGATCTCATCTCAGAGATGTGCTGACGCCACCGCTCTTCTTGTGCGTCTTCATTGCTGCGGCTCCCGCTGTCCTCTCCTCTTTCTCGGCCTCCTTCCATCATCGCTACCTCGCTGACATTTGGTCAGCGTTGACAAGCTTTTGCCGATTTCTACAGAGCTCACCGATCTCAACAGAGCCGCCAGAACCTTCGCCGATCCGTGCAGTCATCCTAGTCGCTGTCTTCGTCTCACTACCATCGCCTTTGTCACTACCATTGCCTGTTTTTGTCCCCGTCTTTACCATCTTCTTCATCGTCCTTGCCACATCATTGTCGATCAAGTCTTCGCCGTCGTCTCGAGCCATCACTCGATCACTTTGGGCTCAGATCCGACCCGGATCCAACTCAAGTCAACCTCATCTGCTACCAACACAAGATCCGACCCAACTTGAGTCGACCCGAGCTGACGGCTCAGCCCCAAGCGACCCGAGTCGGTGGTTCAGACCCGAGCCGATCCAAGCCGGGTCGATCCGAGTTGACTCAGTCATGACTCTGTCTTGACTCTGTCCCGACGTGATCTAACTCAGTCCCGACTCGGCTGAAATTGGTTCAGAACACGTTTTGAGCATGTTTCAAGCTTGCTTTGAACCGTTTTTGAAGCAGTCTTTTTTAGTCACATTCAACCCGTATTATAGCTGTTCCAGAGCTCCCCTACAAGAGTTTCAATCATTAGTTGTGAAAATTTCCTAAAGACTCTTACAAGACTTACGCTTGAACGTGATTACTCATCTCCTTAGGTGATATTGTAATTTGATTTAATTTTTTTATTGTTCATTTCTTGCAAACTCTAGTGATTGTGCAATTATTTGCAGTTTACTATGCATAATTATTGGTATTTATTGATCTCATTTGCTGATTGCTGAACATCATTTAGGATTATATTTGTATATAGAGATTGAGCCTTTTAGAATTGTAATTTTTATCATTTATTGCATACATTTAATTTTGTCTGAGTTTAGAAACTTTGCATAATCATTCACTTGTTTGTATTCTTTTGCATTGCAGTCTGTCCTAGATTAAGTTGTGTAGATATATCTGAGTTTCACACGAGATTTTGGTGACGTCCCCCAGAGTCATGAAACACGGACTCACAACATCGTACTAGAGAGGAATTTTATGATTGGCATATGTTGGGTTATGAAACACGAATTCACAACATCGCACTAGAGAGGAATTATTCTGATTGGCGTGTTGTTGAGTCACGAAACACGAATTCACATCGCACCAGAGAGTAAGTATTATGATTGGCGTGTTATTAGGAGAGAAGATCAACAAAAAAAACAGCGTAGCGCCTCTCGATTTTTATGGTACGTATGACCCTCACAAATTTGTGATTGGATTGGACTATTATTTTGACTTGTATGAATTTCTGATGAGCGTAGAGTCCAGTTTACTAAGTGAAAATTAAAAATTTTAACTCTAGATTATTAGACTACCGTAGAAAGATATCTAGAGAGAATATACTCTATACTTATAGTGACGTGGGATAAAATGAAGAAAAAGCTTAAGAATTTATTTCCTATAGATCCCGATCGTTTAAAGAGTTTTTTTTTATCTACGTCAGGGACACTCGTTTGTTACCGAGTATAAGCTTAAATTTGAGGAACTTGTATATGAATGTGGTTTTAAGACAAATCATCTTCCTACTATATATACATGGTTCAAAGTCGCGGTCTCAGCATTCAACTCGGCGGGCACCATTCCACATCAGTCGCGGCCCTGACTCGAGTGAGGTACGCGAAAAGCTACATAGAGGCTCAAAATTTTTTGAAAAATCACGACAAATCTTTAAAAAATGTAGACATAAAAATTGACGTATACAATATCCCAAACATATCACCTAACACACTAAACATAAAGATAATGCATAAATAAATGCGTCATGGTATTAAAATATCAAAATAAATGCATAATTTAGTAAATTATATGAAACTAATTAAATTTAAATTAACTACTCTTTTCACAAAAGTAAAGATTATCTCTATCTTTTTAGTAAAAATTTAAATTATATGAAATTTTGGCTTGACTCGGCCCTGTCTCGGGAAGTCGAGCAAAACAATGCAATAGGTTGACTTGTGGACCAGTTAAGAACGGAGAAGGCCGTTCCGGTTCTGACTCAGCCGAGTTTTTGAACCGTGTATATATATGTTTTATAATGGATTAATACCTGATTTCAACAAAGAGCAGATTTGTCAAGAGGCATTTCTTTTGGTTTTAGATTTAGAATTGTCTACTTTCAAAACCTGAGAACGGTGTTTTGCATGCAAGGGATATGAACACATGCTTACGAGTGCCCTCAATCAAGTGTCCTAAGTGTGAAGAATTTAAACATTATGATTACCAACGTCCCTCGAAGAGTCAACATACTGATAATGCTCAAATTGAAGACATTGATAATTCGAGGATTGTCGAAAATGTCCACATTCCTTCTCAGATTACTAGTGATGTTGTAGACGAGTTAGTAAAGTGAGACTTATGTTCATGAGGAGAGTATTCATGACATTCAGGATGCATTAGTTGAGTCTAGTACACACATGCATGATGATATCAATATTTCAAATGATGTAACTAGTGATTTTGAGCATGTATCAGTGCAGTCTAGTATGCCCGTACAAATTGCTAGGTATTCATTTGCCATACCAATGATAGAGAACAAAATTAGGCATGAGAGTCGATACTAGCATCGTTATATCTAGTAACCGCCTGAGTTTTCTCGTGCAAATTGTGGTTATATGGTTGCTCTTAACTTTTTCTCTTCTAGTGAATCAGTGAAATTCTTTACTATGGTTCATCAGATTACTCCTAGTGTTTCTTTTTTTTAGTGAATGTTTGAAGTTATTTCCTGTCTTTGGTCATATTTTTGGTCCTAGTGATGTTATACTGTTAGCGGTATCTGATGTACGTCTTAGAAAAGTAATATATCTTTTTGTCCTATATTTAGGAGTTTTACCTAGTGAGTTTGTTACATTACATTCGTCTGAAATGCATGATGAGACTCATAAATAAATAATAATTTGCAATGATGACTACAAATTTGCTGCCTATCCACATAGTATTTTGTAAGAATTTGTAGTTAAAAAAGTGGTGATGATTACGATTCACTTTGAGAGGTTCTCGATGGGGACTGTGGGGTCAGTTGCACGCTCGATGTGCATGTCCTATTAGAGTTCTGAGGAGAATTCTATTATTGATGAGTTGGATATGGATATCTCATAAGGTCCTGATATCAATTTGATTTTCAGTGGAGTGGATTCGACTATTTTCGATGCATGTACCCTCCAAATTTACTATTGATTGCAGTTGATCCGTCACGGAGACCAGTCTCACCTTAGTTTGGACTTAATGCACAACTGACGGTTCTCCACTACCATCATGGCCCGATTGAGATGCTTCGTGTGCGGAGCTCTCACTCGATATAGTCGAGTTTTTTTCTACCCTGAGGAAATGATGAGGACATCAAACCGTTTGAGAGTAAGTCTACACTATAAGACGACGTGTTGTCACTCCTTTGGTGCTTGTTGTTTAGATTTTAGTTTATTTTAAATTTATTTGTTTTCTTTTATTTTGTTTTTAGTACCATATTGGTTATACTGGATTTTGTAAAGCCTATGAATAGGCCCCAAGACCTCTTTAGTAGTATTGAATTAATGAATTTGAAAATTTTCAGTTAAATTTCTTTGAATCATGTGATCTTGAGGTTGGTGTAAGTGGTATGAAAGGGGTGTGAAGCTCGATCGTGTGCATCGGGTGTGAAGCTCGATCGTGTGCATCAGGTGTGAAGCCCAAAATCTATCTAGTTTCTTATCTCTTATTTCTTAAAACTCTAGTTTTTCTTTTCTATTAATTTGAAGGTGATTGTGGTCATGATTCAAAGTCGCAATTTCTACCGCCGACTTGGCGGGCACCATTCCACATCAGTCGCGGCCTAACTCGAGCGAGATGCGCGAAACGCTAACATAGAGGCTCAAAAAATTCTGAAAAAATCACGATAAATTTAAAAAAATGTGATCATAAAAATTGACGTATAACATGTCCCAAGCATATCACCTAGCACACTAAACATGAAGATAATGCATAAATACATGCGTCACGGTATTAAAATATCAAAATAAATGTATATTTAGTAAATTGTATGAATTAATTAAATTTAAATTAACTACTCTTTTCATAAAAGTAAAGATTATTTCTACCTTTTTAGTAAAAAATTTAAATTATATGAAATTAATTATATGAAAATTTGGCATGAGGCCTTGACTCGAGGAGTCAAGCAAAACAATGCAATAGGTTGACTCGTGGACTGGTCTCGAACGGGGAAGGTTGTTCCGGTTCCGACCTCGGCCGAATCGGAACCGGAACGGCCGAGTTTTTGAACCGGATTGTGATCCCCACATTTACATCATTAACAATTGACATCTAAAGATTTACAAAAATCTCTTAAGTCTTGAAGTCTCTGCCTGTACCAAAAACTCCAAAATTATGGTGAGGGTTGAGGGAAAAATTTTATGTTCCAACACATCCTCGTGCATTGACCGCCCTTTTGTACAGACTAAAACCTACGCTTTTGCCAGTGGTATTGTTTGAAATCTACTTTTTAAAAATATTTTTATATTCTAACATCAAGATCACTATAAATGTCACACAGATGGAATGGTTTATTGAATGTAATCTATCTTAGAAAATTTGTGCTTAGTGAAAGGCTCACTGGTAAAGGAGTGAGAGGGGGTTGTGGGGAGTCCCAGGTTCATGTCCTGGCAACGGCTACGACTTATGTATCAAAAGTAGTCCCTAGTATTATTTTCATGTATGAACTTCCATTGGGAAATCTTACTTTACCATTGACAAGCCAACATCTTGAACAAGGTTACACAATTAGTAGATATACTGGTATTAATCATTGACCTCTGCATATATCTGGCAAGGAAATCACTCAAAAGGGCTAAATTTCTTGAAAATTTCTTTCATTTTTTTTTTTTTTTTTGCAATGACATTGTGGGTTTGTTCATGCGATTTCATCAAGTATTTTTGGTCTAGGTCTAGAAGATCCTTGATCTTTAAGGTATAAAGAATCGTCAGTACTATAATAGGGCTTAATGAGTGAAAAAGATTCCTCTGTACCATGAAGTTCATAAGTTGCGTTTCTTGGATGAATAAATTTTTGTTGGGATTGGAACGGTAAGAAAGGGCTATGTTTCTAGATGAAGATCTTGGGCTCCTCACTGTATGAATGGCTGCATTAGTATGTTTTGGAAATTTTACTTTGGTTTATAGAAGATGGGAGTTAAAGGGTTTCCATGGGCTTGACCATGTTGTAGAGTTGATATGGACATTATATTTTGTTGTGGATGAAGAAGGGAAGGTTCTCACTTGGAAGGCAATTGTAAATCAGGATCTTGGCACCGTATTTTATGAAGTTTAAGAAAAGACCTATTTCTTTAGTTCACAATCATCTTTTATTTGTGATCTTTTTTGGCCTCTCTCACTTCTCCGGTAACCTATTAGACTACTCTGATTCTTGTACAACTGGTCATCTTCTCTTAAACCTTTTCAAATAAGAGTCCCTATCATGGAATGTATTTGTATGTCTTTAGACCTGGGATGCAACATGGTAGGAAGTGCACCACATTTTGCTCTATGGTTTATCTGTTTATGTTCCTATGTGTTTGAAAAACTTCAAATTGCTAGTTTCTGCACAACTATGATCCATAGTTGTATTTCATCCGGATTTGCTTTATATCTTTATGGTGGTTTAGTCTTATGATTTTGAGTTTTATTTCCTAGCTAAATTACTTGCTGTAATGGTAGTACTGAGTCCATTGAGGCCTTGATAATGGGAAGATGAGGTCCCTTTCGTCCTCAAATAACCTGACTCGATTAGATGCTTGGCCTAGTGATGATCTTTTTACTATTCAACTAACTTTTCTGTCGCGGCGGGGGAGGGAGGGGGGGGGGGGGGGGGCGCTCACACATTGACACGTTAACAATAACTATACTGAAATTGGGTGCTCCGCCAGATGCTTTATTACACAAATCTGACACTTGGTTCGTTATTCATACAGATATAACATTTATAGGTTTTGTGTTTACTTGCATGACCTTTAGCCTTAAAACTGACGATACATATAAATTAAATGACTCTGTAGTTGAACTTCAGCAGTTTAATATTCTTGAGTTTTCTTGAGGTCCAATGCTTCTCTCAAAGTGATAGTTGCTTGTAAGGTGCTTATATATCGAAACTTTACGGTGATTTTCTTAACTGGAAGAAATTTAGTTTAGTGCTACTGTCCAACTTCTGTAACTTGGTTTTTGTTTGTATTTTTGACAGTTCAAAGCATCTTCATCCTTTTCCCCCCTTTATGTTTCCTTTCAATTTAATTGATTTTTTTTTTTGGGTGCATTCCAAAGGCAGACAAACTTGCTAGAAGGGGAGAGGTAGCAAATGTGGTATCAGACTTTTCAGTAAGGACAGCAACTACACACACTCCTGAGTTCTTGGGCCTGCCACAAGGAGCTTGGGTTCAAGATGGAGGACCTGATGTTGCTGGAGAAGGAATTGTTATTGGTTTCATTGACACAGGAATTGATCCAGCGCACCCTAGCTTTTCTGATGATTTATCCCCCAGTAGCTACCCAGTTCCCGCCATTTTTCTGGTGTTTGTGAAGTGACAAAAGATTTTCCATCTGGGTCATGCAACAGAAAGCTTGTTGGAGCTCGTCATTTTGCAGCTTCTGCTATAACAAGGGGGATTTTCAATGCTTCTCAGGACTACCCTTCACCAATTGATGGTGATGGACATGGAACGTGAGTCCTACCCCTTGCATTTCTGAAATGTGGATATATGAATATTCCTTTTGTTTAATCTATTCTAGTGTCTTTAATCCACACCCCCTCCTTTTTGTATATGGGCATACAACATTTACAGTGAGCAAGGAGGGAGGGGTACCTGATAGATCATTATGATTGCTGCTTTAATTTTATCATGCACACTTAAGTTATTTCTTGTTTCACCACTCCAGTGAAGCTTTTCACTGTTTGGCCAAAAAAATTATTGAATAAATGTCGGGATTTGACCAATTTACTATACTTGCCTCAACTTGGCGAACTATTTGCAAGAATTAAATGTATAATGCCCCTCGAGAGATTTGGGCTGTCATTGCAAAGTAGATGTTAATGTTCTCAACTCTTTTAATCCTGCTCTCTCTCCAAATTTCTTTTATGGTATGTCCATTTTTCGTGTGCAGGCACACAGCATCCATTGCAGCTGGTAATCATGGAATTCCTGTTATTGTGTCTGGGCATCACTTTGGGAATGCAAGTGGCATGGCTCCTCATGCACAGTAAATGATCATTTTTTTCAGTCATCTGTAGATTGATTAGTGCGATTATCTACAGTGTTCAAATATTGATATAAATTATTGTCATTTTGTTTCAGCATTGCTGTTTATAAGGCTCTGTACAAAAGCTTTGGTGGCTTTGCTGCAGATGTTGTTGCTGCCATAGACCAGGTAAACAATCACCTCTCTGTTTGCTTCTACACACACTGGTTTGCCTGAGCGCTCGTAAAGCTGTTGTGTATTTCTTTCTAAGGCTGCCTAGATAGGTTTCTTTTGTGGAATTTGTAAAGGATGACACATCACTTAGATGTCTGGTTAGGGATATCTGCTGTTTGTCATCTAGTCCATCTGCATAAATTCCGAGTACATAAGCTATTGCTCTCTGATTTACAAGGATAAAGCAAATACTTATACAAGCTATACTAATGATGCTAGCTGTAACGCCCCGATCCTATAGATACGGAGACGTTATGGCGACGCATATACGCGAGGTAAAATACCCCTCGTATACGCGCTAAGCCTCAATTGTAACCTGAACAAGCTATGAATCAGAACTATAATAATCAAGGATCACTGCAATAATACATATAAGACTATACATGATAGCAATGAAATAACAGGAAGAAAATGACAGCTGAATAGAAGTCAAAGGTGATATCCAGGAATCAAAGAATCATAACAAGAATAAAATACAAGTATACCAGAATCAAAGGGGGAGGACCCAAGCTCCTCGCAAGGCGAACAGTCTCGTCGAACACCTGCACATTAGAAACAATCGTCCAATAGCTGGACGTGCAAATCCAGGGTCGTCAGAACGCGACCATAATGAGTGTGTGTGTAAAGGGGAAAGAACTCGTGCAGAAGAAACAAGGTGCATAAATAGTAGTAAGAGCAACAGTAATAGAAAAGGTTAAATAACAAGATAAAAAGCTGAACAGTAATAACATATGATAAAACATGAATACAGGTAGTAAACAAATGGCACAACTGTAAATATGCAATTAATGTCAAGGCGTGTAATCTATCACATGTCACTAGGTTAGCATCCAACTCAGGTCATAAGTCTGGTCCTGGTCATGATCATGAGTCTAACAAAGTGATATATAAATAGATATACAATCCGGTGATTACAGTCAGTCACAAGCATCAACAGTTTATTATTAATTATGTCAGCGAACACCAATTGTCACATGTAATAGACGCATCCCATACTACGCCTACCACACATGCCAAATTAATGCCCTAAGTTATTGAAACTGATCGGTTGGAGACATTGTCCATGCTTTAGGTGGGTCCCGTACATACCCGGGACCACGGCCCAGACTCCTGGCGCTGAACCAGGACCTACCGCTAGGTAGTCAGGAACATGTAAACAGGAATAAATAGGACGGGGTGCCAGTCACCCCACGGGAACCCTGCAGTGGAACCCTCTTTCGGCTGCGCAACCTAAATCCTAGGTCCACCCAAAATACGGACGTTGTCTCCTCCATCAATCTCCCCAAGCCCAGTGCAAGTTGTGTGTTATCATGTTTTAGTTTATCAAGTTTATTTAGTATACATGTTACTTAAATCTCTGGGATGACTCAGTGGTGGTCACGGTAACAATATCAACATGTGAAAGTCAGGGTACCGGTATAACAGGAGTATAATATATGTCAAGGTACAGGATACTGGTATAACAGGAATATAACAAGTGAACATGCGGGTGTTGTTACCGTGTAATAATATTTTCCCAGCAAATTTCAGTAACATGAACATGATAGTTATCAGGTATATATAAAGTATGATCAGTCAGGTTTCACAGGTAAAACAAGATATTCAAGGCTGGTACTGATCTACTGTCAAGTATGGAATAATCCAGTCAAAGTACACTATAACTCAGATTCTCAAGACCATCCATACATCACTCTCAAAGTCACCAATAAGTAAAGTCGATCAATAGCTATCAAGTAATCCAGTCTCTAATATCATAACAAGTACACATCAACATCTGAATGAATCATCACTTAAATTATTATCAATGAAAGGATAACAAGTCCAAGAAAGTCCTCTACATGAAATATATCATCTGACCTCTATAACTCTAATTCAGTCCAAATCAGAATAAGTCCTGTACCATCCAATCGTCAAGAACACTAATCTTTTATTAAGGTAAGATCATATCTAACATGTCCTCAAATATCCACTAATAAGGTCTTTGTCTAATCTCCGATCACCATTCTATGTAAATAGCATAAGTCCCAGATCAATCCAAAGTCATCATATCCAACTCACATTCCCAACAGTTACATGATCGTCAAGTTCCATTACACATCTAGTAATCTGATTCAATAATCGTCATTCCAACATATAACAATATCCAGTATTAGTCATCTCACTTTAACATACAACTCTGATCCCCAATCCTCAAGAGTTCACATTTCTATTAAGGTCAAACATGATATCCCAATATCGGTATCACCACATATACGTGCATCTAAGCTCTATTAGATCAAGTCATTACCACTAATATCCATCTCAATCACCCTCATGCTACATCTTGTTATGTCTACAACAATACTCTAGATATACATAGGACAAACATGGGGGTTCTAACATGTATCAAGAATCATGCATATCATATTCCTATACATTCAACATGTAAAATAAACGGGAGATGACCGTCCACCTTCATGCTCGGTGATCTCTACACAATAAAACATGTATGCCTCCTCTCTCTCACACAACAAAGTATACAAGTTCTACATTCACTCTACATACACATTAAAATACATCTATAAACCAATGCATATAATAATGAGATAGAAAATAGAAAAGAGGGAGAGAAACACTCACATTGGGAAATCTGCGCATTACCGGGCGAGTCGCCGTTACGGTCGATGTGGCGCCGCTCTTCGCTGTCGGACTGCATAGGACGGTAGCCAGGGTCCTGGGGAAGACCTGGCTGTAATCTGGAGGTCTCGCGCTCGCCGGAAGGGCCTGAATCGCCGCTCGCCCGCTGCTTGTGCTGCTGGTCTGAATCTGATCTGCTGTGCGCGTCGTCGGGCGAGTCGCTGCCATGGTCGCTGTTGTGCGATTCCTCGCCAACGGACTGCATGGGGGGGTGGCCAAGACACTAGGGAAGGTCACCGTGCTGGTCTCCGGCGACGGGATGGCGTGGATCGGGAGAACGACCAGCTCGCTCGCTGCCGAAGGTGCAGATCTGCTGCTGTCCAGATCTGGATTCGGCTGTTGGTGCGCTGTCGCGTCGCCGTGGAGGGGATCCGGGGCAGCCTGTGGATCAAGGGGAAGTTGCTGGTGTGCCACGGCCTGCTGGAGGAGGACTCGCTGCTGCTGTTGTTGCCTGGATCTGCTCCCACGGCTGCCGAGTGCCGTTGTGGCTCTGCTGGTGTCCTGCTGTTGCGGCCTGTAGGTTCTCCATCCCCCGGAGTCGCTGTCGCGGGTGGGTTGCGGAGCTCCGGCGGAGGATGAGAAGGCCGTGGATGCCATGGGGGTGTAGCAAAAGAGGTTGGAGGGTAATCTTGGCTGTGCTGATTTATGCTTCTCTGCAAACCTGAGCTCTGTTGTCCCTACAGCAGCACTAGTAGCTTGACCAGCCTAGTTGATTCCGTTGTTCCCATTTTGATCTTGAACCCACTTACAAAACCTGATTATGCATTCACTGTGGAAGCAGCTTCATAAAAGGCAAAGGAGAACCAGATTGATCTTCCATGACCAAAGGGTATAGGCATAACGGGCAATCTCCTTCCAGATGGTTCATATTGGAAAGAACTCTCTACTGCTTCCTCACATAATGCTACAAGCATCGGGCATGAAGAGAGATCCTGGGCTGTGTTATTTATTTGAGTAATCAAGTGTGCTTGGGGCACGGCCAAGAAGAGAGGGGGTGCCACAAGCGGCTGCAGTTGCTGGCCTGGAGGGAGCACGGCTGATGGTGGGGGAAGGGTACGCCAGAGGAGATGGTTGCCACGACTGTGAAGGGAGTGCTGCGACAAGGAGATGGTGCCGCAAGGGAGGGGATCTGCCATGGAGAAGAAGGGGATCTGCTCTGGTGGAGATGGGCAGGGGCTGCTGTTAGGGTGCGGCTGGAGTTGTTGGGATTGGGGAGAGGATTAAGGGAGAGAAAATCATGGGATTAGGTTGGGATTTTGAGGAGATTTTGGGGTGGGATTAGATTAGGATCTGATCTTGTAGGTTTGGGTTGTGGGTTGATAAAAAGGGTAATGGGTTTGGGTTTATACAAATGGGTTGGATTAGGAATAGGAAAATGGGTATAGGCTAGTGGGTCCAAGAACAAAAGAGTATGGGAGAAATCAAGGAGGAGAAATACTGGTACAAACACAATAATTACTTTACGAAAAAGTACGAATAAAAATATAAATTTACAGTATCAAAACTTAGGGATATTACATTCTACCCACCTTAATAAAAATTTCGTCCTCGAAATTCAAATAAGGTAGGGAATGATAAAAGAATCTAAAATCAAGAGAGAACACAACAAGCATCCACGTCGCCTCATTGGGACACCACGATTCCGCTGCGCGCTCTGATCTCTGCTACCAGCTTCAACATGGAGTGGTCAAACTCAGAAGACAAAATCAGGAGAATAGAATCGGAAAGAGGATAGGAATCAAGATGAAACCCAGATTACTCTAGAAAAAGAGTTGGAATTAGGGAAATCAAAAGATTCAAGAGATGGATCCCAAAAGAGAGAACGATCAATTCCAAATGGAGTTATATCATCGTATGGATAGTATATGTATATTGCAGTGTAAACTATAGCTTGTTTCAAGTTACCGGTATGATCCAGGTCTTCTTGCGAATATCAAAATTTGAAATTCAACATCGCAAGTCGAAACCTAGGCTCTGATACCACTCTGTAACGCCCCGATCCTAAAGATACGGAGACGTTATGGCGACGCATATACGCGAGGAAAAATACCCCTCGTATACGCGCTAAGCCTCAATTGTAACCTGAACAAGCTATGAATCAGAACTATAATAATCAAGGATCACTGCAATAATACATATAAGACTATACATGATAGCAATGAAATAACAGGAAGAAATGACAGCTGAATAGAAGTCAAAGGTGATATCCAGGAATCAAAGAATCATAACAAGAATAAAATACAAGTATACCAGAATCAAAGGGGGAGGACCCAAGCTCCTCGCAAGGCGAACAGTCTCGTCGAACACCTGCACATTAGAAACAATCGTCCAATAGCTGGACGTGCAAATCCAGGGTCGTCAGAACGCGACCATAATGAGTGTGTGTAAAGGGGAAAGAACTCGTGCAGAAGAAACAAGGTGCATAAATAGTAGTAAGAGCAACAGTAAATAGAAAAGGTTAAATAACAAGATAAAAAGCTGAACAGTAATACACATATGATAAAACATGAATACAGGTAGTTGTAGGGGCCGGAAAAATTGGTGGTCGGAGAAAGTGGTTTTAGCTGTAAAAAGATTTCCTTAATTCAAGCGAAACGATTACAACCAAAAGAACTACTCTTCCTTCTTTTCCAGTTACAAGGGAGGGGATGTCTGAATCTTCCCTTTGTTTAAAGCTGGGTTCTTCGTTGTGGCGATGGAGAGTGAATCTTGTTCTCCGTTGACCAGATGACCGTCCTGGACCGTCGGGGGTCTTCTCTTCGGTCGGTAGAAAGAGTAACTCAGCTCCGTCTACCAAAACTCTCAAAGAGGAGGTAGGCGAAGAGCGGCTAGTACTCAGTAAGCTCGCTGAAGAGTCGTGCTTCTCTCTTGATGATCCTTCTGCCTGGATTCGATCGATTTTGATGATGCCCTATCTCAAAGCTCTCGCTCTTCAAAACTCCGATCTTCTGCCAAGCTCGATCCTCTCAAGCCTCTATCCCCGTGTGTCTCTCCCAAAAACTCCGATCCTCTCTCTTCATAGCAAACAAGGCTATTTATAGGGATCTCAGGGGGTGAAGGTGCCTCCTGAAAACGCTCCCGAATGAGGGGCCACTACCCGCTACATGCGCGGTGACTGGCCCCGCAATCAGGGCAGTTGCAACTGAGACGCGGGCGTTGGGCCGAACGCGCCTTGAAGTTTGAGACGCGGGCGTCGAGCCAAACGCGCCTTGAAGTTTGAGACGCGGGCTTCGGGCCTTCACGTCTGGATGCTGAGGCGCGGGCTTCGGGCCGACGCGTCTTGATGCTGACGCGGGCTTCGGGCCGACGCGTCTGAACGTTGTGACGCGGGTGTAGAGCCAACGCGTCTTAATGCTGAGACGCGAGCGTCGATTTCTCGCGTCCAGAGCTTGAGACTCTGCTTCCTTAATGGCTGGTCTGTTAGTCATTTTTAGACAGCCTACAGAACCCCCCTCCAAAGTTTCTGATATTCCGCAGTTGAATGGGACGGATTTCGGAATACTTTGGATCTTTAGCCGTGTTCGCGTTTTATGACTGGACTGTTGATGCTTCGGGTTTGATCTTATCTGGAATTGGTCTTCGTGAGTGTACTGTTGAACTTTTTGAAGCCGTCAGAGTTGATCGTGTTTGAGTGTCTAGATACACAGTCTAGACCTCCCCGATTGCTTTTAGTCTGTCACGGGTGCGCTTTTGGCCGGAGTGGTTGGTTGTCTGTTTGCGTCAGTGTACTGTTGAACTGACTTGCAGAAGCAGGAGACTGGACGCAGGTTCCCTTTTGAAAAGCAAGAGACTGCTTTAAAGACGCGACTTCTTAGCGAGACGCGACCTTTTGGCGATGAGAACGCGACCGATCTTCATAAGGCAGACGCGATTTTCTGGGTGCATTTATGCTGACGCCGACGGGGCATGTCTACCGAAGAGCCGCGTACTTTGGGGCGTGCGCCTGTGCCATGTCATGATTACGCCGCCAGCTGGCCTGGGGAAAAGGCGAGATTTCGCCTTTTGGCGCGCGGATCCCCCGGTTCATTAAATGAACTGCTCCACGTGTCAACTTCTGACTTGTGGCGGGGTCGCGACGCATGATCTTCCCTGTTCAAACAATGATTTGGCTCCACGCGTCAGGCAGCGATTCGCTGCAGCGTTTATTGGGCCAAACGCTGCGTATCTTCGCGAATCTCCGTGCCTATAAAAGGCAACAGTTGGAGAGATGTATCTTCTTCTCCGAACGAACGCATTCTCTGAGAAAAAGAACTTCCTTCTCTTGTTCAACTATTCATCTCCTCGCTCGGATTTCTTGATTTTCAATGGCTCCCAAGACGAAACCGACTGCATCGACCTCAAGGGCGACCGTCGCCGAGGCTGAGAGAGATGCTTCCTCTGCGCAGGAGGGTGTTTTCCGAGGTAAAAATGCACCTTCGGTGTGGGTTCCGCCATTAAAACATGTTCATAGAACCCTAAGGACCTTTAACACAAGATCGTGTTTGATTCTCGGACGCTGTCCTTGAGATGATAACCGGGGCGCGGGCTGATGATCCGACGCTGGTGAACTCTGCACTCTGGGTCCTTCACTTAGAATATTTCTAATTGTGAAGGTCTCTGAACGCGATTTGTAGAACGCGGATTTGATCCATGCGTTCTGTGCCGCGTTTTGTGCCATCAGGCGCTGGCGTCCGAGTCCAAGCACTTTGAAATTTCACAAGTCTTGGTTTGCAGAACGCGGATTTGATCCTTGTGTTCTGTGTCTTCAACCGCCGATTTTGTAGAATCTGGCGTTTGAGTCCAAGTACTTCGAATTTTCATAAGTCTTGGTTTGTAGAACGCAGCTTTGCAGGTCTGGACGCGGATTCGAAAAATTCCTGCGTCCAGTATCTCTTCTGCGTTTTGGTGCAAGTTCGCAGGTCTGGACGCGGATGATAACCCCTGCGTCCAATGTCTCGGCTGCGTTTTGAATTATGAACACTTAGTGTCTTCCTTATTTTTGGCAAAAGTATCTGACCAAGTGCCTTTTTCTTTTTGCAGTGCCGCATGTTTCAGGTTCACTTGCCAAGATGCACCATTTCGGCCGCGTGGGTGGTGCCGACCACCGTCTGACTTTTGCACTGCGAAGGACCATACCTGTGACTGCTGATAGGTCGCCAGTTCGCAGGGAAATGATTGCCCATGTTAATGAGAGGACTTCTCGAGTGCTTTATGACCGATGCAGTCTTCGCAACGGATACCCACATCAAGCTGGAGAAGCCTGCTTTCTTCTTTGGAGATCATGTCAGCGACGGTGGCAACCCAATGTATGACGGGAATTACAGGTGGCTCCGTCAGATAGGGGAGAGGAGATACTTCCTTCCAGCCATGGAGAGGATGCTGCCCGTTGTCTTATCTCCAACATCTGTCCGTCCTTCGGAAGATGAAGTGGGACGTGTCCCGGGATATCTCTGAGATTACCCTTGGTAATTTCAAATCCCAGAACGTATACCGTCATGATTGCCATGACCGGGCGGTCCTCGGCTTGTTTCCTGGGTCGCGCAAGTCTGAGCTTCCAGTCGGAGAGATCCCGCAGCTTGCCACCACCTTCCTCAATTCGTTCATAGAAGCAGAGGGTGATTATCCGGCCAAGTTCCGTTTGCCAGGATGGGTCCACTCCACGGAGAATTCTTGGTGGGGCAGGATGGTGGGTTTCGCCCTCTCCGATCTTGGAGATCTGCTTGAGCACGTGGGATTATACTCAGCAGTCAGGGCCGTACAATGGGGCATCCCAATGAGCTCTCACAACTTCCTCGGGATCTTGGAGCGCTACAACCCTCAGACGGGGACATTCTTTACCCCGGTTGGAGAAATGGGCCTTGCACTGCATGAGTTGTATGAGTCTCGGGGCTGGTGATGGGGGAGTTCCCTTATGAAGAATATGTCCCGACTGCTAGGGAGCTTGACCTTATAAAGAAGGATTCCCTGAGGTGTACGAGACCTATTGGGAAGTGATGTGCCACTTCCATATTTGTGTCAGGTAACCGGTTGGAGGACGCATGGAGTTAGGCATCTATCCTGGGCCAATTACTTATTCAGCAACGTCAGCAAGAAGGATCATTCGATAACTCGACTGGCTCCCCTCTCTGACAGAGAGTTGACGACATGGTCGCACAAGCTTCTGAGGGCTTTTACACCACTGGGTCGAACGAGGACGGCTTCGAACCTGATACGCTTTTCGAAAGCTATCATCATCGGGCCCGGGCTTCTATCTCTAGTCGAGCGTTGTTGGCAGGCTTCTTGATGCTGTGGTGAAGCGTTGTGTGGTACCTACACGGCCACATGAAGTCATTATTGCCGACGTGGTGTACCCAGCAGTGCTCCTGGCCCATGGCCGTCCTATAGCCCTTCTTCCCGGCCGTGGCGGCTGGCATTCAGAGCAGGTTGCGGGCGTTAGCCAAGAGACTATGCGGGCTCCAAGGACTGTCGACTCTCAAGGCAAGCCGTATGTTGACTCAGAGGGAAACCCGACGGCAAGGCGCCCCAACCCCCGAATCGAGTTGCCTTACACGTATCTCATGGCCTGGTACGTGATGCATTGCCCTTCTTTGATGACAACGGCGCGTGGGAGTACGAGTCCTGTCCCTTTTGTGAGGCGGCTGGAAAACTCGGATTGGAGTGACACCTATATATATTATATTCGGAGACGTCTCTCAAATGCCGCCAATTACCAGCTCAACCGCTGCTTCGCTGGGATTCCTGGTGCATCTTTTGGTGAGCAATTCACTGATTCTATAGGTCGGGATGACCTCACCCAACTGTCCGCGGGAGTCTTCCGGTGGTTGATCAACATACGACCAGGATACGTATTGTTTCGCCAAGGGACTTCCTGCATAATCGAGGCATATGTGCCAAGTCGTTTTGCCCGACAGTTTGGCTATGCTCAGCTTTATGTCGGCAATCCGAATACACAACTTGCCTTCAATGGGAATTTGTGCGAAGGTGCTCGAGCCTGGTACTATAGCGTGGCTGGGGGGACAGAGGCAACTTTCCGTTTGCCCGCCGAGGAGCCGAAGAACCTTACCAGCTTCACTTTCTGCACCTGGTATTCTCGGGTAAACCGGTCACCGGATTTTGCCCCCGGGTATACGGGTATTGAGGGCATTAATGCCTATCTCAAAAACACAGTCGGAGTCTGGCAAATGCTCGCACATGATCACCAGTATTTAAGGTCCAGAAAGAGCTGGAGAGAGCATCTCAGAGAGAAGCTGAGGAAGGCTCAAGAGAGGAGCTCCGAGTAACCCGGAGTAGAACCAAGCTAGGGCCACAGGAGGGGCCCTCTACCGCCAAGGCTCAAGAATTGGTGAGTAAGCGCCGTCGGGGTCCCACTTCAACTGCTGGTCCTGTTTCGAAGAGGGCTCGGAGGGACTTAGCAACGGAAGTCTCTCCCTCAGAAGACATTTCTGCTGGAGTTGAGGACTGTCCTGAAGACCTCTTTGTCATGGTTGAGGAACCGCCAGAGGATAGAGATCTCCCCAGTTTAATCTGTGCTCCTAGGTCGCACAGAGGGACCTGTAAGATTGCGGAAGAGGGGGAATTGGTTGACAAACCCAATATAGCTGACGAGGAAGAACAGCTCGTGGGAGGGAATGTCCAGATTCCAGGGTTCTCAGCTCGGCCCGAGCCTTCTTCTGCTCGTGAAGGGAGAGACAAGGTACAGCGGTCAGGGCCTCCTAGCGTCTTCATTTCCAGCGCTCGATATCGATACCTAGTCCTACCACTGGGGTGATTGGTGGCAAGGCCCCGGTCACCGAGGACCTTTGCGTTGAACTGTCGTCTTCCGCGTCTGATACGGAAAGCGACATTGAAGATAAAGTCGACTACGGCCATGAACCCGCTTTCCTGACCCGAGTAAATTCTCACACATCTCGGAGGAGAAAATATACGGGGGCGAATCATCGACTGCGTTACCGCTGGCGATAATCCCTGCTGAAGGTACAACTTCCTCGCATGTCGAGGCGGTGGAAACAGAGTTGACCCAGCCCAAGGGGATTGAGGCTTCGGCCGCTGAGATAACCTCGGAGGGGGTAGCTGTTGAAGTTGGGGAGCCTTCCCCTTTGCCAGGAGGGGAAACAACCATTGAGGCTGAGGAGGCTCTCACTCCGTCGGTGGAGGAGGCTACTGCTGAAGCTGGGGAGACTCCCATTCTACAGGACTCGACGCCTCTGGACCTCGAACCTAGTGGCAGCTCTGACTGAGGGGGCTCAGGTGGGGAGTCCGACGATCGGCACCCTTCCAGAAGGCCACACAGCTCAATTCTCGGTGGAAGTTTCTGAAGAGGTTGTGCTTACAACTCCTTCATTGGTCGTGGAAGCTCCTGCAGAGGCAGCGCTCCAGGAAGCGCCAGTGGGTAGTCTTGCTCTTGCCACATCGACGGCCGGCACGGCTCTTGTGCGAGAAGACCCGCCCTATATCCCTTATCCCGTGACAGAAAAAGGGTCGGGAAGCTTCTTAGGTGGTGAAGACATGGGGGAGCTGGCACGTCAGATGGTGCAACAATTCTTCACCTCGATGGGATCATGTATTGATCTCATCTTCCGTGGACACAGCACCTTCCAGTTCGCCCAGAGGCTTCTTGAAAATATGCCCGTGAGCGTCGAATTGGCGGGAGGCCCTTCACTTGCCAGGCCATGCCTGCGGGTGGTAGAGCAACTTGGAGATAACCTGCGGGAGCTGGAATCTTTGGAAGATGCTGGCTCTTTTGATGAAGCCCAGGCCACCTTGACTAGGCTCCTAGCTGATCAGGAACGGGAGCGACAGGAGGCGGAGGCACAAATTGCTGCCGAGATCCGCGACCTTGAATATTCCAAGGCTGGATTTCAGAAATTAGCCGGAGATTCGAGGGAATCTGAGCTTAGTGTGCAGAGCACGGAGCAAGTCATCCTCAGAACTCGGACATTATCGCCAAGGCGGAAGCTGTTCTTGCGCTAATGAGGAGAAACTTGTCACCCTCAAAAAGGAGCTAGAGGAGCAACGAGCTGCTATGGTGCGATCTGAAGAGAGTCTGTCTCTGCAATCTTCCAGGGTAGAATCTCTGCGGATGCAGCTGGCTGCCAGAAATTTCTTATCTGAGACGGAGCTGCGGGACCGGGCTATCATGGAGGCTGAGAGGACGCGCCAGCATGAGATTCACCGCCTTAGGGAACAAATCCGTTCCTTGGTGAACCAGGACATTTAGCCTTCTTTTCTTTTTTCTTTTTGTAAAGAAAAGGGACACTCTATTTATTAAGTGTTTGTATCCACTTCTATCATTTTTTGATATAATAGAAGTTTTCTTTAAAGCTTTTGTCCCAATTTCTTTGTCCTGTTGTGGATGAGTCCAACTCTTGATCACTAGTCGTGATTACTGAACTTAGGTAGGACTAAGTTCTTTTAATGAGACGCGGTCTTGGCGAGACGCGGCATTAATCCCATAGAATGAGACGTGGCATCAATCTATGGGACTTAGATTTCACCAAGTCTTTTTAACGAGACGCAGGCGTCGATCACAGGGTGAGACGCGGTCGTCAGTCTACCGGAACTTAGATTCACTAAGTCCTTTTACTGAGACGCAGCGTCAATCATAAAGTGAGACGCGGTCATCATTTTATAAGAATTTAGATTCTACTAAGTCCTTTTGATGAGACGCGGCGTCAATCACAAATCGGAACGCGGTTTTCTTGATGAGATGCGGCGTCAATCAAAAGATGAGACGCGGCATTGATCCGTAAAGTAAGACGCGGCTGTCAGTTCCTGGGGTGAGACGCAGCGTCAATCACAAGGTGAGACGCAGCTCTGAATAACGCAAATCTGTCTAGCGTGGATCGGGCAGACGCAAGAGATGCAGCCTTGTCTGCTGAAGGGACGCGGCTTTCCCATCTGCGTCTAATGTGATCTGACTCAAAAGATTTTAGGAGATCTTTGCTCGTCAGGTCTTCACTGTCGATTGGGATTCCGAGTCATCCGTTGATTCCCAAGGCAGTTATCCACGCGTCAACTCCTCATTGGACTCAGGAGTTACTGCCCTTAAATGCAAAACCGACGCGGGCGGTTGAAAACCGGCGCTTGCGATGGTTTCCAAAGCGGCGTTCCACGCGTCAATCCTTCACTGGGCTTTGACAATCGTGCGTGACGGTTCCATTAACGCCCCATTAATGGCAGTTATTAGGGCCTGCCTATAAATAGGGTGCGCTCCCCTTCTATAATCCAAGCTTGGATTATTTCTCTTTGGATTGCTCTGAGAAGTCCCACCTTCTTCAGAAAAGAGTTTCTTGATAGGGATTCCGTCTCCATGGATGAAGGTAATTCCGAGGATGAAGACGACCCAGAGCTCTCACGCTTCGGTTTGGTCTCTTCAAGAAGAACCCCCTCTCGGATCATCTTGGACGCCTGCGTTTGGGTGCAGAGAGGCCAACTCTGGCCAGAGGTCTCTGCTGGTATGTCCCCCGATGATGTGTATAGCCTGAACTTTGGCATAACCATCTGAATGAAGTCCCGGTGCATTCCTTCTCTGGAATTTGTGCCAGTGACTTGACTTCTCTAAACGCGGGCGCTTGACGCTGGCTTTGCCCATCGCGTTTCATTGCCTTGGCGTGTTTCAGACCTGAATCTTGCAACTCTTGTTCACTCAACAGAGAGATGGCCATTTTCGGCGTCCTGAAATTCTTTGCGTCTGGTGCATTAGGCGCGGGTACAAACTGAGGCCGCGTTTTGAATCCTATGCGTGGCGCAGTTTGACTCGCGTCTGTTTGACTGTGCGGGTCATTCTCGCGTCTGAAGTCTTGAATGGCTGCCGCGTTCTGTTACTCAGTTTCCTTTATAAAAATGTACTGAGTTCCAGATTTTTCTGACTCTTGCTTATTCTTTGCAGGTAGGCTTGCTCGTCCTTTTTCAGGTTTGCTGGGCCCAGAAAGAATATACCGGCTGGCGAACTTGCTCCACGTTCGTTTGTGAGAGATTAAATTATGGTCCTCGTCGTTTGTGAGAGATTAAATTATATCTCTGACGAGGACCCACATCTCGCCAAGGTCTCTTCAGATCTCCTGCACCACTCTTGCCTGATGGCAAGAGATGGTCAGGTCAAGTATGACGGCGAGGAGGTTCCGGCGGTTACAGTGGCGGAAAGATCCTCTTCCTCTCCTTACTCCAGAAGTGACATCAAGGACATTCCGTTGGATGGCCTGCTGGGGAAAGGGATGGTGATGAATGCAGGACTTCTGCTGCCGCTGGACCTAGTGGAGGGTAGCATCTTTTGTGATGACTCCTAAACTTCCTCTCTCACCCCAGGAGTGACTCCATGTTTGTTGGATGGTCTGCTAGGGAAAGAGACGCGCCTGAACGAAGGGTTTGCAGGACCTTCGTTGCCACCGGACCTCAAGAACACCATTGCTCTTAGCTTAATCAGCTAGGGCGCTTTCCGACTTTTGCGTCATCGCCATGGCGCAATCGGTTCCAATTATGCACCTGGGATCAGATGCGGTTTCAAGGAGTGAGTACGCCTCTGAGAGAGAGAGGGACTTCTTTGTACTCCTTAATTGTAACACTCATCTTATTGTATAAGAGAGCGTTTTGTATCACTTTCATATGCTTGAATATCAATAAAAGTGACACTTTTCTTTTTGCCTCTTTCTGTTGTCTTGAATGTTTTGTTTTAGAAGCAAAAGAATGATTTTGGTGGACCCGCCACTTTATAAAAGAAAGTGACAAGTGGAGTGTGTACCCCCAGAGAAGGTGAACTTTTATCAAGGATTTGGATTAACTTGATTTAAGATCAGCTGGGGATTTTGATGGAAGCATTGTTTATCGTGTAATGTTAACCAACAATGCCTCCAAAATGAATTTGATACTCGGTTGGGAGAATATCAAATGAAACTAGACTCGTGGGGAATCTAGTAGATTTTTACCGTTAGAGGTGTGATATTAACTTAACGTTTAGAAGTAGTCTTGTCAGAAGTGTAATGTTAACTTGACAAGGATGTGAGTTAGAGGTGTGATATTAACCTAACTCATCAGCATCTCAGTTTTATTTGGGAAAACTGAGGGTGTCACTGTCATAGGTGTGATGTTTAACTTAACAGTGATAGAAATGCTAGAGGTGTAATGTTGAACTTGGCATTAGTCGTCTCGGCTTAAAGAAGTCGAGGAAAGGTCATAGCCATAGGTGTATAGTTGAACTTAGCAATGACTCGGATGCTAGAAGTGTAGTGTTAACTTGGCATCGTCCATTTCAGCTTCGATATGGAAGTCTGAAGAAAGGTGACTATCAGAGGTGTGATATTAACTGACAGGCACTCGATGTACTGCTTAGAGGTGTAATGTTAACTTAAACAGTAGTTTGTCAGAGGTGTGATATTAATTGACAAGGATTTGCTTGCGATAGGAGCAATTTGAGGACCTGTCATTCTATTGATGAAATTGACAAGTGGAATTTGAGGTGCCAGAGGTATAGTGTTAACTTGGCAAATTTGAGAGTTTGTTACTCTATGCAGAGTTAACAAGCCAGGTTTTATACTCGACAAAGAGTATTCATTACCAGAGGTATAGTGTTAACATGGTAATGATTGCATTTTGTGGTCCTACCATTCTATGGATGAGAATTGGTAAGGGGATTTTTGGAGGGAAGAAGTGGAATAAAATTCACTTAGGTGGATTTTAGCAAACCCTCAGCTGTCAACGGATTTGAGGTGCCTTTACCACTACAGTTTGAGTTCGGGGCTAGCCATGCTATTCCCCTCAGCATGATGAGTTGTCGAAGACTTATGTTGGGCTTAAGGCCAACATTTTCCTCTATCCTTAGCCGTCGGAGGCGTCGGATCAAATGGGAACGTTGTCCCTTAGGATTTTTAGCAAATCCTCAGTGTCAACGGGTTTGACATGCCTTTACCAACTACCGTTTGAGTTGGGCTAGCCATGCTATTCCCTCAGCATGATGAGTTGTCGAAGACTTATGTTGGGCTTAAAGGCCAACATTTTCCTCTATCCTTAGCCGTCGGAGGCGTCGGATCAAATGGGAACGTGTCCCTTAGGATTTTAGCAAATCCTCAGCTGTCAACGGGTTTGACATGCCTTTACCAACTACCGTTTGAGTTGGGCTAGCCATGCTATTCCCCTCAGCATGATGAGTTGTCAAGACTTATGTTGACTTAAAAGCCAACATTTTCCTCTATCCTTAGCCGTCGGAGGCGTTGGATGTTTCCGATCAGAGGTGTACTTTTAACTTGATCGGTGGGAGAATGCCATCTAGGGATAGTATTTCTTCAGGAATTTGCCATTGATTGGCATCATGAGTGTATCGCCATTTGAGGTTATGAGGCGATACGATCCATTTGAGTAGACTGACTCTACTACCAACGGTCCTTCCCATTTGGGTTGGAATTTTCCTTTCGTCTTGTGCGTCATGACCATGGGTCTTCGGACGGCTAAGACGAGGTCGCCTTTCTTGAAAGTTCGCGATTTGACTTTCTTGTTTAAGGCTCTGGTGATACGAGCTTGATAAAGCTCGATTTGTTGTTGGGCCTGCAGACGCTTGTCGTCCAAGGCTTCCAATTCTTAGAGTCGCTGTCGATGCTTCTCCTCTGTTGTCATCTCCGCTGTCACGGCGACGCGAAGAGATGGAATTTGAATTTCCAGTGGAAGGACGGCTTCGCATCCGTACACCAAGGAAAATGGCGTGGCTTTAGTTGGGGTTCGCACAGTCGTGCGATAGGCCCATAAGCATTCGCCCAACTTATCGTCCCAGTCTCGTTGACTTTTCGAGACGAATTTCTTGAGAAGCTTGCCAATAGTCTTATTGAAAGCTTCTGCGAGGCCGTTAGCGGGCGGATAGTATGCCGTTGATGACACACTCTGGATTCTGAACTTGGCGCAGAATCTCTGAAAAGCCTGGCTGATGAACTGGGGTCCATTGTCATGGACAATCCGCCGAGGCACACCGAAGCGGTAAATAACGTGATGTTTCACGAACTTGATCACGTTAGAAGATTTCACCTCTTTCAAAGGGATAGCTTCGGCCCACTTTAAGAAGTAATCGGTTATCGCTAGGATGAACCGATGTCCCTTTGATGATGGTGGGCTGATAGGACCAACCACGTCCATCCCCCACATTTCGAACGGCCAGGTAGAGGTCGTAGAGTGGAGGTATCCTGGTGCTTGATGGATGAAATCGCCATGTATTTGACAGGCGTGACATCTTTTGGCATAGGCAACAGCATCGGCAACCATCTTGGGCCAATAGTAACCCAATCTTTGGAGTCGGTTTGCCAGCTTCGGGCCAGGTTGATGAGCTCCACAAGTACCATCGTGGGCTTCTTTCAATACTCCTTGGGCTTCTTTTGATGAGAGGCATCGGAGCAGGATCCCGTCATGCGATCGACGATACAATGTTCGCGAAATCGCATTGTAGTAGAATTTGGAGGCTTTCCTTCGGATGGCAGCCGCCTCCCTGGTGTCTTCGGGCAAGATGCCGTACAAGACAAAATCAATGTAGGGGAATCGCCAGTCTTTAAGTTCTGGATCGGTTGACACTTCAAGTGTTTCCTTACCGCGACGATCTCCCGTTGACCTCTGGTAGTCTCCAAGGGGACTTTTTGGGCAGTATAGGTCGTGGCTATAGACGAATACCTTCTCCATTGCTCCAGCTGGAAGAGCTAAGGAGGCAGCAAGGGATGCAAGTGCATCTGCATGCGCATTTTGCTTGCGCGGTACATGGTCGATGTAGAAGTTTGAAAACCTCTCGGCCCTGTGGATTGTCGCGTTGTAGTAGGGTACTAGATCTTCATGCCTGACCTCATACTCTCCGCGAACTTGGCTGACGATGAGTTTAGAATCACCGTATGCCTCGAGATTTTTAACGCCAATCTCATCGGCGAATTGCATCCCAATCAAAAGAGCGTTGTATTCCGCCACATTGTTGGAACAGGGCTCGGTTAACGAGATAGCTCGGGGAATCACGTAATTTTGTGGGGAGACGAGTACTACTCCTACCCCCGCAACTGTACGTCCCTTAGAGCTTGTTCTCGATGCGCCATCGAAGAAAAGTTGCCATACTTGTCCTTCGAACAATGTCTGGGTCAGGCAGGCTTCGGCGACCTCGTCTGGGAGATCCTCGTAGAGTTTGGCTGCCCTGGGATTTGGGTGTTCAGCTAAGAAGTCCGCCACCGCTTGTCCCTTAATAGCCTTTTGTGGCAGAAAATGCATCTCATATTGTGATAGCAATATGGCCCATTTTGCCAGCCGGCCATTTAGTGAAGAAGGCTTTGTCATAAGTAACCTCAGGGGTTGACTTTGGATATGACATTTATGGTTTGGCCCACCAGATAGTGTCGCATTTTCTGAATGGCGAACACCAGTGCCAAACATTCCTTCTCGATCGGGTTGTACCGATGTTCGGCTCCGATCATCGTTCTACTTAGGTAGTAGATTGCTTGTTCTCGCCCTGGTCATCATTCTGAGCTAGTAGAGCTCCCAAAGAATGATCCATTGATCGGACGTACACCAGGAAAGGCTTTCCGGATACCGGAGCTGCCAGGACTGGTGGTTGGGTGAGGTAGTGCTTGATCTCCTCAAATGCTTGCTGGCAAGCGTCGTCCAAATGAACGAAACGCCCTTCTTCATCAGCTTAGCGAAGGGTTGGCACCTCCCGGAGAGATTTGAAATGAATCTGCGGATATATGCCATCGTCCTTGTAATCCTCTGAGCTCCTTGAGGCTTCTGGGGGGTTGCATCTCTTGGATAGCGCGGACTTTCTCCGGATCCAAATGGATTCCTGTGGAAGTCACGACAAACCCTAGGAATTTGCCACTGGCTACCCCCAGGAAGGACTTGGTGGGGTTCATCTTCAATTGATGAGCCCGCATGATGTCGAAGACCACCCTCAGGTCTGCTATGTGATCACCTTTAGTGTGGCTTTTCACCGCAATGTCGTCGACATAACATTCCACCGTTTTGCGTATCTGCCGATGGAAAATGGCATTCATGGCCCTTTGGTAGGTTGCCCCCGCATTTTTCAGACCGAAGGGCATGACGGTGTAGCAATATACCCCTAGAGGTGTCCTGAAGGAGGTGTGCTTTTCGTCATCGGGATACATCTTGATTTGATTATATCCTGAGAACCCGTCCATAAAGGACATTCGCTCGAATCCACAAGTATTGTCAATCATGACATCTGTGATTGGCAATGGGAATTCGTCTTTGGGGCAGGCCTCGTTTAGATCACGGAAGTCGATGCAGATCCGGATCTTCCCGTTCTTCTTGGCGACGGGGACGATGTTGGCTACCCAGTCGGGATGCTGTTCCTCCCTGATAAAGCCGGAGTCAATAAGCTTCCTGACTTCTGATTGGATTGCCTCCATTATCTCTGGACGGAACCGTCGCTGCTGTTGTTTAACGGGCTTCATGTCCGGATTGATGTTGAGGCGATGCATAGCCACTTGAGGATCAAGTCCAGGCATGTCCTCATAATTCCAGGCGAAGACATCTATATACTCTTGTACAAGAGATATTAAATCCTTCTTCTCTGGAGGCGACAGGCCGTCACTTATGAAGATGGGTTTAGGATTGTCTTCATCTCCTAGGTTGACTTGAACAACCTTGTCTTCTGTGGGTGGCTCACGCTGTTCAAAGCGGATGTCCCAAAGAGCATTCAAATGTCTGATCCAAGGGTCTGTATCGGATTGGATCATTTCTTCATCTTCATCCTCCAGATGGCTTGTCGAAACCATGTTTACTGAAAGCCCTTTGAAGATGTTGCCGACACTGACATCTGATTCCCATGACGACGTGTCTGATGAGCAGTCATGACTTGACAGTCTCTCCGAATCAGAGGCTGATGGCACTGGAGTTGATATATAGCCCAACCCCCGGCACGTCCGATGATAGTAATCAGGGTTTTCCCTTTCGGTACAAAGGATCGAAGCAGTGTTCTTCTTCCTTTTCCGAAGTTCAACCCAGGCCTGTTGGTTAGATCATACCCCATGCGCTTCATCATCTTGAGCGTTCTTGGTTCATAATGATCGAACTGAGGGGATTCATCCTCACCTTCCGATTCTTCGTGGGGCGTAGGTTCAGATGCGATTCGCCCAAAAAGTATTGGTCTTTGCCTTTTCGTCCGGCTGGAACCATGAATACAGACTCTTGCGCGTCACCATTATCTTGGTATGTCCCGAAGGATGATTTCACCGGTACATGCAAAGATGTCAAGGCATCTATTGCCGACCAGAGGTCATCGTCCACGTCGGTAGTGGTATCCGACGGTATTGAATCGGAAACATACACAGGAAATACGCAAAGTCTAAATCTTCATTAATGTACCAACCACCCGCATCGTCGGTGGCATCAACATCGAGCTTATTAGTGCTTTTTACAATGGGCTCCAACTCCCATAGGCACTCTTCTTTCTCAGGCTCAACGTCAGCTTCATTACCAGAGTCTGGCTCCTCTGGTTGTGGGGTTTCATTAGTCTCCTCCGGATCCTGATATAAGAGGGAGTCCGTGAAATAATTTTCAACCCCTTTAAACGGATGCCTTTCGGCAATCAACGTTCGGACCTGTCCACTCTCATCAATGTATTTCATGACTTGGTGGAGAGTAGAGGGAACGATGGAATTGCGGTGAATCCATGGTCGTCCCAGCAACAGGTTGTAGGAAGTGTCCGCGTCAATGACGTAACACGTCACTTCTGACTTGAGGCTCCCGATCTGGCATTTGAGCTTGATCTTCCCCATTGGGCGGGAGCTGTTGGCATTGAACCCGTAAATAGTCGTCTGGGTAGGGCTCAGACGATGGGTAGGAATGCCTAGAAACTGCATAACCCGGCGAGGTATGATGCTCAGCGCGGACCCTGGGTCTACCTGGATGCGGTTCACCTCGGATGACCCATATACCCTGTGAAGTATAGGGGTCGGTCATGCTTCCCTTTAACCTGCATGTCATCTGTTGTGAAGGTGATGCAGGGAGCATTTGGGGAGGTGTGGAGGCAATCCTCTTCATCTTCCCCCCTTGGCACGCGGGTCATAAAGACCTCAGCATTTGCCAGAGCTTCTTGTAGAGCCTCTCTGGTTGACTTTGATAGCCTCAGGAGCTCATACAAGGTAATGCGTGCCGGGATGTTGGCTAGTTGAGCCAAGACGTCGAAGCGGTAAGGTGTCGAGGATCCTTCTGTTATACCTTTCGCAAGAACTCGAGAAAACCGAGTTTCTTTCTGCTTCTCCCCAGGCTGTTTAGAGGAGGGCTTGGCTGGTTCCACGGCTGGTTGCGGAGAAGCCGCTGATGTCTCGCCGTACTGCTTCAAGTATGCCTGTCCTGAACGGGTCCCCGCCGTAGGTTGGCTGGGCTCTGCGGCCAGGACTATTGTTTCCTCTTCTGAGTCAGTCAGCGAGGGAACATCAGTGTCCGCTTCTCGAGAAGAGGCGCATATCACATGGCAAGATGAAGCCTTCCCTTTGCCTTTGGACTTCCTGTTGGTCACAGTCGTCCATTGTTGCTCGTCGACGAGGTCAGGGTGGACCCACATGATTTCCCCTCGAGGTGTAGAGACGGGTACCAAGCCTTTCTCCTGTGGCTGATGAGGGTCTGTGTTGACCACCCTCAGTTCTCCTTTCGGGACAGAGATCACCCCCACGGGTGTCGGGGGTCGTGTCCCAAACTGGAGAATCGACGTCATGTTGGCCGTCATCTTCTTCTGCTCCGGTCGGAGTTTTAATACCTCCGCGTCAATCAGAGCTTGAAGGATGTCCTTAAAGACATAGCAGCTTTTGGTAGGATGTCCGAGCATCCTGTGGTATAAGCAGTAGGTGGGATTGTCGGTCTTGCCGACCTCCTCCGGGCGCCTGATTTCAGGGAGCTTCAGTCGATTGCTCTTGTTGAGTAGCTTGAAGAGCGAATCGACGTGTTCCTCCTTGAAGGAATACTGCTTGTTGGGGCGTGGCTGGCTTGAAGAGCCACTTGCCCTGCCTGTTTGAGGTTTGGTGGGAGATTTGGTCTCCGTCGCCAAATTATCCTTCCGCTTGGTTTGGAGGGATGTGTCTGGTGCACGCCTTGTCGACCTCTCTGGCCTGGGCTTGCCTTCTTCCGCTCTGACGCGGGCGACAATCTCCTCAGCCTGTTCACCTTGCTGGACTAATTGTTTCCAGGTGCGGCTTTCAGCAACTCCCAGCGGAGTCGCCATCTCTTGTAGGGGCCGGGAAAGTTTGGTGGTCGGAGAAAGTGGTTTTAGCTGTAAAAAGATTTCCTTAATTCAAGCGAAACGATTACAACCAAAAGAACTACTCTTCCCTCTTTTCCAGTTACAAGGGAGGGAGGATGTCTGAATCTTCCCTTTGTTTAAAGCTGGGTTCTTCGTGTGGCGATGGAGAGTGAATCTTGTTCTCCGTTGACCAGATGACCGTCCTGGACCGTCGGGGGTCTTCTCTTCGGTCGGTAGAAAGAGTAACTCAGCTCCGTCTACCAAAACTCTCAAAGAGGAGGTAGGCGAAGAGCGGCTAGTACTCAGTAAGCTCGCTGAAGAGTCGTGCTTCTCTCTTGATGATCCTCCTGCCTGGATTCGATCGATTTTTATGATGCCCTATCTCAAAGCTCTCTCTCTTCAAAACTCCGATCTTCTGCCAAGCTCGATCCTCTCAAGCCTCTATCCCTGTGTGTCTCTCAAAACTCCGATCCCCTCTTCATAGCAAACAAGGCTATTTATAGGGATCTCAGGGGTGAAGGTGCCTCCTGAAAACGCTCCCGAATGAGGGGCCACTACCCGCTACATGCGCGGTGACTGGCCCCGCAATCAGGGCAGTTGCAACTGAGACGCGGGCGTTGGGCCGAACGCGCCTTGAAGTTTGAGACGCGGGCGTCGAGCCAAACGCGCCTTGAAGTTTGAGACGCGGGCTTCGGGCATTCACGTCTGGATGCTGAGGCGCGGGCTTCGGGCCGACGCGTCTTGATGCTGAGACGCGGGCTTCGGGCCGACGCGTCTGAACGTTGTGACGCGGGTGTAGAGCCAACGCGTCTTAATGCTGAGACGCGAGCGTTGATTTCTCGCGTCTAGAGCTTGAGACTCTGCTTCCTTAATGGCTGGTCTGTTAGTCATTTTTAGACAGCCTACACTTACCTCCTTTGGCCATGCTTACCTTGAATCTTTTGCAATGATGTTACCTTAAAGTGAGGCGATCAACGTATTGCCCATAAGAGTTGATTCCCATCTCCTCCACATTATATCATCAAGACGCTGTAAGTATGAAATGATACAGAATGAAACTCAAAATCCATCGTCATGAGCTATCGGTGGCACTGGAAAAGGAAAGGCTCTTTCGATGCTTTAAGACTCACTTGGATAGCAATTGGTACCAAAAGAAGAAAAGTAGAGAAGAAGAAGAACAAAAATAAAGTACATACAAAAGAAAAACTACAGATTTGATTTTATAACAATAAGAGAAAAGAAGAAAATCTTACACCAGTATCACTCTCAGCACAAGCTTTATTCTCATTCTCCTATGAAACTCTGATCTCCTCTGATTTACATAAATTAAAACTGAAAATTACATGAAAAGAAAAATAAAAACTTACACTATAAAGAGTGAAAAAGTGGACTAAATTCTATCTCTGTATGGTCCTTCTTCTTTGCCTTTGAGATTGTAGGTATTTATAGGAGAAATACAGAGGTTAGAGGAGTATGAAGATAGAAAAAGCTGAATATTTCTGAATTTGTATCTTTTCCTTATCTCCAAACTTGATTTGATGTGGATATTTAGTTCTGATCTACAGCTTGTTAACGTGTTGATTACTGAATATCACTTATCAAATGATAGAATTAGAAATAGTGATCAATTTAAGAGTTGTAGCCCTTTAAAGCTTCTTTCTGGATCATCTTGAATCATTAGATTTGAGATTCGGTAGAGAAAGTTATGATTCACATACTAAAATGTATCCAGACAGAATCTGAGTCAAACTTGCTTCATCTCATCCGTAGATCTCTCTCTATCCATTTATCCCTCTGTATTTGATATTATCCTCAGTTGATCTTTAGCTAACCAAAATGGATTTATAAAAATTTGAATTTTACCGGTTTTCATTTGGTGTTATCTTTCTGATTTGATCTGATCTTCAGCTGAACATTTGCCCCAATCCTTGATTTTCTAACTAGATCTGAGATCATTCTCAGCTAACCAAATAGATCCAGTTAAATCTGATTTTAATTGGTATTTGTTTGGTTTAATTCTCTTTCTCTTCATTATTATTTTCTACAAAATAGACATTTAAGATAAAGAAATTAGTAGATTTATTACACGATAAATGTAGGAGTGCAATGAAAAGAATGTAAAATATGTGTACAATCACACCCCCACACCTATCTTTTGTTCGTCCTCGAACAAAACAACAAAACTAAACTAAAGATTATTAGACCACTTTCGCAGGTCACGCGATTGTTTTGAGCTTGTGCAACAAGCCGTTAAACTTCTAGGTTACCCCTAGAGGACGAGTTATGTCTCGTGAGGGTTTTCAGTGGATTATACCCACAAAATCCGTAAAGAAAGAGAAAAATGTTAGTATTTTGAAAACACATTTTGAAAGAAAAATATTTGAAATATTATTTTAAGATTTAAGTTATCATAAGTTATAGAAAAACTGAATTTTTCATTTCTAAACTTAGTCTCTATTCAAAAATTTGTTATCAATCAAAGTAAGGAGTCAACTTGTACTTCTCATCTAGTCTATTACTTTACCCTAAGTCATATCACCTTTGTGACAGTGAAATTTTGACTAAGGGTTCTTTAACTCTAACGCTTATGCCTTATTTATTATTATTTTTTTGTGGTATTATTCCTTAGTTCTATTAGGCTTTCTAATATGCCTATGTAACGAGCCTCTAATCGGTAACTCCCAAACCAAACGGTCTTAGGGCACTGGGTGAGAAAACGCCCCAAGGACTTAAGGGCTCAAGCAAACAAGGCCTCAAAACTAAGGATTTTATTATATGAACCGCTTTTAGGCGTGAATACTTATGCTTTATTAGGCACAAATACTCAGCTTAATCAAAGAATTTTTATATATATTTTTCTCAAACTTATCTAATCATCTTTCGCATAAATACCAAGGCTTGCTTAGGCCAAAGCACTTAGCTAATGAATAATTAGATTTGTTTATCTTTCATAGATATATTTTTTCTTTTTTTATTATTTTTTTAAGGCATAAGAATCTTTATTTTTGAACCCTAAGTGTGTAAGTGTATGAAGTGTACATATTTCATCAAGGTAAAGATCAAGACTAAATTACTTTGATAAATTATCTTCCTAACCCTAAAAATCAAACAAATAATCTTATTTTGACCAAGTATAGGAAATCCTAATTTTGATTTTCCTATTCCTTAAAATTGACTTAATTTTTACAAAAAAATATGTCAAAATATTATTTCTTTATTTTCAAAAAGTTTTTTTTAAAAGTAAAGAAAATGTTAATTTTTTTCTTTTCTTTTTTTAAATAAAAAGAAAAACCTAAGTTATGTTAGACCCTCCCCCACACATATCTTAAACATTGTCCTCAATGTATGAATTAATGCATAGATGTATGAAAAAGAAGAAAGGGAAGGAAAATATTACCTTAAGGTGGTGGTTCTGGTGGTGGTCTGATTGTCCGTAAAATGCGGCCCAATCGATTTTTCGTGGAGTTCGGAGGAACCCACCAGAAATCTCTCTTATATAACCCACTAAAATGATGTATATATAAACGGTTTTTATTAAAAATTTAACCCCATCTAATTTCCAAATTTCATAATTAATTTCGGAGTTAAGTTTGTCAACCGCCTTGTCCCAAAATGGAGTGTGAAAAGATTGAATGATTGACTTGACTTAGGAAGTACGGAAACTAATATCGGCTCAGGAAAGTGACTTGAGTCAAGTAAAGGTTCAGGAGTCAAAATTGGTTCAGGAAGTGGGTCCAAATCAAGAAGTTGAAACTCAAATCCATATTCATTTTCCCACAATAGAATGTGACTTAATATTGGTGATTCAATTTCAAGAATGACAGGTGTGGGAATCAAAACTGACCCTAAAATATTACTCAAGTCGGGTAACAAAACAGAAGTCAATATTGATTAGGAAATTTGAATTGGATCACAAAATTGAGAATCTAGGTCGCATTTCTCATTGAGTTTAATTTCATAAAAATAAGAACTTGCCAATTTGTCAATGGGACTTTCAAAAGTATGAAATTGGTCAAGTTCAATATGATGATCATCAAAGATGGGCGATTCAATTTCATTATGAATTGGCACAGGATCTAATGTTGACTCGGGAAAAAGATTAAAATTAGGTGAAGACACTGGAATCATAATTGAATCAGGAAGTAGAATTGAATCACTAAGTTGAGGTTCTTGATAATATTCATTCTCAAGTTTAATTTCAGGAAAGGGATAACTTGCCAAACTGTCAATGTCACTTTCAAAATTTGGAGTTTGGGCAAGTTCAGATGATTGTGCTGAAATGGAACCTTGTTTTCCAAAACAACATGACTCTTCGGCTCTAACAGAATGGTTAGCGACATCAGAGCTGGTCAAACGGTGAGAGCGTAGAGTTTGGACCATCATATTTATGTCATGATTACGAGCGTTTTGAGCCTGAGTCATGGCTTCAAGCATCTTTTCACAGTTGATTGGTTCATCATTTTGTTGCTATTGGTCTTGAAAAGATGAAATGTTGTTTTAGAATTAGTGGTAAAATTGTGAGTCCATCAGATTTTGTGATTGTTGTTTGGACTCACGCATACTCATTTCTAAAATTGATGGTTTTCCATTTTGGACTGGTGGAACTGAGTATGAATCTTGAAAATATTGTGGACAAGGTGGATGAGGAGAACAAGTTGGTTGAAAATTGAACTCAGGGGAGGTGAATCCCCATTGACTCTGTGAAGAGTTGAAATTTTTTTAGAAATTATGATCATAAGATTGGGGGCATGGGTTATATTGATTCAGATAAGACCAATCCGGCACACTATGTTAGTTAAAGTTATGATATGCCGGGTTCGTTGGAACATTGTTCCGTCAATGAAAATGCCCTAAGAAGGATATGATTTTGTGATGAGATATATACAACCCCAACACCAGTAATGATCTTGCCTTTAGGGCCTATTCTTGATGCTCCATCAAAGAACATCTGCCATACTTTATCCTCTGAAGTTATATTAGATTCGAAAACCTCATCTAGAATATCTTCATGAAGTTTTGAGCTTTCTAGAATCGAATGAGCAGCTAGGAAGTCTGCAAGCGCCTGGCCTTTAACTGCCTTCTGAGGGACAAAGAGCATGTCGCACTGAGACAGAAGGAGGGCCCACTTAGCTAATCTTGAATTTTTCGTCATGAGGAGTGATTAGTCTCTAAAACTGCATATTTTATACCGCATCTTCACGTTTATTTCATGTTAAATTCTGCTAATAAACACCTCTCTTGCATGTTTCTAGGTCTATGATGTGCCATGAAGAAGAAGACCCTAAATTATCATTTAATGGGTGATTAAAGGCCTATAATCTAGCCATTGACTTTGGAGAGCTAATTCATCAAAACCAGTGGCCCAAAACCAGTAATCAGGAACTGTATCCGATAGGGGACAGAGGGACAGCGCGCGGCTCTAGAAGAGCTGCGAAAACGCAGCCTGGGCCGCGTTTCAGCGGCCGTACTGGTGCGGTCGCTCCTGTATTTTGGGCCAGGGTTTGCGCCCTGGTCCCCTTTCCCCTGGTACCTATAAAAACCCCTTGGGGTTTTTAGAGCAGAAGATATGCAGAGTTTAGGGTAGTTTTCATCTCCATTTTGTAGTTTAGGATAGTTTAGGTTAGTATTCTTCTTCTTCCTCCTTTGTATTTTCTATTTTTTTGTAGACCTTGTAATAGGGAGAGAGAGTGGTACATGTTGGAAAGTAAGAGTGCTTGTAATAGAAGGTGACAATCTATGAAAGGAGCTCTCTTAACTTATCTTTTTTTTCTTCTCTCTAATCTCTTTTAAATGTGTAGCTAATTTTCTCTCATGGCAACTAACTACTAACCACTAACTAGTCTAACTTCTTAGTTGATAATTCACATGAATCTAATAGCCTCTACTTTGCTCTTGCAAGAGCCATTGATGGCTCATGATGATGGATTCTAACACTCTAACATCTAAATCTCTAACAAGCTAACATTACTTTATTTCATGCTTGCTCTTATCGGATTTTGATGATTTAAGTGTAGCTTGCACTTTTGGTTAAATTTGGATGTGAAAGTTAACATACGAGCCATGCTTTGTAATGCTCTTGAACTAAGGACTAGTGATGGCCAATGATACATGTGAGGCAACTATCACTAAGATGTTAGCATGTTAGTAGAGTCATTAGTAGTTTGTAGCCATGAGTTTCTTTTTCACTTTGTTTTAGAAATATTCCGAAAACACAAACATTTTATCTTCTATGTTCTCACTTCTTTGTGTTTCACCGTACTTCTCTTTTTCATGCTTTATTTTCCTTTCTTTTCATTCTTTCAAACATTGAAGAACTTTTAATACACACGTGAATCAACCGGTAAAGCTTCTATCACCTCCCTTCCTTGTAGATTCGACTCGTTTTAGCCTCTATGCTATAACGGAAGTATCGAGGAAGCCAAAGCACACAAACTTTTAATATCAATTTTAAAATATACATTTTTCTTGCACGGTTTTCCTCCGATCAAATTTTGATGTCATTGCCGGGATGGAAATTTCACATTTTTGTTAACTTTTCTTCTTTCTTTTTGGTGTGCAGGTTAAATTTTTAGCGTTGCAGAAGTCCACACTTGCTCTTGTGTGGTTAGGTAAATTCTTGTATATTCTTATACTCTGCTGCTAATTTTTGTTTATATTACCTGTGCACTGTAAATAATTTTAAGAACTAAAATACAAAAATTGGATGCTTTAAAACGGTTTAGACATTCGCATCTAGGCACGTGTCAATTTTCATTCCAATATACTGTATTTTATTCTTGTGTTGTTGTGATATTGATAGTAGGTGTACATATGGCATTGCATATAGTATAGGACAAACACGCGAGTGATTTACTCTCTTTGTGTATTCATTCTTATCTATATTGCACACTTGCACGAATTGAAGTTAAGGGCAAAACCCAATACAACATAAGGTGGGAAAGTTATTACCCTCCCTTAGCCCAAAAATTACCTCCCCATTCACATAACCCAAGCCTAAATAAAAATTGCTAGACGTTGGCCCCTAGGGACATCTCGGACTCATTTAAGAGATTGACCTAAGGGAAAAGTTGTTAGAAGTTGACTCTTGTAAAATCGATATCTAAGGTTACGGATTGAGAGGCGAACCTCGAAGAACAGTAGTTTGGCATAATTAGGCCCGTTGCTCCGGCATGAATACCTCCCACTGATCTTGCCCCTACCTGGCTGATTAACTCGTGGTCAAATTCTGACAATATACCCCCGTGGACAGTCTAACCAGTTAGGAGTCGTCTAGGTCTAAGTCAACCCTAGCATAGGCTTGTTTTCTTTTTCTTTTCTTTGTTTGTTTGTTTGTTTTCTTTTTTTTTGTAAATTGTGATATGGATTTCAATAACAACAATTTTTTTAATCCAAATATGAATCCATATTTCACTCCGACCTCATTTGACTCGGATAACTCCGACCTGAACCAACCATATATGCCGAGTTGGAATTATCTGACTCAATATGACCCATATCCTCAATCCTGTGGCTATAATTTTCAAAATTATTTCAACTCTTCACAGAGTCAATGGGGATTCACCTACCCCGAGTTAAATTTTCAACCATCTTTTCCACAATTTTCACAATATTCACTCCTCGATTTTGATTCATATACTCTTTTTCTTGAACCACCAATTGAAGAAAAATCATCTTGGAAAGGAGTTTGGAAGAAGTGATAGAGGCCCAAAAACAATTTGAAAAAATGGTAGCCTCATCATGTCCACCAAATTTCCAAAATTCATGTAGTTCTTTTCCAGAATGACTCAAAGGAAAATCATTGTGGGAAAAACTATGAAATTCGTGCACAAGACCGAGCGCATAATACAACATACGATTGACTTACCATGTCCACTAAATGTTCATACGACTCACGAATCATGTCATTTTAGAAATCCAGCTTCAATTTCATCATACCAACCTGAACTTGACCAACATTAACCTCTTGATATTTTGGCAAGTTATCCTTTTCTTGAAATTAAACTTGAGCTTGAAAGTGATCCTGAACCTCATGTTGGTGATTCTATTTCACTTTTTGATTCAATAATGACTCTGGTACCTTTACCAGATTTTTTCTCTATTCCGGAGTCAACATTGAATCCTTTACTAGTACACTGTGAAATTGATTCATCAATATCTTATGATCACACTTTATTGCTAGGAAAAGTGTGTGAACATCAATTCTTTAGTTTGGACCCCATTTTTGAACCAATTTGGACCCTCATTGTTGACTCTCGACTTGATCTGAGTCAAATTTCAGAATCGATGTCAGTTTTTACTCTTGTTCCATTTGAGTTCAAATCAATCATCTTCCAAAATCACACTTCATTTTGGACAAGAAAGTTGACAAAAATGACTCAGTAATTATTTTTGAAAATTAGAAATTAGATGGGGATAATTTTTTCAATAAGACCATTCATTCAATCATTCTTTTACTGGATTATATTAGAGAGGTCACTGGTGGGTTCCTGCGAATTCCACATTATCTCGATTGGGTAGCAACGCTTGGCCCAATCAGAAAACCACCGGAGCCACCACCATGAGATAATTTTCCTTCTCTTCCCATTTGTTTCATGTATATACACATTCACGATGCATTGAGGACAATGCATGAGATAAGTGTGGGGGAGGGTTTACTAACGTAGTTAGTTTTACATTTTCTTTCTTTTACACTTCTTTTTTAGGAACTTTTTAAAAAAATTCTTTTGTATAAAAACTCTTTTCTTTTCTTTTTACAAAACTTTTTGACATAAAGGGAATTAGTTTTGACTTATTTTTAAAGAAAATTAAGATTATCTTAGGAATTAGGAAGACCTAAAATTATGAATTTTTAAACGAAGTCAAAATAATAGATTTTGTTTAAATTTTAGGATATGAAAAAAAGATTGAAAATATAATTTGATCTTGAATTTTTTGCCTTAGATTTATGAACTTCACACTTACACAATTTTTGGGATTGAAACAAAGACTGAAATGTGATTAAAAAATATATATTAAAAAAATTTATGATAATAAAATCCATTTATTGAAGTTGGGTAATTATTCCTCAGGTAGCATGATATTCACACCTAAAATGGTGGACGAAAATAAAAATAATCCCCTTTAGTTTTGTGGCCTTGTTTACTCAAGTCCTTAAGTTCGAGAGATGTTTTCTCATCTGGTGCCCTAAGATCATCTGGTTTGGGAGTCACCAACTAAAAGCTCACTACCCAAGTAAATAAGAAAGTCTAAGAAAACTAAGGAAAGAAAAAAAGAAAAAATAAATAAATAAATAAATATACGAAAATCAATGGCATAAAAGTTTGAGTCGATATCCCAAAATTTTCACTGTTCACAAAGTGCATATTTTTCTAAGAGTTTTATGAAAGATCAAAGAATCAATTCAATTTTAAATTCTTACATTTAATTTATAACAAGATTTTGCATTTCGACTTAGTTTAAGGAAGAATAATTTCTGATTAACCTATGACTTTGGATCACTTATATTTTCGCAAAAATACTTCAACTCTTTTCTCTATTTCAAAATGTGTTTTTAAAATACTAACATTTATTTCTTTCTTTATGAATTTTGTGGGTGTAATCTGCTGAAAACCCTCAGGAGACAAAATTCCTCCTCTAGGGGAAACCTAGAGGCTTAACAGCTTGTTGCACATGCTCAGCGCAATCGCGTCACCTGCGAAAGTGGTGTAATAATTCCTTTAGTTTTTTGTTTTGTTCGGGACGAGCAAAAGATAAGTGTGAGGGTGTGATTAGTCTCTAAAACTACATATTTCATACCACATTTTCACATTTATTTCATATTAAATTCTGCTAATAAACACATCTATTGCATGTTTCTAGGTCCATGGTATGCAATGAAGAAGGAACCCTAAATTACCATTTAATGGGTGATTAAAGGCCAATAATCTAGCCATTGACTTTGGAGAGCTGATTTCTCAAAACCAGGGGCCCAAAATCAGAAACCGGGAACAACATCTGACAGGGGACAGATAGGACAGCGCGTGACCAGAAGCACCGCGTGCGCGGCTCTAGAAAAGCCATGGAAACGCGGCCTTCCGCGGCCGTACGGGCGCGGCTGGGCCCCTACTTTGGGCCAGGGGTTGCCCCTGGCCCCCCTTTCCTCTGGTGTCTATAAATACCCCTTGGGGTTTTCAGAGCAGAAGATATGTAGAGTTTAGGGTAGTTTTCATCTCCATTTTGTAGTTTAGGGTAGTTTAAATTAGTGTTCTTCTTCTTCCTCCTTTGTATTTTCTATTTCTTGTAGATCTTGTAATAGGGAGAAAGAGAGTGGTACATGTTGGGAAGTAAGAGTGCTTGTAATACAAGGTGACAATTTATGAAAGGTGCTCTCTTAACTTATCTTTGTTTTCTTTTCTCTAATCCCTTTTACATGTGTAGCTAATTTTTCTCTCATGGCAACTAACTACTAACCACTAACTAGTCTAACTTCTTAGTTGATAATCCATAAGAATCTAATAACCTCTACTTGGCCTTGCTCTTGCAAGTGCCATTGATGGCTCATGATGATGGATTCTAACACTCTAACATCAAAAACTCTAACAAGCTAATATTATTTTATTTCATGCTTGCTCTTATCGGGTTTTGATGATTTAAGTGTAGCTTGCACTTGTTGGTTGAATTTGAATGTGAAAGTTAACATATGAGCCTTGCTTTGTAAAGCTCTTGAACCAAGGACTAGTGATGGCCAATGATACCTGTGAGGCAACTATCACTAAGAGGTTATCCTTTCTTTTTATTCTTTCAAACATTGAAGAACTTTTAACACACATGTGAATCAACCGGTAAAGCTTCTATCGCCTTCCTTCCTTATGGATTCGAATCGTTTTAGCCTCTATGCTATAACAGAAGTATCGAGGAAGCCAAAGCACACAAACTTTAAATATCGATTTCAAAACTTACATTTTTCTTGCGCGATTTTCTCCCGATCAAATTTTGGCGTCATTGCCGGGGATGGGGATTTCACATTTTTGTTAACTTTTCTTCTTTGTTTTTGGTGTGCAGGTTAAATTTTTAGCGTTGCAGAAGTCTACACTTGCTCTTGTGTGGTTGGGTAAATTCTTGTATATTCTTATACTCTACTGTTAATTTTTGTTTATATTACCTGTTTACTGTACATAATTTTAAGAACTAAATACAGAAATTGGATGCTTTAAAACAGTTTATATATTTGCATCTAGGCACGTGTTAATTTTCATTTCAATATACTGTATTTTATTCTTGTGTTGCAATATTGATAAGAGGTGTACATATGGCATTGCATATAGTATAGGACAAACACATGAGTGATTTACTCTCCTTGTGTGTTCATTCTTATCTATATTGCACACTTGCACGAATTGAAGTTAAGGGAAAAAACCCAATGCAACATAAGGTGGGGAAGTCATTACTCTCGCTTAGCCCAAAAGTCACCTCGCCACTCACACAACCCAAGCCTAAATAAAAATTGCTAGACGTTGGCCCCTAAGGACATCTCGGACTCATTTAAGAGATTGACCTAAGGGAAAAGTTGTTAGAATTTGACTCTTGTAAAATCGGTGTTTAAAGTTGGGGATTGAGAGGTGAAACCTCAAAGAACAGTGGTTTGACATAATTAGGCCCGTTGCTCCGGCACGAATACCACCCACTGATCTTGCCCCTACCTGGCCGATTAACTCGTGGTCATATTCTGACAATATACCCCCCGTGGACAGTCTAACCAATTAGGAGTCATCTAGGTCTAAGTCAACCCTAGCATAGGCTTGTTTTCTTTTTCTTTTTCTTTGTTTGTTTGTTTGTTTGTTTGTTTGTTTGTTTGTTTTCATTTTTTGTAAATTGTGATATGGATTTCAATAATAACAATTTTTCAATCCAAATATGAATCCATATTTCACTCTGACCTTATTTGACTCGGATAAGTCCGACCTGGCTATGTATAATATGAACCAACCATATATGCCGAGTTGGGATTATCTGACTCAATATGACCCATATCCTCAATCCTATGACTATAATTTTCAAAAAAATTTCAACTCTTCACAGAGTTAATGGGGATTCACCTATTCCGAATTAGATTTTCAATCATCTTGTCCACAATTTTCACAATATTCACTCCCCGATTTTGATTCATATACTCTTTTTTCTGAACCACCAATTGAAGAAAAATCATCATTGGAAAGGAGTTTGGAAGAAGTGATAGAGGCCCAAAAATAATTTGAAAAAATGGTAGCCTCATCATGTCCACCAAAATTTCAAAATTCATGTAGTTCTTTTCCAGAATGACTCAAAGAAAAATCATTGTGGGAAAAAATTATGGAATTCGTGCAAGAGACCGAGCGCATAATGCAAAATACGATTGACTTACCATGTCCACCAAATGTTCATACGACTCACGAATCATGTCATTTTAGAAATCCAGCTTCAATTTCATCATACCAATTTGAACTTGACCAACATCAACCTCTTGACATTTTGGCAAGTTATCCTTTTCTTGAAATTGAACTTGAGCTTGAAGTGATCCTGAACCTCATATTGGTGATTTCATTTCACTTTTTGATTCAATAATGACTCCGATATCTTTACCAGATTTTTTTTTCTATTCCAGAGTCAACATTGAATCCTGTACTAGTACACTGTGAAATTGAATCACCAATATCTTATGATCACACTTTATTGCTGGAGAAAGTGTGTCAACATCAATTTTTTGGTTTGGACTCCATTTTTGAACCAATTTCAACCCTCATTGTTGACTCTCGACTTGATCTGAGTCAAATTCCAGAGTCGATGTCAGTTTTTACTCCTGTTTCATTTGAGTTCAAATCAATCATCTTCCAAAATCACACTTCATTGTTGGACAAGAAAGTTGACAAAAATGACTCAGTAATTATTTTTAAAAATTAGAAATTAGATGGGGATAATTTTTTCAATAAGACCATTCATTCAATCATTCTTTTACTGAATTATATTAGAGAGGTCACTGGTGGATTCCTGTGATTCCACATTATCTCGATTGGGTAGCAACGCTTGGCCCAATCAGACAACCACCGGAGCCACCACCATGAGTTAATTTTCCTTCTCTTCCCATTTGTTTCATGTATATACACATTCACGATGCATTGAGGACAATGTATGAGATAAGTGTGGGGGAGGGTTTACTAACGTAGTTAGTTTTACATTTTCTTTCTTTTACACTTCTTTTTTAGGAACTTTTTAAAAAATTCTTTTGTATAAAAACTCTTTTCTTTTCTTTTTACAAAACTTTTTGACATAAGGGAATTAGTTTTGACTTATTTTTAAAGAAAATTAAGATTATCTTAGGAATTAGGAAGACCTAAAATTATGAATTTTTAAACGAAGTCAAAATAATAGATTTTGTTTAAATTTTAGGATAAGAAAGTAAGATTGAAAAGATATTTTGATCTTGAATTTTTTGCCTTAGATTTATGCACTTCGCACTTGCACGATTTTTTGGATTGAAACAAAGACTGAAAATGCCATTAAAAAAATATATATTAAAAAAATTTATGATAATAAAAATCACTTATTGAAGTTGGGTAATTATGCCTCAGGAAGTATGATTATTCACACCTATAATGGTGGACGAAAATAAAAATAATCCCCTTTAGTTTTGTGGCCTTATTTACTCGAGTCCTTAAGTCCGAGGGATATTTTCACATCTGGTGCCCTAAGATCATCTGATTTGGGAGTCACCGGCTAAAGGCTCACTACCGGGTAAATAAGAAAGCCTAAGAAAACTAAGGGAAGAAAGAAAGAAAAAATAAGTAAATAAACAAATATACAAAAATCGATGGCTTAAAAGTTTGAGTCGATATCGTAAAAACTTTCACTGTTCACAAAGTGCATATTTTTCTAAGAGTTTTATGAAAGATCAAAGAATCAATTCAATTTTAAATTCTTATATTTAATTTATAACAAGATTTTGTATTTCGACTTAGTTTAAGGAAGAATAATTTCTGGTTAACCTATGACCTTGGATCACTTATATTTTCACAAAAATACTTCAACTCTTTTCTCTATTTCAAAATGCGTTTTTAAAATACTAACATTTGATTTCTTTCTTTATGGATTTTGTGGGTGTAATCCGCTGAAAACCCTCAGGAGACAAAACTCCTCCTCTAGGGGAAACCTAGAGGCTTAACGGCTTGTTGCACATGCTCAGTGCAATTGCATCACCTGCGAAAGTGATGTAATAATTCCTTTAGTTTTTTTGTTTTGTTCGGGATGAGCAAAAGATAAGTATGGGGGTGTGATTAGTCTCTAAAACTGCATATTCATACCACATCTTCACATTTATTTCATATTAAATTCAGCTAATAAACACCTCTGTTACATGTTTCTAGGTCCATGGTATGCAATAAAGAAGAAAACCCTAAATCACCATTTAATGGGTGATTAAAGGCCAATAATCTAGCCATTGACTTTGGAGAGCTGATTCCTCAAAATCAGGGGCCCAAAATCAAAAAACCGGGAACTGCATCTGACAGGGGACAGACGGGATAGCGCGCGACCCGAAGCGCCGCGCGCGCGGCTCTAGAAAAGCCATGGAAATGCGGCCCCCCTTTCCCCTGGTGCCTATAAATACCCCTTAGGTTTCCAATGCAGAAGATATGCAGAGTTTAGGTTAGTTTTCATCTCCATTTTGTAGTTTAAGGCAGTTTAGGTTAGTGTTCTTCTTCTTCCTCCTTTGTATTTTCTATTTGTTATAGATCTTGTAATAGGGAGAGAGAGTGGTACATGTTGGAAAGCAAGAGTGCTTGTAAAAAAAGGTGATAATCTATGAAAGGTGCTCTCTTAACTTATCTTTGTTTTCTTCTCTCTAATCCCTTTTACATGTGTAGCTAATTTTTCTCTCATGGCAATTAACTACTAACCACTAACTAGTCTAACTTCTTAGATGATAATCTATATGAATCTAATAGCCTCTACTTGGCCTTGCTCTTGCAAGAGCCATTGATGGCTCATGATGATGGATTCTAACACTCTAACATCTAAAACTCTAACAAGCTAACATTATTTTATTTCATGCTTGCTCTTATCGGGTTTTAATGATTTAAGTGTAGCTTGCACTTGTTAGTTGAATTTGGATGTGAAAGTTAACATATGAGCCATGCTTTGTAAAGATCTTGAACCAAGGACTAGTGATGGCCAATGATACATGTAAGGCAACTATCACTAAGAGGTTAGTATGTTAATGAAGTCATTAGTAGTTAGTAGCCATAGGTTTTCTTTCTTTTTCACTTTATTTTAGAAATATTCCAAAAACACAAACATTTTATCTTCTATGTTCTCACTTCTTTGTGTTTTAGAAATGACATGTATGGTTTGGCCAACCAAGTAATGCCGCATTTTTTTAATAGCAAATAGATGAGCTAAGCATTCTTTATCAATATGGTTATAGCGAGATTCAGCCCCTATTAGAGTCCTGCTTAGATAATAAATAGTCCTTTCGTGACCATCATTATTCTTTTGAGCAAGCAGAGCACCGAGAGAATAGTCCATAGCTTTCACATAAAGCAGAAAAGATTTTCCTGATGTGGCAACCACCAAAACTGGAGGTTTAGTGAGGTATCTTTTGATATCCTAGTAAGCTTCATGACAGGTTTGATCCCATACAAAAGAGACCCCCTTTTTCATGAGCCGGGTGAATGGTTGACAGCGGCCTGAGAGATTTGCAATGAACCTTCTAATATAGGCCAAATTACCTTGTAGGCCCCTAAGTTCTTTGAGATTCTTAGGTGGATGCGCGTTTTGGATAGCTTGGACTTTATCCGGGTCAAGATGGATCCCTTTTGACGTGACAATGAATCCTAAGAACTTGCCACTCAAAACCCCCAAGAAGGATTTTATCGGATTCATTTTCAGTCGATGAGCTCGTATTATATCGAACATTATTCTCAAGTCACGAAGATGATCATTCTTATCGCGACTTTTGATAGCAATGTCAGCGAAATAACATTCTACCATCTTTTGGAGGTGGTCGCGGAAAATTGTACTCATCGCACGTTGATAAGTTGCTCCCGCGTTCTTTAATCCAAAGGGCATCACGGTATAGCAGTATACCCCCAACGGTGTCTGGAATGAAGTATGCTTCTCATCCTCTAGGTACATCTTAATTTGATTATACCCTGAAAAGCCATCCATGAAAGACATTCTTTCAAATCCGTAGGTATTTTCAATTATGACATCGGTGATAGACAATGGGAATTCGTCTTCAGGACAGGCTACATTGAGATCGCGATAGTCAATACAGATCAGAATTTTTTCATTCTTCTTAAGAACGAGAACAATGTTAGCAACCCAATCTGGATGATGTTCCTTCCGTATAAAGCCACATGCGATGAGTTTATGGACTTCGGCTTCAATAGCTTCCATAATGTTCGGCGAAAATCGTCATTGTTGTTACTTGATTGGCTTGGCGTCCGGCTTGATGTTCAGACGATGCATGGCTACTTGCGGATCAAGTCCAAGCATATCTTTGTAGTTTCATGCAAAGACATCGATATATTCTCTTACGAGTACTATCAATTCTTCTTTCTCCGTAAGTGTTAAGCTCTCACTTGTAAAGATGAATTTAGGGTAATCTTGATTACCTAAGTTAACCTGGATCACCTTGTCTTTAGTAGGTGATTTGCATTATTCGAATCGCTTTTCCCATTGGAAATCCAATTGTTGTGCCCATGGTTCAATATCAATAGCTTCCGTAGGCTCCAAATGACTACTTGAAGTCATATTAACGGAGAGATTCTCGAACATCTTTCCTACACTAACATCTGACTCCCACTCAGAGGAAGAGGCAGAGTGTGACGGGATCGGCTTGTTGCCTTCGGATCGAATAGATGTAGAAGGTGGAGGTGTAACATATCCCTACCCCTGCGTGTTTTATCATAGTAATTTACCGGTTTCCCTTTCGGCACGAAATTACGTAGAAAATCACGTCGTCCTTTTTCAAAATTCAGGCCACTCTCACGCTGCAGGCTGTATCCTATTTTTCTCATCATATGCTGTGCTGATCGTGCATATAGAAAAATTGTGAGGGCCCTGAGTCTGAACTCGAATCTGTGACCGTAGACCTTCGTAGTTGGGCTCTACCGAATATTATTGGTGACTGACTCCTTTTGGATGGAGGGATCACGAAGACGGACCCTTCCATACATTCTACAGATGTACTTGGCATGCTTAGTTTATGCAAGGGCATGTGTAGAGAGCTACTGGCGACAGATTCAAATAATTCGACACTCGCAGGATAATCAAAGAAAACATTGTCATTAATCACCCATTCATCATCATCCTCAGAGGGATTATTATATTGAGGATTGTCGAAACATGCTACAATTGGTTCAACGACCAAAGTAGCTGGCATGTCTCCTTCAGACTCAGAATCTGCCTCATTGCCACTGTCGTTGTTGTTAGGCAATGGTTCTTTTGATGTTTCACCGATTTCCTGATATAGGAGAGCGTCAGTAAAGTAGTTTTTCACCCCTTTGAACGGTTGTTTCTCAGCGAACACTGTTTGAACCGTTGTATCATCCTTCACGTATTTGAAGCATTAGTGTAGAGTAGAGGAAACAATCCAGTTAGCGTGGATCCAAGGTCCTCCTAACAACAAGTTATATGATGTAACGCCCCGATTCCACGGATACGGGGACGTCACTGCGACGTATATATGTAGGTCAGAAGAAGCCCCCACGTATATACGCTAAGCATAAAAGTACAATAAGGAATCAGAGTACAACACAAAGCGTGGTGTATTCATATGCCAACTTACAAGATACAAGTACAAAGTTATACAAACTATGATAAAGTAATACACTTTACAAGTGTTATTTATCATATCCAAGTCCAAAAAGACAATATACAAACATGTACACAAGATGCTCACGTAATGGATGAAGATTCGTGAGCCAAAAGGAAGAGTCTGGCACGAGGGAACTAGAGTTGGTCAGCCTGCTCACTGAAATAAGCCTGGTCCTCTGTGGATGGCTCCACTTCGTTCCAAGCCTCAGAATCTGAATATGCAAATCCAAGGAATCAAGACATATAATAGTAAACAACTGAAGCCAAGTGGCTAAGGGACAGGAATAAAGAAGATGGAACAGTAATAAATAGCATCGACTAACAAGTGATGAAAACATAATAAGGTAAAGCCATAATGCAATGAATGTACAAATTAAGTCTATAATTATTATTACTTGTCTTACTGTGATATCTAGCTATGTGACCCAGCGTCCCAGAACACATAGATCCATATCCTAGTAAAGCAAGTTTGTTATTGGAAACAGCGATTGTATCGACGAACTATGTTTACAGTGGGTCCCGTACATGCCCGGGACCACGGTCCAGGGTGTTCCGTTGCTTGATGACGGAACCAGCCGCAAGGCCTAACAGGAGGGTCTTATGTATGCCCTTAGTCATGACAGTATTCAGGAATAGGGAGCAAGCACTCCCCTCGGTCCCCTGGAGGCCCTCAGGTCAGACCGGAATATAATTGTACAATTAACCTAATACCACTGTAAACACGAACACATACCGATATCCGCATATTTCCCCCGTCCCATGTGTAAGTTGGTCCATTTTATAAAATAGTCGAGTGTATCATGCTTGGTGTTTAAGTGATAGCATGAAGAGATGGAGATATTTCATATTTAACAAGTCCTAAAATGAGAATATATGATAACGAGTCAAGAAGTAACAAGTCATGAGGTCCATCAAGTAACATGTCATGTAGTACAAATCATAGAGCATGAACAAGAATAGTATATCATATGTGAAGCAAGGGTAAAATCCAATTCATAAAAGAAACAACAATTTTTGCCCAAAAACAGGTTAACGGTCGACTGCCGGTCGACTGCCGGTCGACCGGACAAAATGCGTGAGCTCCAGGTTTGGTCGGTCGACTTCCGGTCGACTGCCGGTCGACCGGAGATATAACTACCGGTCGCCTGTCGGTCGACTGCCGGTCGACCGATACAGGGCCGTGAGCTCCAGGTTTTCTACCGGTCGACTGGTTGGTGAACCGGTCGACCGCCTACTCAAAACTGTGCACGTTTGTGCACATCGGTCGACTGCCCCCCTTGGGCCGGTCGACCGAAGTTCTGAAAAATGCTGCTGTTAGGTCAAAAATCAGATTTTTGTGGTGGTTATTTTTTGATAGCTAAAAATATGATTTTGATGACTTAAGGGGACATGATTTGTCAACACAAGTATACAAGGAAGATTGCAAGTCTTGGTGAGTAATTATACTCACTTCGATCGGTTGTGTGAAACTTTTACGAGTTCCGAAAGATTGTGGTCGACGATATCACCAACTAGGTCTTTGGCGATACTTCCGACGAAGAGAGATGCGATCCAAATCCAAGAGTTGTGGTAGCTTGAGAAGAAGATGAAGGCCTTGAGGTGTTCTTTGGAATTAGGGTTTGAGATGGAGGAGAAAGGTTGAAGGCTATTTTCTTGGTGAAGTGAAGAAAAGAAAAAGAATTGTAAAGGAAAAACTTATATAGGATTTGATTTTTGTAAAGGGAATGCAAATAAAGAAATTGAGAGGGGTTTTTGTGTAAAAAAGGGGGTGAGGTGTCTCCCTTGGCCAATGGTGGCCGGCCATGGAGAGAGAGAGAGAGAAAGAGGGCATTAATGAGGAAGAGTGTGGAATTTGAGATATTTGTTGTAAAATTTGAATTGTTGGAATTTTGGAAATTGGAAAATCCTTTGGCTTAGAGATGAAGGAAAGGAAAATAGAGAAAGGAAAAAGGAAAAAGAAATGAAATGAGAAGATATTTTCTTGGTCTCCAAAAATGAAAATATCAGAAACACAAATTCTCGAGTTAAAGTCGAGTATGCGGGAAAACATTTCGGAAAATACCGAAATCGTTCGAAATTCAAGTATCTCGGAACGACTCGCAATTTTCACCAAAAATCAATAATATTATATGAAGACTCATAGTGAAATCCGTTTGAAGAAATACTGTATAGTTTTAAAGCTAAAAATCCCGGAATCAGTTACCTACCGACTCCGAAAGAATTTTCATAAAATCATAAAATGCTCAGAAAAAGAATGTAGGTAGAAAATATGATTCTAAGAGATAATGCCTAAAGGACTTTCTAGAAATTCCTAACTGTTTGTGAAATAAAAATACTGGAATCAGTCTTCTGCCGACTCCGGTGGGATATCCATAAATTCGTAAAATCTTCAGAAAAAGTATTTAAGTAAGGAATATTATTCTAAGCAGAAATGTCTAAAGAATCTTCTAGAATTTCTAAACAGTTTGTAAGATAAAAATTCGGGAATCGATCAGCGGCACTGGTCGACACCGGTTTGAAGAAATTCATTTAAATTCTAGAAAATTCCAGAAATTCTCATAAAATCTAATATTTTAGAAAATGATATTTGAAATTAAAATCGGTCAAATACGGGAAGTAAATCGAAAAATACGATCGAAAAGCTGAATACGCAACTAAGTACGTATTCCGGAAACGGGGTATTACAATCCACCCACCTTACAAAAATTTCGTCCTCGAAATTTCGTAAAGTGAAAGGTAACAGGAAAGGTAACAGATATAGAGAAGGATAAGATGGAAAATAACAGTTGAGAAGAATAGAAGGAAAGAGTCTTACCAATCAAGATGCGAAGAGTTGAGGATAACGCTCTCGGATAACATCCTCTCGTTCCCAAGTGGCCTCTCCTGGCGCGTGCCGGTTCCAAGACACCAACACTAAAGGTATAGCCTTGTTCTTCAGTGTCTTCACACTCTTATCCAAAATGGTCATCGGCTGCTCCTGATATGATAAGTCCGGCTGTAGTTCCAGCTCGGAGTGATCCAGAACATGACTATCATCCCTTACATATTTCCTCAACTGAGATACGTGGAAAACATTGTGCACACCGTCCAAAGATGGAGGTAAGGCCAATCTGTAAGACACATCTCCCACTCGCTCCAAAATCTCGAATGGGCCGATATATCTCGGGCTCAACTTTCCACGAATACCAAACCGGATTACTCCCTTGGTAGGTGATATCCTCAAGAATACATGATCTCCAATCTGGAATTCCAATGGCCTCCTCCGTGTGTCTGCCCAACTCTTCTGTCTGCTCTGAGCTGCCCTGAGATGATCTCTGATAATCCTGACTTTCTCTGTTGTCTGCATTAGGATCTCAGGTCCCAAAAGACTCCTCTCACCGACTTCATCCCAACAAATCGGTGACCTACATTTCCTCCCATACAATGCCTCAAAGGGTGCCATCTTAATACTGGCTTGATAGCTGTTGTTGTAAGAAAACTCAGCTAGATGAAGATGGTCTTCCCATGATCCCTTGAACTCTATCATGCAGGCTCTAAGCATATCTTCAAGGATCTGGATAGTCCTCTCAGATTGTCCGTCTGTCTGAGGATGATATGATGTACTGAACTTCAGACGAGTTCCCAGACCCTCTTGGAGACTCTCCCAGAAATGAGATCTGAATCTGGTGTCTCTATCTGAAACAATACTGACTGGAACTCCATGTAGACGAACTATCTCTTTCATATACTTGTCTGCCAGAACCTCTGTTGTCTGACCTACCCGGAATGGTATGAAGTGAGCTGACTTGGTGAGACGATCAATGATAACCCACACAGCATTATTACCTTTGGGGCTGCGAGGTAATGCTGTGACAAAATCCATAGTGATGTGTTCCCACTTCCATTCGGGTATCGGTAAAGGATGTAGAAGTCCAGCTGACCTCTGGTGCTCTATCTTTATCTGCTGGCACACCAAGCACTTGGCAACAAACTGGGCTATCTCCCTCTTCATGGCATTCCACCAAAAGTGTTTCTTCAAGTCCTGATACATCTTGTTCCCCCCGGGTGTATGGAATAAGCTGAACTGTGTGCTTCCTCCAAAATCTTCTGTCTGACTTCTCCTTGGGGAACACAAAGCCTGCTTCCAAAATACAAAGCACCATCTGGATGGATACAGATATCAGTCCTCAATCCAGCCTCCACCTGAGCTCGAAATATCTGTAATCTGGGGTCCTCCTTCTGAGCTTCCTTGATCTCATCAATCAATGATGACTGGATCTGTAAAGCCATGAGCTGCCCTGCCTTCTCAGTTCCTTGCACCAACATCAAATCCAATCTGATGAAATCTCGAATCAACTCCTTCTGCTGAGTGATTTGGACTAGCACCCTGTTCTCTGGCATCCTGCTCAGTGCATCTGGAACTGTATTGACCTTGCCTGGATGATATTGCAAGTCAATATCATAGTCTGCCATAAGCTCCAACCACCGCCTCTGCCTCATGTTCAACTCTTTCTGTGAAAAGATATACTTGAGGCTCTTGTGATCTGTGTATATCAGCACTTTATCTCCCAAAAGGTAGTGCCTCCAAATCTTTAAGGCAAAAATCACAGCTGCCAACTCCAAGTCATGAGTTGGGTAATTCCTCTCATGAGGCTTCAGTTGCCTAGATGCATATGCGATAACATGATCATGTTGCATAAGTACACATCCCAGGCCTTTTCCCGATGCATCACTGAATATGACCATCCCTCCTCTCCCTGAGGGAGTCCTCAAGATTGGAGCTGAAATGAGCCTATGCTTCAATTGCTCAAATGCTGCGGTACACTCCTCTGTCCATATGTACCTTACTCCTTTCCGGGTGAGCTGGGTCAACGGAGCTGCAATCCTAGAGAAATCCTGGACAAAGCGTCTGTAATATCTGGCTAGTCCAAGAAAACTCTTAATCTCAGTCACCGTCCTCGGAACTGGCCAATCTTTTACTGCCTGGACTTTGCTGGGATCAACTGAAATTCCTTCTGCTGAAACCATATGTCCAAGGAAAGCTATGCTGTCCAACCAGAAATCACACTTGCTCCTCTTGGCATGAAGCTGCTCCTGCTGTAGAGTCTGCAACACAATCCTCAAGTGTTCTGCATGCTCCCTGTTGTTCTTTGAATAGATCAGGATGTCATCTATGAAAACAACAACAAACTGATCCAGATAGGGCGAGAACACTCGGTTCATCAAGTCCATGAAAACTGCAGGGGCATTAGTGACTCCGAAAGGCATCACTAGAAACTCATAGTGGCCATAACGGGTCCTGAATGCAGTCTTCAGAATATCCTCCTTCTTCACCCTTAGCTGATGGTAACCCGACTGTAAATCCAATTTAGAGAATACACGGGCTCCATGAAGCTGATCAAACAGATCATCAATCCTGGGTAAGGGATACTTGTTCTTGATGGTAACTTTGTTCAACTCCCTATAGTCAATACAAAGTCTCTTACCACCATCCTTCTTGTTTGCCAATAGCACTGGAGCTCCCCATGGTGATGTACTTGGCCGAATCAATCCCTTATCTGAATACTCCTGCAGCTGCTTCTTCAGAATTTCTAACTCCGTCGGTGCCATCCTGTACGGAGCCTTGGATATAGGAGCTGCTCCTGGAACTGTGTCAATGGAGAACTCAATCATCCTCTCCGGTGGCAGTCCTGAAATCTCAGCAAACACTTCTGGGAATTCATCCCACACCGGTACCTTCTGCTTCTGAACCTCCGAAGTAGTCATCTGAGTCTTTCCCTTGGTAGACTTCACTTCTCCACTAAATTGGAACTCCGGTTGATGAGGGATTCTGAAATTAATCTTCTTCTCCCTACAATCAATAACTGCATAGTACTGACTGAGCCAGGTCATGCCTAAGATTACGTCGTACCCTTTGGTGTCTAGTACGAGCATATCTATGGCCAAAGTCTTATCACAAAGTTCTACTGGACAATCAGTACAAGCCTGAGAAGATATAACTACCCCATTCCCTGTACTTATCTCCCATTTGTGGTCTAATGATCTAACAGGTATAGAATGTAAAGCCACAAATTTATCTGAGATATAACAGTGGGATGCACCTGAATCGAAGAGAGCGAGAACAGGTAGTGAATGTACTCTGATGTTACCTGTAATCACCTCCTCAGAAGCCTCAGCCTCTGCTTCTGTCAGGTTGTAAGCCTGACCTCTACCACGCCCTGCTGCAGTCCTGGCTCCTCTCTGCACTGGACGAACAATCTGCTGTGGAGGAAGGGGGAGAGCTCTCCTCATCACTGGTCCCTGGTTCCTCTGCCCAAGTGGCCCTGGCAGCACTCTCTGTCCACTGGGTCCTGGAAGTGCTGGCATAGTCTGATTGGCAATCCCCATCCTCCTGTGTGGACAAGTCTCGACAGAATGATCTCGGGAACCACACACCAAGCACAACCCATTTGCTCTACGGCAATTCTGCTGAGTGTGACCTGGTTTCTGACAATAATTGCAGATAGGACCTGATTGAGCCATCTAATAAGGAGCTGGTCTGAATGGTGGTCTTGCCAGAACCTTTGCTGCTCTGTATGGTCCTCCTCTTCCTATTGGGACAAACGGCCTCTTCATGGCCTGATTCCTCATCTGGTCTCCTTGCTTTTTCTCAAACCCACGCTCCACCTCTCGAGCGATGGTGAGAACTTCTGCATAGGTCTTCAGATGATGGGGCATTAGGAACATCTGAATGTCCATCTATAGGCCCTGCTGAAACCTGCTTGCTCGCTTCTCCTCATCCGTCACCATGTACGGAGCAAAGCGGCTGAGTCTAAGGAATTCCGCGGCATACTCATCCACGGACTTGTTCCACTGCTGGAGTCTGATGAATTGCTCCTCCATATCTTTCTGCGCCGTAGCAGGGAAGAATCGGCTGTAGAAACTCTTGGAGAACGTGTCCCAAGTGACAGGCTTCTCCAAGCGAGCCTCCTCGGCTAACCACCAAGTTCGAGCTATGTCTTTCAGCTGAATCTTAGCAACCTCTACTTGGTTCTCCTTCGGGACACGGGCTGCATTCAGCAAATCAGTGGTGTCCGTCAGCCATTGCTCAGCATCCAATGGCTTCTCTCCTCCTGTGAAAATTGCTGGTTGCAGCCGTCGGAAATCTGAAATGTTTCCCGGTCTCTGCTCCTTCGGGGCTGCTAACTCCTGCCTGAGGAGTTCAGTCTGCTGCTGCTGGTTCTCCATCATGGCCTGAATAACTCTCAGGACATCGGCATTCTCTCCTCCTACAGGTCCATTCGGTACTTGCCCGATATTGTTACGACCCGATCGTCTCTCCATACCGAATTGGAATAGGATAACTGGAATTGGAAACAAATGGATGGAAGGAGTTTAGAACACAAGGAAATGAATCAAGGACGGAATCAAGAAGGACTTGATAACTCTGTACATTGTAGTTGGCATTCGCAAATTACCAGAATTTGCCACTTGATTGTACTTTTAGGTGTGAGAGCCTAAGCTCTGATACCAACCTGTAACGCCCCGATTCCACGGATACGGGGACGTCACTGCGACGTATATATGTAGGTCAGAAGAAGCCCCCACGTATATACGCTAAGCATAAAAGTACAATAAGGAATCAGAGTACAACACAAAGCGTGGTGTATTCATATGCCAACTTACAAGATACAAGTACAAAGTTATACAAACTATGATAAAGTAATACACTTTACAAGTGTTATTTATCATATCCAAGTCCAAAAAGACAATATACAAACATGTACACAAGATGCTCACGTAATGGATGAAGATTCGTGAGCCAAAAGGAAGAGTCTGGCACGAGGGAACTAGAGTTGGTCAGCCTGCTCACTGAAATAAGCCTGGTCCTCTGTGGATGGCTCCACTTCGTTCCAAGCCTCAGAATCTGAATATGCAAATCCAAGGAATCAAGACATATAATAGTAAACAACTGAAGCCAAGTGGCTAAGGGACAGGAATAAAGAAGATGGAACAGTAATAAATAGCATCGACTAACAAGTGATGAAAACATAATAAGGTAAAGCCATAATGCAATGAATGTACAAATTAAGTCTATAATTATTATTACTTGTCTTACTGTGATATCTAGCTATGTGACCCAGCGTCCCAGAACACATAGATCCATATCCTAGTAAAGCAAGTTTGTTATTGGAAACAGCGATTGTATCGACGAACTATGTTTACAGTGGGTCCCGTACATGCCCGGGACCACGGTCCAGGGTGTTCCGTTGCTTGATGACGGAACCAGCCGCAAGGCCTAACAGGAGGGTCTTATGTATGCCCTTAGTCATGACAGTATTCAGGAATAGGGAGCAAGCACTCCCCTCGGTCCCCTGGAGGCCCTCAGGTCAGACCGGAATATAATTGTACAATTAACCTAATACCACTGTAAACACGAACACATACCGATATCCGCATATTTCCCCCGTCCCATGTGTAAGTTGGTCCATTTTATAAAATAGTCGAGTGTATCATGCTTGGTGTTTAAGTGATAGCATGAAGAGATGGAGATATTTCATATTTAACAAGTCCTAAAATGAGAATATATGATAACGAGTCAAGAAGTAACAAGTCATGAGGTCCATCAAGTAATATGTCATGTAGTACAAATCATAGAGCATGAACAAGAATAGTATATCATATGTGAAGCAAGGGTAAAATCCAATTCATAAAAGAAACAACAATTTTTGCCCAAAAACAGGTTAACGGTCGACTGCCGGTCGACTGCCGGTCGACCGGACAAAATGCGTGAGCTCCAGGTTTGGTCGGTCGACTTCCGGTCGACTGCCGGTCGACCGGAGATATAACTACCGGTCGCCTGTCGGTCGACTGCCGGTCGACCGATACAGGGCCGTGAGCTCCAGGTTTTCTACCGGTCGACTGGTTGGTGAACCGGTCGACCGCCTACTCAAAACTGTGCACGTTTGTGCACATCGGTCGACTGCCCCCCTTGGGCCGGTCGACCGAAGTTCTGAAAAATGCTGCTGTTAGGTCAAAAATCAGATTTTTGTGGTGGTTATTTTTTGATAGCTAAAAATATGATTTTGATGACTTAAGGGGACATGATTTGTCAACACAAGTATACAAGGAAGATTGCAAGTCTTGGTGAGTAATTATACTCACTTCGATCGGTTGTGTGAAACTTTTACGAGTTCCGAAAGATTGTGGTCGACGATATCACCAACTAGGTCTTTGGCGATACTTCCGACGAAGAGAGATGCGATCCAAATCCAAGGGTTGTGGTAGCTTGAGAAGAAGATGAAGGCCTTGAGGTGTTCTTTGGAATTAGGGTTTGAGATGGAGGAGAAAGGTTGAAGGCTATTTTCTTGGTGAAGTGAAGAAAAGAAAAAGAATTGTAAAGGAAAAACTTATATAGGATTTGATTTTTGTAAAGGGAATGCAAATAAAGAAATTGAGAGGGGTTTTTGTGTAAAAAAGGGGGTGAGGTGTCTCCCTTGGCCAATGGTGGCCGGCCATGGAGAGAGAGAGAGAAAGAGGGCATTAATGAGGAAGAGTGTGGAATTTGAGATATTTGTTGTAAAATTTGAATTGTTGGAATTTTTGGAAATTGGAAAATCTTTTGGCTTAGAGATGAAGGAAAGGAAAATAGAGAAAGGAAAAAGGAAAAAGAAATGAAATGAGAAGATATTTTCTTGGTCTCCAAAAATGAAAATATCAGAAACACAAATTCTCGAGTTAAAGTCGAGTATGCGGGAAAACATTTCGGAAAATACCGAAATCGTCCGAAATTCAAGTATCTCGGAACGACTCGCAATTTTCACCAAAAATCAATAATATTATATGAAGACTCATAGTGAAATCCGTTTGAAGAAATACTGTATAGTTTTAAAGCTAAAAATCCCGGAATCAGTTACCTACCGACTCCGAAAGAATTTTCATAAAATCATAAAATGCTCAGAAAAAGAATGTAGGTAGAAAATATGATTCTAAGAGATAATGCCTAAAGGACTTTCTAGAAATTCCTAACTGTTTGTGAAATAAAAATACTGGAATCAGTCTTCTGCCGACTCCGGTGGGATATCCATAAATTCGTAAAATCTTCAGAAAAAGTATTTAAGTAAGGAATATTATTCTAAGCAGAAATGTCTAAAGAATCTTCTAGAATTTCTAAACAGTTTGTAAGATAAAAATTCGGGAATCGATCAGCGGCACTGGTCGACACCGGTTTGAAGAAATTCATTTAAATTCTAGAAAATTCCAGAAATTCTCATAAAATCTAATATTTTAGAAAATGATATTTGAAATTAAAATCGGTCAAATACGGGAAGTAAATCGAAAAATACGATCGAAAAGCTGAATACGCAACTAAGTACGTATTCCGGAAACGGGGTATTACATATGAAGTGTCAGCGTCAATGACATAATACGTCACTTCTGATTTCAGATTCCCGATTCGGCAACAGAGTCAAATTTTTCCGAGTGGGTGCTACTCCCTGCGTTAAAATCATATATCGTAGTAGTGGTTGCGGACAACCGATATAGTGGAATGCCTAAGAAGTAGAGGAGTCTTTTGGGGATTATGCTGAGTGCAGACCCTGGATCAACCTGTACTCTTTCAATGCATGTCGAACCGATGTATCTGGTATAGTACAAAGGTCGATCGTATTTGTTATCCTTGAGGAGCATGTCCTCAGCTATGAAAGTAATAGCAGGTATTTTCAACTGTACATGATGACTTTCAGAACATGAGGGTTGAGTGTCGTCCCTAGGGGTTTCTGGCATATATGTCAGAAATGATTCTGAATTAGCCAGTGCATCCCTTAGTGCTTCTCTTGTCTCTTTCGAGAGGCGAAGCAGCTCGTGTATAGTGATACAAGCAGGGATATTAGCCAGCTGGGTCAATATGTCAAAGCGAAAAGGGATGTTAAGTCCCAGGCCTGAAGGTTTCTTCAGGACATGGTCAAACTGGACTTCTTTCTGTTTCTCTTTTCCCGAGGTCAGGACCGAAGCTGGCATGGGTACTTGTACTGACGTCGTTTGCTATCATGTCTCGTCACCATATTTGCAGTGATTTTCTTTTGTTCTAACTTTAGAGTCAGAACTCCGGCATCGACCAAAGCCTGAATTTTGTCCTTGAGGACAAAGCACTTGTTAGTAGGATGATGAACGATCCTATGAAAAAGGTAATAATTGGGATCGTTTGTGCGTCCCACTTCTTTATGGCATCGAGCCTCTGACAGTTTCAATTTATTCCCTTTGTGGAGTAAATGGAATATTGTAACCACCTGCTCGTCTTTGAAGGAGTACTGTTTTGGAGAAAACTTAAACTCCTGATTATTGATGCCGCTCTTCTTGATCTTTGGAGGAATGTCCCCTGATAATTCGACGGATATGGTCTCTTTCCTTTGACTTGGGAAGACTATGCCATATCGCCGCGCCCCTTATGATTCATATCCCATTTGCCTTTAGGGGTAGATGGTTCAAACTTTTTAGCCGATTTTTCAGCTATTTAAGCTTGTTTGACTAATTCTTTTCACGTATGGGCTTTGATAGCTCCAATATGAATCTCTACATAGTCCAGAAAGTTATGCCTACATGTCTGGAAGAGCATGGGCAATGGCATCCCTGCTGGACACATCAGAGATAAATTTCTGAATGTAATCACGAATAGATTCTCCTTTCCTCTGTACAGTGGAGAAGAATTTATCCATAGTTACATCGGTGTCGTCCTTGTAAAAATGAGAAAGAAAAATCGAGTCTCTAAGTCAATCAAGGAATTGATAGAGCCTGGAGGAAGACTCCGGAACCAGTCAAATGCTACCCCCTTTAGGGTGCCAATGAACAGTCTGACCATAATAGCATCGTTATGTATAACGTTACCGGTCTGAGACCGGAAGTAATATATGTACTGATTTGGCGAGCTCTTACCATCATACGTATGTAATGTTGGTGGCTTAAACTTTGACGGGTATGGTACTGAATCCCATTCTATGGGATAAGGACGGACTGCCCCTACTTTCTTCAGTTCATCCCTTTGGGTTAGGGATGCGATCTGAGCTTGGATGCCTTTAAGAACTTCAGCATCCATAGAAGAACTTTCCTTTGACTTCTCAGTCTTAGGTTGCTCATCATCATTATGTTCCTCTTCATTATGATTACTCCCGGTATCATTGTTATTTCAGTTAGTGAGGATTTGAGCGAGCATCTGTTGAATGTTGTCCAAGGCTTCTTGTTAGGCCTTGGAGGTTTGCTCCTGAGCTTCCCACTGTCAATGGAGGTCATCATTATCATTATCAGCCATATGTACCGACACTCTATCCGTTCGTATCGAGCTGACTATTGCCGAAGAGGCATACCCACTATCTTCCCCCTCATCCTCAGACCATTGGAATAATCTTTTCATTGGTTCTGGTGATGTTATTCCAGTCGAAGAGGATGACTGCTCATAATTGTAGGGTATTGCCACTCTAGATCTGGTGCTTCATAACACACCTTCTTCGTCTATCAAGACTTGGCCTAAGCAAGGGCTATAGTTCGGGTCTGGAGAACTGAATGAAGAGGAGTTAGCACCACGCGACACTTGTCAACCCCTATGCGGTTTACGTCCCTTCCTATCATATTGACGGATGCAGAGGGCAGATCTAGAAGATTTCGCGATTTGCTCCTTCTGTGATGCTTCGTAGGAGCTCGCACCGATAGTCGATTAAAAACAGACTGTCGATTTGGAGGGGTGGCGTGGTCTGATCCTAGTCGGCAATGGACTGAATGGACCGTCACCAACTGACATCCTACTTGTTCACAACAAGAGGGAGAAGTTTGGAGTAGTTCTAACTTCCGCTTGTTAGTTAAGAACTCTCGCAGGTAGGGGTTAGCCGAGTTTAAGCGATCCAGCGTGGAGATCTGGACGGAGCGCGCACCATTCTGTTCTGGTGACTTTGAAATCACCTTTTGCTGATAACTCTAACTGCAGGAGCGGACTTAGCACGAGAGTGTAATCACCTAGAGGGGGGGTGAATAGGTGATGGCTAATCTTATGGTCACTTAATGCGGAATTAAAAACTTATTAAACTAAACACCAAGTATAACACAAGAGTGTAGCCGGATTCCCCGTGAAGGGCTCTGGACTAACTCCTCAAGATTCCTCTAAATAAGAGTTGAGGTGCCGCGTTGGCTCTCTTGGTTAAATACAACTGTTAGCAAACAATCCCTAAGCATATAACAATTAAGCACACAATGTATATCAAGCATATAAAGATTAAAGCAATAAAAGCATGCAAGATATAAACAAGTAAGAGATAGAGAGAGAGAGAGAGAGAGAGAGAGAGAGAGAGAGCAATCGCAAATACGGGAGATTTGCTTCGAGGTTCGAGCACACTTGCTCTACGTCCTCGCCTTCAACACTATGAAGGATTTTCACTATAAACTGATCCCACCGGATCACTCGGTGCCGCAACACCTACAAGGCGAGTTCACACTTGAACTCCTTAGACTCTCTAGTCACGTACACACCGCAAGCCCACAAGCTCGCCGAGGCCGCACCTCAAACACTAAGTTCACACTAGAACCCGAAACAACGAACCCGCGACACACGCGTCCGCCTCCTCAAAGTACAAAGTAGAACTTTGGTGATCACAACACTTTAATCACCTAAAATCCTCTCACAATAAATATCCTTATAGGTAGATATAGCAATGGATAGCTCAAGTGTTGTGTGAGAAAATAAGGATTGAATTTATGGTGAAAAAACACAAGAAATCTCTTTTGAAACACTCTTGATAAACTCTCTTTTGATTTGGAAATATTGGCTCTAAAACTTGTGGATATAACCACTGAAATGAATAGGAAAAACTAGCCCAAAAACTTCTTCTAAAACTTATAGAAAACAGCCCCCAAAAGTCCCAATTTATAGAGCTAGAAAAACTAGCCGTTGGGAGCCAGGTTGGCCTGTCGGTCGACCGGCCAACGGTCAGAATTCTGACCGTTGAGCCAGCGGTCGACCGGCCGGTCGACCGTGGATATAGAGGCAGACTCTCTGTCCGGTCGACCGGCCCGGTCGACCGGGGCTTTCCAGAGAGCAAAAGCTCTCTTGCGGTCGACCGGGTCGGTCGACCGGCCCTCCAGCCAGACTGGCGTGCACGTTCTGTGCACGTCGGTCGACCGGCCCGGTCGACCGGCTGAAGCCAGACAGGGATTTTTGGGAATAAAAAACTTGGTCATTTTGGCTCAAATAAAATCCCATAAAATTACAAAAAATCTACAAAAATAGTTTCAATATAATACTTTGACAATCAAACATGTTTGAGCAAAATCAAGACATATTACAAACAATTTGAACTATTTTTGTAACTTGAAAATTTTAGCTAAAAAGGAAAACTGTATTTTTCCAAAATTGGTTTTTCCAAAACTTCTCCAAATACAAAAACAAGATATTTTAAACACTTTTAAAGCATGGTGTGTATGGATATGATCCTCTACACATATATGGTGAAATATCTATGTTTTTGATATTAAGCACTAAACATGATTTTGATTAAAGATATGTAAACTCCAAAAACCAGACCGGTATTTTTCAAAAAGAAAACTCTTTTGTATTTTTTCAAAATAAAAATTATTTTATGAAAAACTTATCTAAATCAAGAGTGTGTGTATAAGATATACTTGAGCAATCCACCAACTATTCTATCCTTTACATTTTAATCTAAAATAAAATCTTATAAAAACAAACCTAGACACAAGTCTTGATCTTGAAGGTCTTCACTTGAAGTCTTCTCATCTTCTTGACTTGGTCCAAACATGATCCAACGAGCTAGACTCCTCTTGAGTAATTGATGTGGTCTTGATGCACAAGCTCTGGAATCAAACCGTGCAAGCTCCAAAACTTGACTTTAAATTCTTTGTTGAAGCTACGCACCTACTAAGATCTTGACCACAAATCTGAGACGAAATAAACACAACATCATTAGTACTATAACTACATGAGTTGATCATCATCAAAACTAGAGTGATGGGCCTTTGGGCCAACAATCTCCCCCTTTTAATGATGACAAAACTCATGGAGTAATATATGCATGGATTAAAGTAAAGCTTCAAAGAAGCTCCCCTTTAACTCATGCATAACAATAAACAAATAAATATGCAATGAAAGCTCATAAACATGAATGCAAATACAAGGAGATAAACATGCCAATCAAGCATAAAACTCATCAAATTCTTTTTCTCCTATTTGCAAAACAAAACATATATGCATAAACATAAATCCTTCTCCCCTTTTATGAATAAAGTAAGAAAAAACATGCATAAATATACCCAATTCTTCTCCCCCTTTTTGTCAATCATCAACAAAGGGTTTAAAGTAAAAACAAAACAATGTTCTCCCTCTTTGTGTCAACAAAGAGGTGAAATCAAATCAACCAATAAAGAGATATATGCGATATACATTCATGAAGAGGAAGACGCTAAGTTAACTTCCCTACACATATACATTACATGAAAGAGGGATGACAAGCCCTAATTCACATAACGCATAATATGCAATGCATAAGAGGAGATGTGAAGCTCCCCCTACACACGTGTACCGCATAAAGAAGAGTTGTCAAGCTCCTCAATATAAGATACACTCAACATGAATATATATGTAGAAGAGATGTTAAGCTCTCCTTGCCTATAGGCAATACAAATCAAAATATTTTTAATTTTCAAAATTTCATATTAAAACAAAATTTTGAATTTTCCTTAATAAAACAAATTTTGAGATATCTAGTAATCAAATTTTAAGATATCATATAAATAAAAAATTTTAAAGGTACCACTTGTAAATCAATCAAATTTTAAGATACCAATTGTAAATAAACATTACAAATTTTGAATTTTAATCAAAATAGAATCATATTGATACCAATTGAAAATTATTTTGATACCAATTGCAATCAATAGATACCAATTGAAGATTATTGCAAATTTTTGATATCAATAAAAATATCAATTTTAAAAATAATGCATAAGCTTATTAAAATATCAATTGAGAAATCAATTGAAAATAAAGATTTGAATTAAGCTTAGCATAAACAAATTTTGTGCTTTAAATATGTAAATCGATTTTTAATCAAGCACAAACAAATCATATATGAAAATGAAAATACCAATAGGATTGATATTATGGAAAAATGAAGCATACATATATAGAAAACATATATATGAGTATATAAAAAAAATATCACTTGAGATCAAGTATATAACTCATCGAAAAATACTATCAAATGAAGAATAATAACTAGTTAAAGTAATTTTTGAGAAACTAGTTAAAAATCCTTCAAAAACATGAAATCAAATATATATCTATCATGAAACATACTAAATACACAAGAAGTGACACTCGAAATCTATAAATCTCAAAAAAATAATCATGAAACAAAGTCATGAATAAACAAATAAAGTGTGAGTGCATAAAAGTCATGTAATTAGCATTTTTCATGAAGATAATCAATGAAACTCAAATCAAACATGAATCTTATTTTTATCAAAACATGAAAAACATGAATTTTATTTTCATAAGAAATAAACTTCTAGGTATATGTATGATTTATCCAATCCTAACAATATGCATACATATCCCAAACATAAAAAGAGTGCATAAAGTAAATTGCATGAAGGCAAATGACTCATGGGGTATACATGTATATTTATTAGATTTGAATACAAAATACATATACATGAAGTAAAACATGAAAATTGGCAAAAACAAGTGTAAATGAGAGAGTCATCAAAACTAGGCTATACATGTGCATATAATAAGTACAAATGAACAATGAAGTGCAAACATATATGAATCAATTTGTTGCTCACTACTTGTACACGTATACATCCAAGTTTTGATAAAAACTACATTTAAACTAGTATTTACCACATGAAGCCTAAAACATGAACATGCTAAAGAAGTCATCAATCATAAATGCATGTAAATAAAGTAGGAGTTTTAGAGATAGTTACCAACACATGAACTATACTCTAAATCTTCAAAATATGGTGGTCGTCCCACCAAACCTCCTTGATAGTGGTGCATAAAAAATATGTCCATCATGTCCATGCATCCACCACCAAGGCACCAATCCCTCTCACGTTTTGTGAGAGCCCGCACCTACATCAAAAACACAAGGTGGGGATTTTGGTACCCATTTTCTTTTGGGTCCTTGAGGGTTAGTCTTATAAGGAACCCAAACATTTTTGTTAGCAAAATTTAAAGCATTTATTTTATCATAAGAAAATTTTGCTAAATGGCCTTTGCGGCCACAATGTGTACATTTGTACACTCTAGGATGCATATGATTGTGAGTGTGGTCATGACGTGCAAAATGTGCATATGCATGATGTGGATGATGTGCATGATATGTGGAGTTTGTTTCTTTGAAAACATGGACTCTAATCTCTTATGATTAAATGCACAATTGCTCAAAGTTGAGCTTAAACTATCAATTTTATTTTTCAAAATTTTAATCTCATGTTGATTAATAGTGGCATGTAAAGCATGGTGAGATTGAGAATCATTTTTCTTATTCTTTTTAGAAGCTTTTTCTTTTTCTTTTTCAACAATTTTTCTTTTTAAAGAAGTGTTTTCATTTAAAGCAACTTCTTTTTGTTTTTCCACCAAAACAACAACTTTATTTTTCAAAATAGTGTTTCCTTCACAAAGATCATTTAATTTAGAAAGCAAGGAAACATTTTTATTTTTTAACTTTCATTTTCTTTTTCAATGCATGCAACTTTATTTTTAAAAGAATCATTTTCTTTTAACATGCAATCAAATTTCTTTTTCAAATTTTTGTTATCATTTTTAATCATGTCATATTTTTCTAGGAGTTGTTGACAAAATGATGCTAGTTCATTATAAGACATTTCAACATCCTCTTCTACCTCGGATTCGGTAGTTACCTCAAGGGGGTTATCCCCTTGGATCATGTAGCACACGTTGGAAGCATCACTTCCAACATCCGAGTCGCTCCCCGCATAGTATTGTTCATTTTCGCCAAGGGAGATGATGGTGTTCCAAACTATAAAAGCCGAATCAATATTAGAAACCTAGATATATATTCATCATTTAGGGTTGACTTTAAGTATGAATGGCCTTTGCATTAGCCTCAATATTTTTGTCATTTAAACAATAAGAATCTCTAATAGTGGCAAAATAAACATGAATCCCTAAGGCTTTGAGGTATAAAGACATCTTAACCTTCCAAGTTTGGATGTTAAGAATGTCAAAAGTGGGAGGTGACATGAAATCCATGGTGTGTGTACAAATATTGTGATTAGCTATAAAATGAGGATCTTTAACTCTAGGTTGTAAGACCCAAATCAAGAGCACTTGGCTCTGATACCAATTGTAATCACCTAGAGGGGGGTGAATAGGTGATGGCTAATCTTATGGTCACTTAATGCGGAATTAAAAACTTATTAAACTAAACACCAAGTATAACACAAGAGTGTAGTCGGATTCCCCGTGAAGGGCTCTGGACTAACTCCTCAAGATTCCTCTAAATAAGAGTTGAGGTGCCGCGTTGGCTCTCTTTGTTAAATACAAGTATTAGCAAACAATCCCAAGGCATATAACAATTAAGCACACAATGTATATCAAGCATATAAAGATTAAAGCAATAAAAGCATGCAAGATATAAACAAGTAAGAGATAGAGAGAGCAATCGCAAATACGGGAGATTTATTCGAGGTTCGAGCACACTTCTCTACATCCCCGCCTTCAACACTATGAAGGATTTTCACTATAAACCGATCTCACCGGATCACACTCGGTGTCGCAACACTACAAGGCGAGTTCACACTTGAACTCCTTGGACTCTCTAGTACCGTACACACCGCAAGCCCACAAGCTCGCCGAGGCTGCACCTCAAACATCGAGTTCACACTAGAACCCGAAACAGCCGCGAACACACGCGTCCGCCTCCTCAAAGTACAAAGTAGAACTTTGGTGATCACAAAACTTTGATCACCTAAAATCCTCTCACAACAAATATCCCTATAGGTAGATATAGCAATGGATAGCTCAAGTGTTGTGTGAGAAAACAAGGATTGAATCTATGGTGAAAAACACAAGAAAATCTCTTTTGAAATACTCTTGATAAACTCTCTTTTGATTTGAAAATATTGGCTCTAAAACTTGTGGATTTAACCACTGAAATGAGTAGGAAAAACTAGCCCAAAAACTTCTTCTAAAACTTATAGAAAACAGCCCCTAAAAGTCCCAATTTATAGAGCTAGAAAAACTAGCCGTTGGGAGCCAGGTTGGCCTGTCGGTCGACCGGCCGACGGTCAGAATTCTGACCGTTGAGCCAGCGCTCGACCGGCCGGTCGATCGTGGCCTGAATACAGAGAGCAGACACTCTGTCCGTCGACTGGCCCGGTCGACTGGGGCTTTCCAGAGAGCAGAAAGCTCTCTGGCGGTCGCCCGGGTCGGTCGACCGACCCTCCAGCCAGACTGGCGTGCACATTCTGTGCACGTCGGTCGACCGTCCGGTCGACCGACTTCAAACTCGGTCGACTGGTCCGGTCGACCGGCTGAAGCCAGACAGGGATTTTTGGGAATCAAAAACTTGGTCATTTTGGCTCATATAAAATCCCATAAAATTACAAAAAATCTACAAAAATAGTTTCAATATAATACTTTGACAATCAAACATGCTTGAGCAAAATCAAGACATATTACGAACAATTTGAACTATTTTGTAACTTGAAAATTTGGCTAAAAACGAAAACTGTATTTTTCCAAAATTGGTTTTTCTAAAACTTCTCCAAATACAAAAACAAGATATTTTAAACTCTTTTAAAACATGGTGTGTATGGATATGATCCTCTACACATATATGGTGAAATATCTATGTTTTTGACATTAAGCACTAAACATGGTTTTGGTTAAAGATATGTAAACTTGAAACTCCAAAAACCAGACCGGTATTTTTCAAAAAGAAAACTCTTTTGTATTTTTCCAAAATAAAAATTCTTTTATGAAAAGCTTATTTAAATCAAGAGTGTGTGTCTATAAGATATACTTGCAATCCACCAACTATTCTATCCTTTACATTTTAATCTAAAACAAAATCTTATAAAAATAAACCTAGACACAAGTCTTGATCTTGAAGGTCTTCACTTGAAGTCTTCTCATCTTCTTGACTTGGTCCAAACATGATCCAACGAGCTAGACTCCTCTTGAGTAATTGATGTGGTCTTGATGCACAAGCTCTTGAATCAAACCGTGCAAGCTCCAAAACTTGACTTTAAATCCTTTGTTGAAGCTACGCACCTACTAAGATCTTGATCACAAATCTAAGACTAAATAAACACAAGATCATTAGTACTATAACTACATGAGTTGATCATCATCAAAACTAGAGTGATGGGCCTTTTGGCCAAAGAGAGGGCTTTGGTAGCGAAGTTGGGACAATGCTTCGTCCTTTGCATTACTGCAGAGGCGATTAGCACTACATAATGCTTCAGTTCTACCTTTGCGGCTGAGAACTTTGGTAGCACCCTTAGACGCTGAAGCTGCATAAGCACCGCTATCAGTACCCAGGGATGATCCCTTAACTTTGCTCAAAGAGCGAACTTAGCGCTGGAAGATTTTGAGAGTGAAGCACGCTGTGGTGCTTTGTTTTTAGTCTTGTACGAAGGTGGCTAGCACTACTGAGTGCTTTAGTTCCAGCCTTGTGACTGAAAACTTTGTTAGTACCCTGAGGAACTGGCGCTGTGTTAGCGACGCTATCGATCACTTTGCTCGTGAGAATGAGGTTGACGCAAGGAGTCACTGCTCCTAGATTAGGTGAAGACAGAGTTACTAATCTAGCATCACAGCTAATGGCCTCAGTGAAGCTGCCAAATTGGATAGGCAGTTTGCCTTTGTCTTCGCGTGATAGGCGAAGTTGCGGTGGAACTTTGCCTGGTAGGACTTCGCCTGAAGCTTCACACGGAGATTTCTTCTTCGGCTTCTACATCTGCTTGGGAAGCGAAGTTTTAGGCTTGCAGGGAACCTGACTAGTAAGGGACTATTTATAGCCAAAAATGGGTTGCAACTGCCCCCATTGAATTCAGCAAAGCTAAATCAGCCATTAGCTTCGCGCGAGGCTCACAAATGACCTTGCCGCGATTTCCGAGCTTCTGGCGAAGCTAGAGGGTTCATGCGAACGTCCTCTTGCCGTTATGGCTTAATTGTCTCCACTTAATGTGGGACGAAGTGGGCGGGTGTAATTACCCACTTAAAGTGGCGTTAATCCTACTAAATTAGTGGGGTTCACCCATTAATCCCTCGTGGGATTTTAAAATGGTCAATTTGATGACCTGACAAAGCTCACTGCGGAGCTAGATCATGCGAAGCTAAATCATGCGAAGCTAGATCATGCGAAGTTAAGACTTAACTCATAGCTTCAGGCAAGTTACCTTCAGAGTCTCGTGCGAAACTGAGACTCAGCTCATAAGGAGCTATGACTCAGATAGGGATAAGGCTTCTGGCGCGAAGCTCCTAGATCAGTCTCTGGCGGGGCTAAATGGGAAGCTTCAGGCGAAGCTAATAGTTAGCCTCAAAAGCGAAGCTATCAACCAAGCTTAGGCGAAGCTGTTAGTTCCATGCGGAGCTGTGAAGCTTACCTTGGGCTTATGCCAGGCTAAGTATTAAGCTAACTTAGCGTCTTAGGCCTGCTTGGGTCTCTTCAAAGGCAACTTTAGCTTACTATCTGCTTTACTGGATTAGTAATATCCATGTTGCTGCCATGTCTCTTGTCATCAACTGTATTTTTGACTTATCTTTTGTAGATGTCGATAAGTTAGACGTTGTTCAAACGGTTGAGATGATGAATGCGGGAGTTCTGTCTTTTTCGAGTGTCAATAGAAACGGGTTCCTCTATGCTGCCTAGGTCTGGCCCATGGGCCTGGGTCTATGGGTTAACATGCGTCTTCTCAAAGATTTAGTCTCTATCTTTCTCTCTCTCCTCGTCATGTGTCATGATATTATTTGAAATTTTCAATTATAGAAAAATCCTACAACTAGGGTTATAAGAATTCACCGCCGAATCAGTTTCTTCGTGTACTCTGTTGAATCAAGCCTATTGAAGTTTTGCATTAAACTTCATATATTTGACTAAGTTTCCTGTTAGTTCCAGAATATATATCTAGTAAAC
>JAVJIF010002629.1:0-103232 GCA_038442645.1 Agave tequilana | reverse complement strand
TTGACGCGCGCGTTGCTCATTGCGTTTTACGGTCATTGTCTTGACGCGTTTTATAGCCAATGCCTTGGATGATTTCAAAGTTTTAGACCTGAATCTTGCGACTCCTGTTCACCCAACAGAGAGATGGCAATTTTTGGCGTTTGCACTTTTTCGCGTCTTGTGCTTTTAGGCACAGACGCAAGATAAAGCCGCGTTTGAATCCTGCGCATGGCACAGTTTTGACCCGCGTATGAAGTCTCTAAGGACTGCCGCGTCTGTTACTTAGTTTTCTTTTGTTAAGGTCTACTAAGTTCCAGATTTTCTGATTCTCTTATTTGTTCCTTGCAGGTTCGCTGGTCCCCTGGAAGAATGCTTCAACCGGGCGAGCTTGTTCAATGTTCACCTATGAGAGAATATATTATGGTCCTCGTCACCTATGAGAAATATTATGTCTCTGACGAGAACCACCCTCGCCAAGGTCTCTTCAGATCTCCTGCACCAACCATGTCTGATGGCAAGAGATGTTCAGGTCAAGTATGACGGCGAGGAGGTTCCGGCGGTTTGCGGTGGCGGAAAGATCCTCTTCCTCTCCCTACTCCAGAAGTGACATCGAGGACACTCCGTTGGATGGCCTGCTGGGGAAAGGGATGGTGATGAATGAAGGGTTGCAGGACTTTCTGCTGCCGCTGGACCTCAAGAACACCATTGCTCTTAGCTTAGTCAGCTAGGGCGCTTTCGACTTTTGCGTCATCGCCATGGCGCAATCGGCTCCATTGTGCACCTGGGATCAGATGCGGTTTCAAAGAGTAAGTACGGCCTCTGAGAGAGAGAGGGACTTCTTTGTATTCCTTAATTGTAACACTCATCTTATTGTATAAGAGAGCGTTTTGTATCACTTTCATATGCTTGGATATGTAAATAAAGTGACACTTTTCTTTTTGCCTCCTTCATTGTCTTAACTTTTTGTCTTCAGTTAGGACACGTAGAAGCAAGGAATCTTTTGACCTTATCAAAATTATAGTGGTAATCTTAATAAGTCAAGATTTGTAAGGAAAGATCCTATTTCAGGAGTTTTCATGATACTGTCAGAGGTGTGATATTAACTTGACAGGGATGGGATGATTTTTTGGTGGACCTGCCACTTTGTAAAAGAAAGTGACAAGTGGAGTTCGTACCCCCAGGGAAGATGAACTTTTATCAAGGATTTGGGATTAACTTGATTTAAGATCAGCTGGGGAGTTTGACGGAAACATTGTTAACGGTGTAATGTTAACCAACAATGTTTCTAAATGAACTTGATACTCTGTCGGGGAGAGTATCAAATGAGACTAGACTCGCGGGGGAATCTAGGAAGGTTTTTACCGTTAGAGGTGTGATATTAACTTAACGGTTTAGAAGTAGTCCTGTCAGAAGTGTAATGTTAACTTGACAAGGATGTGAGTCAGAGGTGTGATATTAACTTAACTCAGAATGTCACTGTCATAGGTGTAATGTTTAACTTAACAGTGAGGTAATGCTAGAGGGGTGATGTTGAACTTAGCATTGGTCATCTCGACTTAGACGAGGAAGTCGAGGAACGGTCATGGCCATAGGTGTATTGTTGAACTTAGCGATGACTCGATGCTAGAGGTGTAGTGTTAACTTGGCATCATTCATCTCGGCTTGAACAAGGAAAGTCGAGGAAAGGTCATGGCCAGAGGTGTATTGTTGAACTTAGCGATGACTCAGATGCTAGAGGTGTATTGTTAACTTGGCATCGTCCATTTCAGCTTCGATACGGAAGTCTGAAGAAAGGTGACTATCAGAGGTGTGATATTAAACTTGACAGGCACTCGATGTACTGCTTAGAGGTGTAATGTTAACTTAAACAGTAGTTTGTCAGAGGTGTATTGTTAACTTGACAAGAATTGGCTCGTGATAAGAGCAATTTGAGGACCTGTCAATCTATTGATGAGAATTGACAAGTGGAATTTGAAATGCCAGAGGTATAGTGTTAACTTGGCAAATTTGAGAGTTTGTTACTCTATGCAGAGTTAACAAGCAAGTTTATACTCGACAAAGAGTATTCATTACCAGAGGTATAGTGTTAACGTAGTAATGATTGCATTTTGTGGTCCTACCATTCTATGGATGAGAATTGGTAAGGGATTTTGGAGGAAAGAGTGGACTCAAGTCCACTTAGGATTTTTAGCAAACCCTCAGCTATCAACGGATTTGAGATGCCTTTACCAACTACCGTTTGAGTTGGGCTAGCCATGCTATTCCCTTCAGCATGATGAGTTGTCGAAGACTTATGTTGGGCTTAGAAGCCAACATTTTCCTCTATCCTTAGCCATCGGAGGCGTCGGATGTTTCTGATCAGAGGTGTATTTTTAACTTGACCAGTGGAAGAATACTGTCTAGGGATAGTATTTCTTCAAGAATTTGCCATTGATTGGCATCATGAGTGTATCGCCATTCGAAGTTATGAGGCGATATGATCCATTGAGTAGACTGACTCTACCACAAACGGTCCTTCCCATTTGGGTTGGAATTTTCCTTTTGTCTTGTGCGTCATCACCATGGGTCTTCTGACGGCTAAGACAAGATCGCCTTTCTTGAAGGTTCGTACTTTAACTTTCTTGTTGAAGGCTCTGGTGATTCGAGCTTGGTAGAGCTCGATTTGCTGTTGGGCTTGCAGGCGCTTGTCGTCTAAAGCCTCTAGTTCCTGGAGTCGCTGTCGATGCTTCTCCTCTGTCGTCATCTCCGCTGTCAGGGCGACGCGTAGAGATGGATTTGGATTTCCAGTGGAAGGACGGCTTCGCATCCGTATACCAAGGAAAATGGCGTGGCTTTAGTTGGGGTTCGCACCGTTGTGCGGTAGGCCCATAAGCATTCACCCAACTTGTCGTCCCAGTCCCGTTGACTTTTCGAGACAAATTTCTGAGAAGCTTGCCAATGGTCTTGTTGAAGGCTTCTGCAAGACCGTTAGCAGCAGGATAGTATGCCGTTGAGGACACACTCTGGATTCTGAACTTCGCGCAGAATCTCTGGAAAGCCTGGCTGATGAACTGGGGTCCATTGTCATGGATGATACGCCGAGGCACACCGAAGCGGTAAATAACGTGATGTTTCACGAACTTGATCACGTTAGAAGATTTTACCTCTTTCAAAGGGATAGCTTCGGCCCACTTTGAGAAGTAATCGGTTATCGCTAGAATGAACGATGTTCTTTCGATGATGTGGGCTGATAGGCCAACCACGTCATCCCCCACATTCAAACGGCCAAGTAGAGGTCGTAGAGTGGAGGTACCCTGGTGCTTGATGGATGAAATCGCCGTGTATTTGGCAGGCGTAACATCTCTTAGCATAAGCGACAGCATCGGCGATCATCTTGGGCCAATAGTAACCCAACCTTTAGAGTCGATGTGCCAATTTTGGGCCAGGTTGATGAGCTCCACAAGTACATCGTGGGCTTCTTTCAATATTCCTTGGGCTTCTTTTGATGAGAGGCATCGGAGCAGGATCCCGTCATGCGATCGACGATACAATGTTCGCGAAATCGCATATAGTAGAATTTGGGGGCTTTCCTTCGGATGGCAGCCGCCTCCTTGGCGTCTTCAGGCAAGATGTCGTATAAGACAAAATCAATGTAGGGGAATCGCCAGTCTCTAGGCTCTAGACTGGTTGACACTTCAAGTGTTTCCTTGTCGTGATGATCTCCCGTTGACCCTGGGCAGTCTCCGAGGTGAAATTTTTGGACAGTATAAGTCATGGCTATAGACGAATACTTTCTCCATTGCTCCAGCTGGAAGGGCTAAGGAGGCAGCAAGGGATGCAAGTGCATCTGCATGCGCATTTTGCCTGCCGGCGGTACATGGTCGATGTAGAAGTTTGAAAACCTCTCGGCCATGTGGATTATCGCATTGTAATAGGGTACCAGATCTTCATGTCTGACCTCATACTCTCCGCGAACTTGGCTGACGATGAGTTTAGAATCACCGTACGCCTCGAGATTTTTACGCCATCTCATCGGCGAATTGCATCCCAATCAAAAGAGCGTTGTATTCCGCCACATTGTTGGAGCAGGGCTCGGTTAACGAGATAGCTCGGGGAATCACATAATTTTGTGGGGAGACGAGTACTACTCCCACCCCTACCCCCGCTACTGAGTGTCCCTTTGGGCTTGTTCTTGATGCTCCATCGAAGAAAAGTTGCCACACTTGCCCTTCGAACAATGTCTAGTCAGGCAAACTTCGGCGACCTCGTCTGGGAGATCCTCATAGAGTTTGGCTGCCCTTGGATCTGGGTGCTCAGCTAGGAAGTCCGCCACCGCTTGTCCCTTAATGGCTTTCTGCGGCAGGAAGTGCATATCATACTGGGATAGCAACATGGCCCTTTTGCCAGCCGGCCATTTAGTGAGAAGGCTTTGTCATAAGTAACCTCAAAGGATTGACTTTTGATATGACATTTATAGTCTGGCCTACCAGATAGTGTCGCATTTTCTGAATGGCGAACACTAGTGCCAAACATTCCTTCTCGATATGGTTGTACCGATGTTCGGCTCCGACCATTGTCCTACTTAGGTAGTAGATTGCTTTTCTCGTCCTGATCATCATTCTGAGCTAGTAGAGCTCCCAGGAATGATCCATTGCTCGAACATATACAAGAAAGGCTTTCCGACACCGGAGCTGCAAGAACTGGTGGTTGGGTGAGGTAGTGTTTGATCTCCTCAAATGCTTTTTGACAAGTGTCGTCCCAAATGAATGAAACGCCCTTTTTCATCAGCTTGGTGAAGGGTTGGCATCTCCAGAAAGGTTGGATATGAACCTGCGGATGTATGCCAATCGCCTTGTAATCCCCTGAGCTCCTTGAGGCTTCTCAGGGGTTGCATCTCTTGGATAGCGCGGATCTTTTCCGGGTCCAAATGAATCCGGTGGAAGTCACAACAAACCCTAGGAATTTGCCACTGGCTACCCCCAGGAAGGACTTGGTGGGATTCATCTTCAATTGATGAGCCCGCATGATGTCGAAGACCACCTTCAGATCAGCCATGTGATCTCCTTTAATGCGACTTTTCACCGCGATGTCATCGACATAACATTCCACCGTTTTGCGTATCTGCTGATGGAAAATGGCATTCATAGCCCTTTGGTATTTGCCCCTGCATTCTTCAGTCCGAAGGGCATGACGGTGTAGCAATATACCCCTAGAGGTGTCCTGAAGGAGGTATGCTTTTCGTCATCGGGATACATCTTGATTTGATTGTATCCTGAGAACCCGTCCATAAAGGACATTCGCTCGAATCCACAAGTATTGTCAATCATGACATCCGTGATTGGCAATGGGAATTCGTCTTTGGGGCAGGCCTCGTTTAGATCACGGAAGTCGATGCAGATCCGGATCTTCCCATTCTTCTTGGTGACGGGGACGATGTTGCTACCCAGTCGGGATGCTGTTCCTCCCTGATGAAGCCAGAATCAATAAGCTTTCTGACTTCTGATTGAATTGCCTCCAATATCTCTGGACGGAACCGTCGCTGCTGTTGTTTAACAGGCTTCATGTCCGGATTGATGTTGAGGCGATGCATAGCCACTTGAGGATCAAGTCCAGGCATGTCCTCATAATTCCAGGCGAAGACGTCTATATACTCTTGTACAAGAGATATTAGATCCTCCTTTTCCGAAGGTGACAAGCGTCACTTATGAAAATGGGCTTGGGGTTGGCCTCATCTCCTAGGTTGATCTGAACAACCTTGTCTTCTGTGGGTGGCTCACGCTGTTCAAAGCGGGTATCCCAAAGAGCATTTAAATATTTGATCCATGGATCTGTATCAGCTTGGATCATTTCTTCATCTTCATCTTCCAGATGGCCTGTTGAAACCATGTTTACTGAAAGCCCTTTGAAGATGTTGCCGACACTGACATCTGACTCCCGATGACGTGCTGAAGAGCAATCGTGACCTGACGACTCTCGAGAATCAGAGGCTGATGGGACTGGAGTTGATACATAGCCCAACCCCCGGCGCGTCTGATGATAATAATCAGGTGCTTTCCCTTTTGGCACAAAGGACCGGAGCAGCGTTCTCCTTCCTTTACCGAAGTTTAATCCGGGCCTGTTGGTTAGGTCATATCCCATGCACTTCATCATCTTGAGTGCTTTTGGTTCATAATGATCGAACTGAGGATTCATCCTCGCCTTCCGACTCTTCGTGACGCATCGGTTCAGACGAGATTCGGCCAAAAAGTATTGGTCTTTGGCCTTTTCGTCTGGCTGGAACCATAAATATGATTCTTGCGCATTACCATTATCTTGGTATGTCCCGAAGGATGATTTCACCGTACATGCAAAGATGTCAAAGCATCCATTGCCGACCAGAGGTCATCGTCCACGTCGGTAGTAGTATCCGACGGTATTGAATCGGAAACATACACGGGAAAATACGCAAAATCTAAATCTTCATTAATGTACCAACCACCCGCATCGTTGGTGGTGTTATCAACATCGAGCTTATTAGTGCTCTTTTACAAGGGGTTCCAACTCCCACAGGCACTCTTCGTTCTCAGGCTCAATGTCAGCCTCATTACCAGAGTCTAGCTCCTCTGGTTGCGGGGTTTCATTAGTCTCCTCAGGATCCTGATATAGGAGGGAGTCCGTGAAATAATTTTTAACCCCTTTAAACGGATGCCTTTCGGCAATCACGTTCGAACTTGTCCACTCTCGTCAATGTATTTCATGACTTGGTGGAGAGTGGAGGGGACGATGGAATTACGGTGAATCCATGGTCGTCCCAGCAACAGGTTGTAGGAGGTGTCAGCGTCAATGACGTAGCATGTCACTTCCGACTTGAGGCTCCCGATCTGGCATTTGAGCTTGATCTTCCCCATCGGACGGAGCTATTGGCATTAAACCCGTAAATAGTTGTCTGGGTAGGGCTCAGACGATGGGTAGAAATGCCCAGAAAATTGCATGACTCGGCGAGGTATGATACTCAGCGCGGACCCTGGGTCTACCTGGATGCGATTTACCTCGGACGACCCGATATATCCTGTGAAGTATAGGGGTCGGTCATGCTTCCCTTTAACCTGCATGTCGTCTGTTGTGAAGGTGATGCAGGGAGCATTTGGGGAGGCGTGGAGGCAATCCTCTACATCTTCCTCCCTTGGCACGCGGGTCATGAAGACCTCAGCATTTGCCAAAGCTTCTTGTAGAGCCTCTCTGGTTGACTTTGATAGCCTCAGGAGTTCATACAAGGTGATGCGTGCCGGGATGTTGGCTAGTTGAGCCAAGACATCGAAGCGGTAAGGTGTCGAGGATCCTTCCGCTGCACCTTTTGAAAGAACCCGAGAAAAACCGGTTTCTTTCTGTTTCTCCACAGGTGGTTTTGTGGAGGGCTTGGCTGGTTCTCTACGGCTGGTTGCGGAGGAGCCGCTGCCGTTTCTCGCCGTACTGCTTCAAGTATGCCTGTCCTGAACGGGTCCCCGCCGTCGGTTGGCTGGGCTCTGCGGCCAGGACTATTGTTTTCTCTTCTGAGTCAGTCAACGAGGGAACATCAGTATCTGCTTCTCGAGAGGAAGCGCAGATCACATGGCACGATGAAGCTTTTGCCTTGCCTTTGGACTTTCTGTTGGTCACAGTAGTCCATTGTGTTCATCGACGAGGTCAGGGTGGACCCACATGGTTTCCCCCCGAGGTGTAGGGACGGCTACCAAGCCCTTCTCCTGTTGCTGGTGAGGGTCTGTGTTGACCACTCTTAATTCTCCCCTTGGAATAGGAGTTACCCCTGCAGGTGTAGGAGGTTGTCTCCCGAACTGGAGAACTGACGTCACATTGGCCGTCACTTTCTTCTGCTCTGGTCGGAGTTTTAACACTTCCGCGTCAATCAGAGCCTGGAGGATGTCCTTGAAGACATAGCAGCTTTTGGTAGGATGTCCCAACATTCTGTGGTACATACAGTAGTTGGGATTGTCGGTCTTGCCGACTTCCTCTGGCGTCTAACTTCAGGGAGCTTCAGTCGATTGCTCTTGTTGAGTAGCTTGAAGAGCGAATCGACATGTTCCTCCTTGAAGGAATACTGCTTGTTGGGGCGTGGCTGGCTTGAAGAGCCACTCGCCCTGCCTGTTTGAGGTTTGGCGGGAGATTTGGTCTCTGTTGCCAAATTATCCTTCCGCTTTGTTTGGAGGGATGTGTCTGGTGCCGGTGCACGCCTTGTTGACCCTTTCCGGCCGGGGCTTGCCTTCCTCCGCTCGGACGCGGGCGACAATCTCCTCTGCCTGTTCACCTTGCTGGACTAATTGTTTCCAGGTGCGGCTTTCAGCAACTCCTATTTGAGCAAGGAGTGAGGTCTAGAGATTATGACGACATGTTTCCACCAGGGTGGCCTGGGTTATGCTCTTCTTGGACATCGGAGTGCCATGTTCCGAAATCTTTCTACGAAAGACTTAACGGACTCTCCTTTCGCTGTTTGGTAGCTAAAAGGGTGGGCATTGTCACTTCCGAATCATCTTCGAAGAAGCGTGTCAGAAACAGCTTCTCCAAGTCACTCCAGTTCTTGATTGAACCTTCTGGGAGCTTCATGAACCATTCAAAGGCCAACCCTTTCAGGGTGCCTATGAACAGTCGCGCCAGTATAGCGTCGTTATCTACTACATTCCCGGTCTGGGATTTGAAGTAGTAGATGTGCTGGTTGGGTGACCCCTTCCCGTCAAATGCTTGGAGAGCTGGAGCCTTGAACTTAGGAGGGTACGGGACTAAGTCCCACTCGGCCGGATAGGGCCGGACTACTCCAGCCTCTTGGAGATCTTTACGACTGGCAAGGGCATTGAGTCGTTGCTCCAGCAGGCTCATTCTTTTAGCATGAGCCTTTTCCGGTCTGGGTCGCTTCTTGCCTGCGACGAGGGCTTGGACACATCCGAGGTAGATCGTCGTGTCTCGTCGGAAGGTTCGGAGGGTGGGCTTCCTCCCTTCTCTACCTTTCCCCTTCGGCCTTCTAGGAGGAGATCTCGCTCTTTCTTCAAGCAATTTCTCAAGCATATGCTTGAGAGAGTCAATGGATCTCTGTTGAGAGGCGATTATATCCATCTGGCGCTTCTGCGTCTGTTCTAAACGCCTGGCCGTCTCCTCAGGAGTGTCTGCCATGTAGGCGGAAGCCTCCTTCTCGACGGAAGAGTTTGAAGCCTGCGACTCCACTACAGCGGAGTGAGAATCACCCATTCTAATGCCGCGGGCTAAGGCATTATAGTCAATTGGGGGAATGGCCCCCGTCCGGTGTGCGAGTGTGTTGATACACCCCCTCCGGCTCAGAGTCTGATTCCTCTGAGTTGACCATTGATTGTTTTCCCTTGCTTCTGCTAGTCTGTTTGCAGTAAGCTCTGGGTATTCAACATCTGAGAAGGTTCTCCTTCTGTGGAGCGTCTTCTTTTGGCTGACGGGGGAATCAGGGTCAGCTGTCTGATTAAGGACTGCTGGTGCACGCCTGATCCATAATGGCATCCAGAGAGCATATGGATGAGCTGTTGACAGCAGCATGACGAAGTGGCTTGATTGACACTTCTTTTCCTTGTCAAATAATCCCTCAAATCCGTGGGAGGGGGATTAAGGAGACTGGTCTCGCAACGTCGAAGACGGGGGACAGTCATGTGCTGTTCAGCCTGGACGCAGACTTCAGGGACGCGGCTCTCATAACGCGGCTGTATGACGCGCGCGCGCGAGTCTCGCGTTGCTGCCTGATGCGTTTGGGCAGAGTTGCTTGAGAGAGAGTGGGCTGCTGGCCCCACGCCTATGAGTGCGTGCTTCCTGCGTTTGGAAAGACGCGGAGGTTTCACCCTGGCGTTTGATGAGTTGGTCCTCGGAGGACTCAACTTGAGGAGTATCGCGTTTGGGTCGCCAAACGCGGATCTCACGCACTGGACGAGGTGCGGGCAAGGCATCATATTGTACGCCGCGTCCACCCCCGTCAGACAACCAACGGTTCCGACTTGGAGTTGACGCGCTCATCTCCTCTGTCGACGCTCAGCATTCCGGTTGCGTCGTGGAGGAGGGGAGAAACCAACAACCTCCTGTTTACAGAACCAGGAGTGTTCACCACACGGGTCTCCTGAGAGACGTTGACGTGGGTATTCTGCGCAACGCAGTTGATCGCAGTAGCAGTGGTGCCTGGGACCACACGGGCCTTCTGGGAGGCGTTGGCGCGTGTGTTCTGTGCGACGCGGTTGATCGGAACAGCAGTGCCTGAGGTCACGCGGGCCTTCTGGGAGGCGTTGGCGTGTGACCTTGTCTTGGCACAGCGGGCATCGGCACCCGGCAGAGCCTCAGATTGGGCTTCGGGTAGCTTTTCAGTTGAGACCCTGCGGCAGACGAGGGCTTTGGGCTCTTGGAGCCAGAAGAGAGGAACTCTTCATACTTCGCCTGGTCGAACTCGACAACGAGCGTTTCGACCATCTTCCCCTTACGGAGAACATCATCCTGCGCCACAGCTTGTTCATCAGTGACAAACAAATTCCCCAGCGGAGTCGCCATCTCTTGTAGGTGCCCGGAGGGAGATTAGGGGAGAAGAATCGGGGTGTAAAATATTTCCTTGAATCAGTTGAAACAATTACAACCAGACTTTCCTTTCTTTCCGGTTACAAGGGAGGGAGGACGTTGAGTCTTGAATCCCCCCTTTGTTTAATGCTGGGTTCTTCGTGTGGCGGTGGAGAGTGAATCTTGTTCTCCGTTGACCGGATGACTGTTTGGACCGTCGGGATCTTCTCTTCGGTCGGTAGAGAGAGTAACTCGGCTCTGTCTACCAAAACTCTCGAAGAGGAGCTAGGCAAAGAGCAGCTAGTACACAATAAGCTTGCTGAAGAGTCTTCTCTCCTTCTCTGTTGGTGATGCCTTCGTCCGGTGATTGTGTGTGTATCTCTCTATGCGTGTACGTCTGTGTTGATGCCAACAGGGCTATTTATAGAGGTCCCTGGGGATGAACGTGCCCCCCTGAAAATGCTCCACAATGAGGGGTCACTTCCCGCTACATGTGCGGTGACTGGCCCCTTATTTCTGGTGGTTGCAACTGAGACGCGGGCGTTGAGCCAACGCGTCCTGATGCCGAGACGCGGGTATCGAGCCAACGCGTCCTGATGCTGAGACGCGGGTATCGAGCCAACGCGTCCTGATGCTGAGACGCGGGCGTTGAGCCAACGCGTCCTGATGCTGAGACGCGGGCGTTGAGCCAACGCGTCCTGATGCCGAGACGCGGGCGTTGAGCCAACGCGTCCAGATGCCGAGACGCGGGTGTCGAGCCAACGCGCCCTGATGCTGAGACGCGGGTATCGAGCCAACGCGTCTTGAGCTTGGATCTCTGCTTTTTAAAGGCTTGTCTGTTTTTTAGACAGCCTACAGAGGGTACGGGTTATATTGAGTCGGGTAAATTCAACCTGACCTATTCAGTTGATTCATGTTGTGCAAAGCCGGGTTGGAGTTATCCGAGTCAAATGAGGTCGGGTGAAATATAAATTCATATTAAAGTTGAAAAATTATTGTTGAAATCCATTTTAAAAAAAACACAAAAAAAAAGAAAAAAACAAAACAAAACAAACAAACAAACAAACAAAGAAAATCAAACAAGCCTATGCTAGAGTTGATCTAGACCTAAACGATTCCTAACTGGTCGACTATCTAGGAGAGGGTTATTGCAGTATCTGACCACGAGCTAATCGGCCAGATAGGGACATAATTCAGTAGGAGGTATCTGTGCGTAAGCAGCGGGTCATAATTACGCCAAACCACTGAATCCTTCAAGGCTTAATCTCTTAATCCTCAATCCTTGACACCGATTTGGTAAGAGTCTGATACTAATAAGTTCCTCCTGAGGTCAAATTTTTAATGAGTCCGAGATGTCCTTTGGGGCCAACGTCTAGCAAGTTTTATTTAGGCTTGGGTTGTATGAGTAGGGAGGTGATTTTTGGTTTAAGGGAGGGTAATGACTTTCCCACCTTATGTTTGTATTGGGTTATGCCCTTAATTCTGATTCATGCAAGCGTGCAATATAGACAAGAATTAAACACTCAAAGTAAGTAAATCACTCACGTATTTACCCTATGCTATATGCAATGCAATATGTATCCTCAGTCCAACTCACAATAATAGAAAAATATACAGTAAATTGGAATTGAAATAGATACGTGCTTACAATGCAAGCCTCTAAATCGATTTTAACACGTCCAATTACTGATTTGGTTGTTTAATTATTGTGGTGCACATGAAACAATACAGAAAACTAACAACAGAAATAGGCAGTATACTGCATAAGTTCCTCGCCGCAAAATTTTTGGCCAGATGGCCGTCAAATGCCGTGTTTGCACAGCTTTAAGCCTTGGCGTGGCAAAGTGTTGAAAGCAGGCTTCCTGCTTTCTACAGTAGGGAGCTACAGGGGTTAGTATTCTTTAATGTCCAGTTTCTGCAAAAATTGACCTACACACAGAAATAGAGAAGAGAATGTTAATAAAAATATGAGTTCAATTCGTTTCCATCCTTGACAACAACGCCAAAATCTGATCGGAAGGGAACCGTGCATCAAAATTTGTATATTTAGAAATCAGTGAAAGTGTTATGGTGCTTTGGCTTGCTCAATACTTCTAATATAGCATAGAGGCTATACGTGTCGAATCCACAGGACGAAGGTGATAGAAGTATTGACGGTGTGTCACATTAGTGTTCACAAGTTCTTCTAGGTTTCAAAGAATCAAAAGTAAAAGAAAAGAAAACAAGAAGTAGAAAAGAGAAGAAACCATGAAAACATAAAACAAAAGATAGTGAGGTTGTGACTTGAAAACTATCTCTAAACAAAGTAAAAAGGGGAAGAAAACTTATGGCTACTAACTACTAAGTACTCTATTAACCATGCTAACCTACCTCTAGAGTGATAGTTGCCTCTCAATGGATTTTTGGCCATCACAAGACTTGTCTCCAAGAGATTTCAAAAGCATGGTCCATAAGATTGTCCTCCACTTCCCAAACTAGATAATAAGGTGCAAACTATAATTAATCCATCAAAACTTCAATAGAGTAAGCATGAAATAAAGTAGACAATGAAAGTTAGCTTTTTAACAAGTTAAGAGTTAGAACCCATCATCATGAGCTATCAATGGCCCTTGAAAAATCAAGGCCTTGTATGAGGCTATTACATTCATGTAGATTATCAAACAAGTGTTAGATGATTAGTGGTTAGTAGTTAGTCACCATGAAACAAAACTAGCTAAGAGTCATGTAGAAGTTAGAGGAGAAACAATAAACGGAAGGGAGAAAGATTTCATAGATTTGTCACTCATCTGTTAAATCAATACTCTCTTTCTACTATGAATCACTCTCTGGCCTAATGAATGATCTAAAAAAGAAAGAAAAATGTAAAGAAAAGAAGAAGAAAATCCTACACTTTACTAAAGAGAAGAAACCCTAATCCTGGCCTCCTCTCTCACAGTCTGGCTCATACATGTTGTATTTATAGGAAAAAGGAGGCATGGGATGACAAGACAAAACCACGTGTCAAAATATGGGAGCATTCTCTCTGGCATTGTCGTGAAAGCACCACAATTGTCACGTTTTCGTGGCAATATCAGGGAGTTATCTCTCGATATTTTTGCCACATTTCCCTCTCACTTTGAAAGGCTTCTGTATATGTCTAGAATTGCGTATTTTGGACCCGTATTTCTTTAGATACAGCTTTAATATGGGAAACCAATGTGTTCTTCTATAAGCTCTTTACCTTGTCCTTCAAGAAATTCGGATTAATTACTCAAAATGTGTTTAATTAAGCTCTTATTTTAACTTTACCCTTATACCCTTGTAATTTGCATAAGAGACCAAACACGGGTAAGAAGCAGTATTTTATTCATAAACTGTGCAGGGAAATGCGATATAAAATGCAGAATTCATGACTAATAAGACAAAGGTCGGCCGCACTAGATACGTTCTCCTAGCCTGCTGGGTCTCAACTAAAGACTCTAACGGGAGGGACATAGTCAGTCAGGGGTCACCTTTCCCTCGGAGAACTGATTCTGCAAGAGCTCCCTTCTCGGAGAATAGTCAGAGAATCCACCAGCTCGATGAGCTTGGGTTGTTAGGTTGGCCCCTCCTCCCGCGTCACACTAGGAGAAGGCACTCCCCGTGACTTTTCTCCTACCATTGGATCAGGGGATCCTCCATCTCTATCCTCCTCCGCACCATGATCTCTATTGGCCCAGAGGCCCTTCACTCTAGTTTTAATGATGATTAACTCATGTAGTTATAGTTTACTAATAATCTTGTGATATTTAGTCTCAGATATTTAACCAAGATATCAGTAGGTTATTAGCTTCAACAAAGGTGTTTTGGAGCTTTCACATGGTGATTCAAGAGCTCGAGCGTCAAGTTCACATCTAGCACTTGGTTGGAGTCAAGCTCGGTGGATCACGTTTGGATCTAGTCAACTTGGAGACGGCATTCTACAAGAAAACTTTGATTTGTTTAGTTTAAGATTTTGTTTAGATCCATTGTAAAGATTAGATAGTGTGATATGCTCAAGTTCACAATACACACACAAGTTTCATATTTTAGTTTTTCGGTTTAACCGATCTTGGTTTTTATAAATAGATAGAATCAAATAAGTTTACATGGTTAATGTATATTAGATTTGATCTATATACATCTATGCTTCATCTATTTAGAAAAACTTATTTTGATAAGCTATTCATGTATTTGGAGTTTTGTATTTAGACAAACTTGATTTTGGATTTAATGTCAAAAACATAGATATAATTCTTTACATATATTTTGGATTCTATCCATATACAACATGCTTCAAAGTTGTTTAAATATCATATTTTTGTATTTACATAAGTTTTGGAGAAAACGGTTTTCCATTTGAAAAATTCAAGTTTTGGAAAATACAGTTTTTGGTTTAAGGCAAATTTTCTATCTCACAAAAATGGTCAAATAGTTTGAAATATGTGTTGAATTTTTGTCACACATATTTGTATTTCAAAGATATATAAGAACTGATTTTTATGGAATTTGTGTTTTTATGGGATTTAATTAAAGATAAAAACCCAAGTTTTTAAGTTCCAAAATGGCTGGACTGGCTTACTGTCGGTCGACCGGGCCGATCAACCGACGTGCACAAGCGTGCACGCAGCCAAGCTGGGGAGGCCGGTCGACCGGGTCGGTCGACCGCCAGAGAGCTCTGCTCTATGGAAAAGCCTCCGATCGACCGGGCGGTCGACCGGACAGATAGTCTGCTCTCTGTATCCAGCTTCGGTCGACCGGCGGTCGACCGGGTAGAGAGCCGTTGCTCTCTGGATCCAGTCCCGGTTGACCGGGTGGTCGACCGGTAGGCTCAACAGTCAATAACTTGACCGTTGGCCGGTCGACCGACCGATCGACCGAAAGGGCAAATTTGCCCTTGCCAGCTGCCAACGGGCAGATTTCATATGGGGCTATATATACCCCATATTTGAGTTAGTTTTTTAACAAGAATTTTAAGAGCTAAAATTTTCATCTTCTCAAGTGTTTTAATACAAGTTTTCAAAGAGTTTTTAAGCCAAAAAGATTCAACTTTATTTGTTTTTAAGGGTTGAAAAAATCAAAGAAAAATAGAGATTTGGGATATTTGTTTTGTTCTTCATTTCTATCAAATTCTAGTTGATTTTTCAAGTATTTTTCTTTGTGTTTTGATTTCCAAATACCTTGATTTCTCACACTTGAGCTTATCATTCTATCCTATCTATAGGATCTTTGTTTTAGTGAGAAAATTGGTTTGTGGTTGAAAGAGACCACCAAGTTGTAAACCTTCCATCTTTGTGATATCCCTCTAGTGAGAGGTGAAAGTATTGATATCCCTCAAGTGTGAGGTGATTGTGGAAGTGGTGTTTGTATCTCTCTAGTGAGAAGTTGATCTTTGTTTGTCTAAGTGCCTATCCCTCTAAGTGTAGAGGTGATTTGTTTTGTGCCTTGCCTCTAGTGAGAGGTTGTATTATTGGAGAGAGGAGTTGTGTACTCCCAATTGTATTTGCCCAAACCTCAGTGGAGGTTCCCAGTGTGGGAAGTCCTGTGTGAACGAGTTAGTGAAAATTCTTCTGTGTGAAGGCGGGGACGTAGAGCTGTGTGCTCAAACCTCGAAACATATCTCGGTGTTTGCGTTTGATCCACTTTCTCTAACTCTCTCTTACTTTGTGCATTGCATCTTATTGTCATATCATATACATGCTTGGTTTGTTTGTGTGCCTCACTTGTGTTTAATCAAGAGAGCTTCATATAGCATCTCAACTCTTATTTAAGGAATCAAGAGAGTTAGTCCAGAGCCCTTCACTGGGAATTCGGCTACACTCTGTGGTTACACTAAGTGTGTTGCAATTAAGTTTTAAATTCTGCATTATTTGTCATAGATTAGCCTTACACCTATTCACCCCCCTCTAAGTGTACTTTCAATCTCCTCATCAGAGTCTAGTCAAATCAGATCTTCTTATGCAAAATAAGAAACTCCTTAGTCAAAGTTAAGTCCATCACAAAAGAAAAAATGCCCAGTACGGAGCCACTCCAACATGCGGGCCAGCCTGGATGGAGAGCTTCCGCTTGTGATGGACAAGTGCGGACTCGGTTTTCTTTCTCCTTCTCATTGGGCTGAACGGAAGGTTCTATTGCCACCTTCTTTGAGGACGGGTTGACCTGATGTGGCTGCTTCTTGCGCGTCTTCGGCCTCAGTTTGAGATTTCGCCTTGAAAAACTCGCCCTCGGGGCAAGGCAGCACTAGCCCCAGCGCCATCCTTCTCCATGATTGTCTCGACCATGGGATCAGAACCTGCCTCTTCCCGAGTTCTCAAGACAATATGGGAAGTGGATGACCGATTTAGATCCAGCAATCAGCTCTAATTATGATAATCGACTCCAATTTGAAGCAGGCTCTGAACCCTATCTGTAACACCCCGCTCCCGCAGATATGGAAATGCTACGACGATGTACATACGGAGGACGAATACACCCTCACATATGTACGCTAAGCCTCAGTACAGGGAATAAATACTATATACACAATATTTTCAGTATACCTAAGTATAAGGATACCTCCAAGTGAATCAGTGATCATGATGGATATGGAAACAGGAATAAATCAGAGAATAAAGACAGAATAATAAAGATACCTATGAGGGTATAGGTGACGAGTCTCCTAAGTGTATCCCGAGAAATATCTTGTACTACGATATCTCAGATCTCCAACATGGGCATACAAACGCAGGGTCGTCAGAAAGCGATCTAGTGAGTTGTAAAATAAAGAAAGCAGTAATATATACTATAATAGTATAATCATGATAATATATGTTACATGTTAGGATAACAGTGATACAATATAATATTCTAACAATCGGCATATCGATCTTACAGATATGTTATCAATACTACAAAATCACCAATACCTAGCATGTTATGACAGTGTTACCTCTATAATATTATATAATACATGATTATAAACCATAACGATGACAAATGGGAAGAGTTACATATATATATATATATAATATATATATATATATATATATATATATATATATATATATTATATATATATATATATATATATGCCTCAACTAAATTTATGTTATTATACCATTAACATGTTCTTTTATGAATATGAGTAATGAGATTCATTATTTAGTTATACATTAACAATCAATTTACTTAATTAACATGTATTAAGTTTTAATTATTTTTTATTTATTTATACTAATAGACATAGTAGCATGACGGTATAATAATTTATATGAACGTGTATACGTGAAGTACGCAGAACAATCATGCTATAATATTGGGTTATAAACAACATGTGTGTTTAAAGGGAATACATGGAATAGGGAATAATGAAATGTAGAGTATATGGTGTACATGAATAGTATGTCTCCACATGAAGTGCAAGATATACATGTAACATGACGGTGAACAAGATACCAAGAAATGTAACAGTATAAATGGATAATAATATACATGTTCGAGCAGTCATGTTATTTATATAATAAAACAATCAGTATCTTTAATCAATCTCTTCAGTATTTTATACCGCTGGCAGTTCATACCAGAGCTCGTACTCCTACCGAACCTCAATGAATATGACAAACGGGTACTATTATCTGAAAGTGAGAGTGCCTAAATAGCAGGCATTCCTGACGTCATCATTGTTGGGTTATTAAATGTATCATGTGTTGGGTCTGAATAACTAGTGATCTGAGGATATCTCCATCATGCCAACACCCCCGATGTAGGATTCTAGAGGTTAGCCCCCACGGAATCAAGAGGTGGCCCCCACCATATATGTGGTGTGGCACTTTGTTCCGTGTGGCACTTTGTTCCACACACTATGTGCCGAACGCCAGCATGACTGTGCGTATAATGGGCATACAATATAACAAAGAATACTGAGTATGATCAGCAACAATATCTATAGCAAGAGCACCAGAGACATCCTCGTTACCCAACACTAGGCGGAGTAAGGATTCAAGTGGTGGCCCTCATAGATTCAGAGAGGTGGCCCCCACCACGTATAGGTGTGATGTGGCACTTGCTCCGTGTGGCACTTAGTTTCCGCACATGTTCTGTCGGACGCTGGCATGACTGTGCTAATAACAGGTATATCAGAATGCAAGTATGCTAGCCTATTAACAATATTTATAACATGTAACAAGTTGACAAGTTTTTTATCAGTAATTTGATAACAAGAACAAGTATATAATGCAATAGGAGTATAGAGATATTCTAGTAGCAATAATTTATGTATCAAGAACAGTGATCCATGTAGCAGGAATACATGAACAATCAAAGCATGTATATTAGGTTAATCCATGTAACAGTGATATACGAACATGAATTAATAGTATCCAAGTAATGATGATACAGGTAATGAGATAACAATGTTCGGTGTAATGAAGCATCAGTGTAACGGTGATACGAGTACATAAAATAACATGTCCAGTTAACAAGTATATACATGAAATACAATATCTACTGTACCGGAGTGTCTAGTATACTAGATGATACAAGTACAAGTACATGAATGAGGATGTCTATAAACATAACGAACACATACTCGAACATGCAGGATCAATATCCAGTGTATCAGTGATTTTGGTACAGTGTCAGTGTCACGGTGATACCAGTAATATGAACACGTGTCAACATATTTATTATATATATATATGTCAGTATTTGTATCGCAATTATTATTATGATCGTTATTAGAAATTAATTATATACAAATATCTTTTACCATGTTAATACTTATCAATTTATTTATTAATCTGAAACCTCTTTATCAACAGTGTAATATTTACTCAATATATAGATATTTCACAAATATTTTATATATTAAATCAAGAAATAAAATAAATTATTATTTTATCAATTATATTTTGAGAGTAATCTTCCATCTACTAATTACAATAATTTACCAATAATTATAATTTATTAAATAATATTACAGTGATTTACTGATAACCATGTTTTATTTAAATAAAGTAATCAAGTTCATTCTACATGAAAATATATAATTTATAAAAGAAAAATACTCACATAGTTATCACAGGAATGTAGTTAATCTTCCTCTAATTGCAACGGCTCCAGAATTGTTCAAATCGGACTCCGGATACTCAAGATATCACCCGAACACTAAAATAAATAGATGGATTAGATATGTAAATAACAAAATTTATATAATAAGGGTTATGTGTAAAATTACCTTTATTGAGTTTGATTGCGGGTTTGGGTTGCTAACGGTTCGGGTTTAGATCCGATACCTAAGCCCATAACTTAAGTGTAATGGGTATTGGATAAATGGGTTAATTTATAGGGTTTATGGATTTGTTGGGTTTGGATAATTGGATCCAATTAGAGAGAGTGAGAGAATGAAATAGAGAATTGAGGGAGGCAGGGAGGCGCGGGCCAGGGTGGGGGTTGTTGCCAGTGCTCGGCGGCCGGCAAGGGCACCGCTGCGGCAGCAGTCAACTAGCCGGCGACAGCGTGGCCGACCGGCCAGTGGTAATGGGGAAGAGAGAAAGAGAGAGTAGGGAAGATAGAGAGAGAGAGAAGAGAGTAATTATGGTGGTGGAAATGTAGTTTGGTAGTGTGAGGGAAAATTGGTTGGGATTTGATGGAGATGATGAGATTGAAGGAGATGGAGAGGTTGATTGGAGTGGAGGGTGAGATGAGTAGGTGGAAGAGGTGGGAGTTATTAATGGTGGCATGAGTTTTATTGAAAAGAATGAAGAAAGAAATAGAGTGAGTTGAAGGATGGGAAGTGGAGTGGAGGAAGAGGAGGAGTAGGAGATGACAAGTGGCGTAGGCATTGCCGGCAGCCTGGCCTGGCCTGGCGGCGATGATCGCTGTTGGGGATGGATGAGAGTGTGAGCATGGGAGGAAAATAGAGAGTGGTAAAGAGAGATTTAGAGAGAACGTCTGAGAGAAGAAGAGATGAAGAGAGAGAGAGAGAGAGTTTATTAGGGGATACAGAGAGAAAGAGACAGAGGGGATTAAAGAGAGAGAAGAGGCAGTTGGGTTAAATCAGTGGGAAAAAAAGAAAAGAAAAGTGTAGTAGGAAGAAGAAAAGAAAGATAGAGAAAATGAAGGAATTATTATATTAATATTTAATTGGGTCAATTTTTTTTACTAGTTCTGAACGATTTTCAAAAATTATGGAAAATAGATAATATTAACTGGATGACTAATGTGAAATCAGATTCAAGAAAATTTTCTAGTTTACAAGTTAAAAATCGTGGATATTAGGCGACACCGGTTTGGCCAGATTTTCATAAATGCAAAAAAAATCCCAAAAAATATTGAAAAGTACAAATACAAAATATGATTGAAGAATAATATATAAGTAGATTTCAGAAACTCAACTCCATTTGTGAATTAAAAATCATAGAGTTGATTATCGGTATCGATCGACACCGACTTCAAAAATTTTCCAAAATAATCCAAAAAAATCTGAAAATATAAAATATTGAAAAATAATATCTAAGACTAAAACTGGCTCAATCTGACTGCTAAAAGATTAAATAAACTTTGTACGTCATATCGAGTACTGATACTGTGATACGTGAAAGTACACCTAGAGGGGGGTGAATAGGTGTACGGCTAATCTAATGAACTAAATGCGGAAATTAAAACTAAATTGCAACGATACTTAATGCAATCAACGAGTGTAGCCGAATTTCCGGTGAAGGGCTTGGACTAACTCCTCTTGATTCCTCTGAATAAGAGTTGAGGCGCTATATGAAGCTCTCGTGGTTAAGCACAAGTGAGGCACACACAAACAAGCCAAGCAATAATGTATGTATGACAATGTGAATGATGCAAGGCACAATATAAAAGAGAGAGTTAGAGAGACAATGGATCAAATGCAAACACACGAATATGTTTCAAGATTCGAGCACACAGCTCTACATCCCCGCCTTCACACAGAAGGATTTCCAATCCACTTGTCCACACAGGACTCCCACACAGGGAACCTCCACTGAGGATTTGGGGTAAATACAATATGGAGTACACAACTCCTCTCTCAATCAAAACAACCTCTACACTTAGAGGCTAGGCACAAAGCCACAACAAACACCACCTCACACAAGAGGGATAGGCACTTAGCCGATACAAAACAATCACCTCACACTTGAGGGATTCCAACACCAACTCCACCTCACACTAGAGGGAGCCAACCAACAATCTTCACCTCTCACTAGAGGGAGCCAACCACCAATCTCCACCTCTCACTAGAGGGAGCCAACCACCTCTCCAAAATCAACCTCTACACAAGAGGGATAACACAAGTAAGGAGGGTTTACAACTTGGTGGTATATCTCAACCACAAACCAATTTTCCCACAAATAAAAGATCCTATAGATAGGATAGAATGATATAGCTCAGGTGTGGAAAACAAAGTGTTTTGATTAAAGAAAATCACTTGGGAAAAACACCAAATAGATATAGAATTTTTAGACCAAAAATCAATTCCCAAAAGACTATTTTCTTTGAAATAAAAACACTTTAAAACAATATAGAGAATAGGAATTTTGAACTCAAAACTTTTTGCTTAAAACACTAGAAAAGATCTGGAATTTTTCACTCTCAAAATCTTAACCAAAAACACCCCTCAAATGGGGTATTTATAACCCCCAAAAGGAATCTGCTCGTTGGCAGCTGACAAAGCCAGAATTGGCCTTCTGGTCGACCGGCCAACGGTCAAATTTTTGACCGTTGAGCCTTCCGGTCGACCGCCCGGTCGACCGGGCCCTGAACCAGAGACCCGTCTCTGGCCGGTCGACGCCTGGTCGACCGGGGCAACCCGAGAGTGGGTTGCCTTCAGTCGGTCGACCGTTCGGTCGACGGCCAACTGACACGGCCAAGTGCACATTCTTGTGCACGTCCAGTCGACCGGCTCCTGGTCCAGTCGACCGGAACGGTCGACCGCCAGAGCCTGGCAGAATTAGGGACTGAAAAACTTAGTTTTTATTATCCTATTAAATCCCATAAAATTCTCTAAAAATCCAGAAAAATAAGTTCAGTATAATACATTGATATAAAAACTTGTTTGAGTAAAAATCAAAACAAGTTACAAACATTTGAACTCTTTTTGTGTTATGAAAATTTTGCCAAAAACAAAAAAATGTATTTTCTAAAACTTGAATTTTTCAAATGGAAATCCGATTTCTCAAAAACTCATCCAAATACAAAAACATGATATTAAATAACTTTTAGGCATGTAGTATATAGATATACTCCAATATACATATAAAGATATATATCAATATTTTTGATATTAAATTCGAAAATATGTTTTGTTAAAACACAAAACTCCAAACACATGAATAGGCATATCAAAATAAGTTTGTCTAAGATATGAAGCATACATGTATATAGAACAAATCTAATATACATTAAACCATGTAAACTTGTATTGATACTATCTATTCATGAAAACCAAGATCGGTTAAACCAAAAACCGAAAACCAATAACCATGAAACAAGAAACAAGTGTGTGTGTGTGTGGTGTGTGTGTTGTGAACTGAGCATATCACACTATCTAGTCTTTACAAATGGATCTAAAACAAAATCTAAACTATGTACCGAAGTCTTCTTGACGAACTCTGTCTTCAAGCCGACTCGATCCAAACGTGATCCACCGAGCTTGACTCTAATGAGTGCTAGATATGAATTTTGTCGCTCGGCTCTTGAATCACCATGCGAGAAGCTCCAAAACTCCTTTGTTAAAGCTAATCACCTACTAATATCTTGGTTAAGTATCTGAAACTAAACATCACAAGAATATTAGTAAACATAACTACATGAGTTAATCATCATCAAAACTAGAGTGGAAGGCCTCTGGGCGAATAATACATGCATCTAGGATCGGGGGGTTACACTATCCTTGACCTCCGTCGTAATTGTGATTTCTCTGTGCATGAGTGTCACTTTGCTCCATGTGGTTGGGAGTTATCCATGGTCCTTCTGCATGGCCGTCTCCCAAGCGCCATAAATTTGAATGATGGTATCATGCCACCCGTGATCGCTGTCCGTCAAATTGATGATCAGCTTAAAAGAACTACTTATTGTGGCGAAGAAGTGTCTTACCTCCTTGGTCTTCTAATCAAATAGAGGGTGGAGAAGTCCTTGACTCTACAAACATCTGAAATGAACCGTGGCAGAGGGCCTGGGAGCTCAAAACAACGTGCCAACGCCCTACCACCAACTGAGAGAGGGCCATACGATAATGGTGCAGAATGTCGCGGACGAAGGCTATCAAGGGGAACTTCAGCCCCAAGACCATTACTTGAGGATGAAGATATACATCACCAGCCTCGAGCCCTATGTAGTCAGTGTCTGTAGGTACCACTCCACCTTGACGTTTGATGACAGTCGAACACCATACCGTACCAAGTACTCATCCACCTCCTTCTGGCTACAGAGGATTTTCAGTATTAGATCGAAATCCATGGCCGTCCTGGTGTGACGTTGACCTTTCTTCCCTTTTCCTCTGACTTATGCCATTTAAAAACAGAGATGGTGAGTTGGGTGGAAGATTTAGGGGCAAAAATTAAGAGCAGAAGAAAGAAGACGAAGAAATTACTGGACATAAGAAGAATGGAGAAATTAGAGATTTATGAAGAGACACCTTCTTTCCCCCTTTTAAATTCTCTGCTGACATCATCGCAATGATAACTCTGAAAAGGGCAGTGTTTTTCCACCTTTGACGAAAAATTTAAGTCATTGCATGAATCCGAACAACTTTTAACGATGACAGCCAGTACGTTACACATGCCAGTGGGACTGACTGGGTAAATAGTCTCATAGACAACTCAGAATTTTGAATGCGGCGTCTCCCCGACTTCTCTCTTCGTTTTGTTAGCTGCAGATGAAAGGTCAGCTTGGGAAACAAACTCCACGCCACTTCATTTGATAATGGTTTCCATCCGCTCAGGGAACTCAGCCCATCCCTCCTTCTCGACAATAGTGCAGGAAAAGTTATTCACGAAATCGGGTCCATTCTTTCCTTTCGACCAGACACTTCGAGAAGAAGAGATGGGGGGACTTCTATAGTGGTCAAAATTATGCCCTCTGCAAGATAGCGTGTAACACCCCGTTCCCAAAATACGTACTTAGTTTCGTATTCAAATTTTTTTGATCATATTTTTCAATTTACTTCCTGTATTTATTTTGTTTTATGAATTATTTATATAATCGTTTTGCCTTGGATCTGGATTCGTGGACTCGGAGTCAGCCTTAGTCTGAACTAGGGACCCGATCCTAAGGTATTGCTTGATGGTCTTTTTAATGTTCAAATTTGATCGATTGTAGTTTTAAATATTATTTTCTAATATTTAGTTTTTTCATGATTTTCTGAAATTTTTTGAATTAAACTACAAATCTCAAAACTGGTGTCGACCAGTGTCGCTGATCGATTCCTAGATTTTTTTTTTAATTTACAAATAGAGTTAAATTTCTAAAAAAACTATTTTCACATTATCTCTAAAATCATATTTTTTTTATCTAAATAAAATTTTGGAGATTTTTCTGAATTTATCAAAATCCGGCGACCCGGTATAGACCGGTAGCGATGGTTGATTTTAGGATTTTTATTTTGAAAATTGGATTAAATTTTTGAAATTCGATTTCACCAGACATCTTAAAATAATATTTATTTTTTGAGAATTATGAGAATCTTTCCGAGTTACTTCATTTTCTGAGCTTTTCAAAATTTTCGGTATTTTCGTAAATACCGAAATTTTATTCAGATATTATATTTATATTTTTCCCATTTTTCTCTCTCCTCTCAGACGCGATGGTTAACGAGACGCGGGTCTGATTTTTGAGGTGTAGTTTTTGAGGCAAAGATCCTTTTCTCTCTCATTTAATGCTCTTCAAATTAACTCTAATCAAGTCATCATGACTTTCTCTCTCCTCTGTTAAACACGACACACACGTTTTCTTCTGAGGCGGAGCTCATCTCTGCGTCTGGCTCAAATTAGCCAGATGCGGGTATGGTTAGATGCGAAATAGGTTTTGTGGAGAGCATGAAAAACTTGTAATAATCTCCATCTCTCTTGTATATATACACCCCCTTCTTTTTCTCTCTCTTTATTATTAAATTCTTTCTTCTTCTTCACACCAACAGCCAATAGCAGCAAACACGCCAACGTCTCCTCCTTGGCTGCCCCTCCTCGGCCGACCACCACCACAACCATCGCCACCTCTCCTCCACAATCTTCCCCTCCATCTCCTTCTCCATTCTAGCAACCACCATACCACCATCTTCTTCATCATCTTCTTCTTTTTTCCACCAAGAACCCATTAATCTTCTAAAACTTCACCACCTTCTCTACCACCACCTGCACAACTCGGCCACCAACAATCCCGCCATCTTCTTCTGCTCGGAATACTCTTTCCAATGAGCTATTCCTTCACTCTCTGAAATCTCGTTTTAAAACTCCAAAAAATTCTATTTTACTACACTTGTACCATTCCCATCCCACTCCTCTCTCGCTGCTGCCGGCTATTAGGCCACCGTCGGCGCCTTTCCACCGCCAGCGCACCCCCCGGCTGACCAAGCCACCCCCTTTCCTTTCCTTCCTCCCTCTTTCTTTCCTTCTTTCTTCCTTTTTCCTTCTTTTCTTCATTGTTTTTCTTTCCCCCTATCTCTCTTTTATACTCTCAACCCCTTCGTCCGTCTCTCTCCCCCTGTACACACCCTTACTCTTTCATCTCCTTATCTCTCTCTTTCTCTTGAGTTAATTGCTAGACGCAGAACTCACCCCGCATCCAAGCAATTCCTTAACATACGCGATCTTTGCATTCTTAATATTTGTATAACGCGATCCTCACGTTTTGTATCAACGAGACGCGGGCATAACGCGTTCTTTTCGTGTCCTGGCTTAAACACGGGTCTCGAACCCTGCGTTTGTGGTATCTACGCGGCGTGACTCCCGCGTCTGCGACCTCTGCGTCTTCATTCTCTCTCCTTCTGGTTCCTCTCTCTCCCGCCTTCTCTATATAATATAATTATTATATTGAATGCGTTTACGTGTTGGTTACCTGGATTCTGGAGATCGGAGATTTCACGATTTTTTTGAAGATTTAGGCGAGGTTCTCTCTTTCTTTTTGGACTTTCTCGCTTCGTCGGGTCGACTTGTATTTATATTATGTATTCGTATTTGTATTCACATTTTGTATTTGGATGTGCTACTATATTTGTAAGTGGCCGATTGCCCAGTATTGTGTGTGTATATATATGTACATGTGGCGAATATTTATAACAGTGTAGACAATATTCGTTATGTGTGTTGTTTGAAACTAACACTTTCTGCAGGTACCCTTGCCTTCGGGCCTAAACTCCGAGTTCAACCTCTCTGAGATTTTAAAAGTCCTCTGGACTTTCTATATGCTACGCCTGGTGGGCGGACCTAGCATCAACACTTTATCGCTAACTCCATTGGAGCGTAGTTAGAGCGGTAATATGGCGTTCATACGCTTGTTGTGACACGTGTGTCTAGCTACACTGCGATCAGTAACCACGCCGCGCATGATTGCATTTAATGTTGTACATTAGTTTCGCTCCAGCTTGCCTAGCTCCGCTTGAATGTTTGCTTGCTTACTAAATTACCTACCTGCTAGTATACCCATTCTTCTATCAATGATTATGAAAAGTTTAAAATCTTGCTTATATTATTTTCATGTATCGCTTGACATGCTTTCACTTGACGTGCTATCATTTACCAGGTTACTTATTATGTTACAACTTGCCATCTGCCCCCTATTATGTTATCACTTATCACCTACACCTGCCTGACCACTTGTTATTGTCATGTTAAAACCTGATACCTATCATGTTTTACTCTCTACTTATGATTATCACATTACGAGAATGTAGTACTTGTTATGCTTGTTATGTACTCCTGTTATGATCTGTTATGTTCATGCTCATTCCCATAATCTGATAATTATACCTAATAAGCTGTAATAAGGACAACTTACACTGAGAATGGGAGGAAGTGATGAATGTCGGTATGATGCCTTACTTATAGTGGTGAAAATACTAAACTGATGATTCGTGTTAGGGTGCTTTTAGGCACCAGATGTGTGTTAGGGGGATTTCATGCCCCATTGGCTGGTCCCGGGTGGACACGAAACATTATAAGTATAAGCTATCACTTCTTCATTAGCTTCCAATAACTAACCTCAACTTACTTATATATAGATGCATGTGTATTGAGATGTACACCAGGACACATACCTAGATATATAGGTCGAACGAGTAATAATAATAAAATGCCAAGATAATAATTCATTGCCTTTTGCAATTCGGGTTGTATATATTCAGATTATGATAACGTGAGATATACGGCATATAGATGAGGTTTCCTTATTTGGATTATTCCTTCGATGTACTTATCTCATGAATCTGTAATCTGGGTTGGACTACTGGTTTTGCCATATTTACTTTCATCAGGTTTTTATTCGGATTTTTGATTTTGTTATTATTATTATATTATATATTCTCGATTTTATCACCTGTGTATTAATCCACTAATCTCCTGCTGTTATCTTACAGTACAAAGCTATCTCAAGCCTGACATTACAGTTGAACTGCTGTAATCTCCTGACTTGTTTATTCTTGATTTATACAGATGCTTAGTTCCGTATAATCTTCTGATGATTTATATTGTTCTCTTAGTTGTTATTGTGGGCAGCTGAGGTTGTGCGTACTCAGTCGATAGAGACATGAGGTATATGGTATATAGATGAGGGTTTCTATAGATGAGGGTTTTCTTATTTGGATTATCCCCTCGAGGTATCAATCTCATGAATCTATCAACTGAGCCGTACAAACTGGTTTTGTCACATTTACTTATCCTATCATTTGATGCCCCATTCTTGTTCATGGTTGCTTGTGCTCAGACGTGATTTTCAATGCATGCTCTTTTATTCGGATTTATCGATACACGTGTGCTTATCTCTACACACCACTTGGCAATCGCAACACTACTTGTTGTGGAGTTTCGATCCCCTGAATCCTCATGTTTAGGTCTCGAAACTTAAAACTTGTGGATTTTTCCAGTTACGTATCAGATATGCGCAGCGGAAGCGTGGTCATCGACAGACCGTTTAAAGCCCTATCCTTCCAGGTCCCCCTGCTCGGCTCTAGAGTTTTCCTGTTATAACTCTGAGCCTACTTTTGTACTGTTCATTATTGTATATCTCTTTGTATTCTCGTATTTACGCCTATCAGGTGATGTAATATTCTTGTAATATTGTGTCACATCTTGTGATAACTTTATAATTGTACTCATATATTAGAATGTATAAAGCACCACGTGTTTCCGTACTCTGATTCTTACTTGTACTGATGCTTAGTGTATATATGTGAGAGTATTACCGACCTGCGTATATATGTCACAGTAACATCTCCGTACCCTCTGGACCGGGGTGTTACAGGGTGGTATCAGAGCTTAGGCACTCGCATGCTCAGTAAGTCCACACGACAAAATTATGGTAAAGAAATTTGTAACCAGAATGCATGAGTCCTGATTTTACAGTCCAACTATAAGTGCAGAGTTATCTATTCTTTCTTGATCGTCTTTTCCTTGATTCTTGAGTCCTTTTCCATCTTTTTTGTTTTTTCGTTGGTTCTGAATGGAGCTATTGTATGATCTCTTCGACCAACTCTTTGAATCTCGGGTATTCTAAGAATTGATCCACGATTGGGTAATTTTTCAGAAGTCAATATTCGAGTTTCTTTACGGTTGTTTTATATTCTTGGTTATATCTTTCAGAGTGATCGATGGCTGATATTCAGAATTCTTAAACTATCGGTCTTCTTTATTTATGCTAAGTATTATTTGGGTTCATCTTCATCTTCAGTATTCTGGCTTATTTTCAGAATGATATTAAGTATGCAATACAGCGGGAATTCTATTGCAAAGCAGTGTTATCATGTTAGTATTATTTGGCATCATTCGAAAATTTATACAGCAGATAGTGCAGAAGATATCTATGTTCCGATCATTGTTTAGTCGACTTGAGAGCATTACCGTGAGTTATTCATATCTTGATTAGTATAATTTCCATCCCTGTCCTTTTCTTACTCATTTTACCCCTTATCAAAATTACGAGGACGTATTTTTGTAAGATGGATGGAATGTAACATCCCATTCCCGAAATACGTACTTAGTTGCGTATTTAAATTTTTTGATCATATTTTTCAATTTACTTCCTGTATTTTTTTTGTTTTATGAATATTTATATGATCGCTTTGCCTTTTATCTGGATTCATGGACTCGGAGTCAGTGCTAGTCTGAAACGGGGATTCGATCCTAGAATATTGCTCAATTTGGTCTTTTTGATATTGAAATTTGATCGATTTCAGTTTCAAATATCATTTTCTAATATTTAGATTTTTCATAATTTTCTGAAATTTTTTCGAATTACATTGCAAATCTTCAAAACTGGTGTCGACCAGTGCCGCTGATAGATTCCTAGATTTTTTTTTTAATTTACAAAAAAAGTTAAATTTCTAAAACTATTTTCACATTATCCCTTAAAATCATATTTTCTATCTAAATGAATTTTTGGAGATTTTTCTGAATTTATCAAAATCTGGCCGACCTGGTATGAATATTTTTTTCATCAAATATCTTAAATTAATATTTATTATTTTTTAGAATTTTTGGAAAAAATTTTGAGTTACTTTATTTTTCAGGCTTTTCCGGAGTTTTAGGTGTTTTCTCAGATACCGGAATTTTATTCAGATATTATATTTATATTTTTCCTATTTTTCTCTCTCCTTCCAGATGCGAGGTTCAACCAGACACGGGTCTAATTTTTGAGGCGTCTGGTTTTTGAGGCAAAGATTCCTTTTCTCTCTTTGCATTTAATGCCCTTCAAATTAACTCTAATCAAGTCATCATGACTTTCTCTCTCCTCTGTTAAACGTGACACCCGCGTTTTTTTCTAAGGCAGAGCTCATCTCCGCGCCTGGCTCAAAATTGGCCAGATGCGGGTCTGGTTAGATGCCGACATGGGTTTTCGTGGAGAGCATGACAAACTTGTAATAATCTCCATCTCCCTTGTATATATACACCCCCTTCTTTTTCTCTCTCTTTCATTATTTCCTTCTCTCTTTCTTTTTCACACCAACAGCCAACAGCAGCAAATGCAGCCAACGTCTCCTCCTTGGCTGGCCCTCCTTAGCCAACCACTGCCACCACCATCTCCACCACTCCTCCACCATCTCCCCCTCCTTCTCCTTCTCCATTCTAGCAACTACCATACTACCATCTTCTTCATCATCTTCTTCTTTTTTTCACCAAGACCCATTAATCTTCCAAACTTTCACCACCATCTCCACCACCACCTGTTCTAACTCGGCCACCAACAACCCCTCCATCTTCTTCTCCTTGGATTACTCTCCCAACGAGCTATTCCTTCGCTCTCTGAAACTCCATTTCAAAAACTCCAAAAAATCCTATTTTAAGTACACTTGCACCATTCCCATCCCCCTCCTCTCCTCGCTACCCGCCACTGGGCCGCCGTCAGTGCCTCCCAACCACCGGCGCCACCCCAGCCGACCAAGCCACCCCCTTTCCCTTTCCTTCCTCCCTTCTTCCTTTCCTTCTTACCTTCTTTCTTCCTTTTTTCTTTCTTTTTCTTCACTGTTTTCTTTCCCGTCTCTCTTACAGTCTCTCCCTCTCCCTCTGATTGGTCACTAATTGTAACACCCCGCTTCCAGAATACGTACTTAGTTGCGTATTCATATTTTTCGATCGTATGTTTTGATTTACTTCCTGTATTTGTTTTGTATTATGAATTATTTATATGACCGTTTTACCATGGATCCGGATTCGTCGACTCGGATTCAGCCCTAGTCTGAACCGGGGACCCGATCTCAGGTTATTGCTCGATTTAGTCTTTCTGGTATCTAGATTTGACCGATTTCAGTTTCAAACATAATTTTCCAATATTTTAGATTTTTCATGGTTTTCTGAAATTTTTCAAAATTAAATTGAAAATCTTCAAAACCGGTGTCGATCAGTGCCACTGATCGATTCTCAGATTTTTTAATTATAAACGGAGTTGAATTTTAAGAAACGATTTTCCATAACTTATTAAAATCACATTTTCTATCTAAATACTTTTTGTGGGATTTTTTTAAATTTATCAAAATTCTCATGGATTTGGTGTCGGCGAGTATCACTAGTTGATTCCAGGAATTTTAGTTTACAATTAGAATCAATTTTGCGATTCTGCTTTCATATTTCTTCTTAGAATTATATTTCCTCCTTTTAGGAATTTTCTGAGATTTTTCAGATTTTATCAAAATCCGGCCGACTCGGTATAGACCGGTATTAACTGTTGACTTCAGGATTTTTATTTTGAAAATGGGATTGAATTTCTAAAAATAATTTCACCAAAAATCTTTAAATAATATTATTATTTTTAAAATTTTTGAGAAGCTTTCCAAGCTACTTAATTTTTTGGACTTTTCTGGAGTTTTCGGTATTTTCCCAGATACCGGAATTTTATCCAGATATTTTACTTTTCTCTTTTTTTTATTTTCTCTCTCCTCGCTAAACGTGAGTTCCACCAAACTCGGATTCAATCTTTAATGCAGAGATCCTATCCATACTGCATTTAATGCACTGCTAATCAATTCCAATCAAGTCATTATGACTTTTGTTCTTTTTGTTAAACGCAACTTTCGCATTTTTCCCTAAACGCAAGTTTCATCCCCACGTCTGGGCAATTGCCAGACGCGGATTTTCATTTCATTGGACGCGGGTCTCTTTTTACAAGAGACGCAAGTCTCATTGGTTGATGGCATACTTGTAATAATAATTCCTACCCTTTATATAAACACCCCCACTCCTTCTCTCTGTTTCATTTTTCTCTTCTTTCTTCTCCAACAGCAAGCAACGGCAGCAGCCCAAGAGCTTGTCGTACCTTCCTTTAGCCGCCATCCTCTCCACCTCCATCTTCTCCACCACCAATTCCACCACCTTTTTCTCCTCCATTTCCTCCTCCATTCTAACAACAACAACAACCATAACACCACCACCACACCACCTTCTTCTTCCTTTCTTTCCACCAAACAACCCACTTCCACCACCAACTTCACCACCTTCCCCACCACTACCTACACCACCTTGACCACCACGAATCACGCCATCTTCCTCTCCTCGGAATACTCTTTCTAACGAGCTATAGCTTCGTTCTTCGAAGCCTCGTTTTCAAAACACCAATTTTTCATTTTCAACTACACTTGCACCACCATTGATTGGGCTTGGGGCTTTAGCCACCCATCTCCGGCCACTTTCGTCCATCTCCGGCCACCTCCGGCCGTCGCCGGCAATATAGCCGACCATCCCCTCTTCCATTCTTCTTTCTTTTCTTTCCTTTCCTTCTTTCTTTTCTTCCCTTCTTTCTCTTCTTTCTTCCCTTCTCTTTTCTTTCCTTCTTTTTCTTCCTTTCCTTTAATTCCAAACCTGCGTCTCCCTCTCCCTTCTCCCTTGCGTCCCCTTCTCACCCTTTCCCTGCGTCTCCCTTTTATTTCTCTGTCTCCCCCTTTCTCTTACTGTGTGATTACTAGACGCGGATTTTACCCTGCGTCCAAGTAATTATTTAACGCGACATTCGCGTTCTTATATTAACACGACGCGGAACTCACGTCCGCGTCTGTATTCTTCTCGTATCCTAGGTTTAACGCGGATCTCGAACCCCGTGTTTGTGACATCTACGCAACGCGACTCCCGCGTCTGCGATTCCCGCGTCTCCATTCTCTCTCCTCCTTTATATTGAACGCGTTTACGCGTTGATTTCCTGGATTCCAGACATCAGGCATTTCACGGTGTTTTCTAAGTTCTAGGTGAGTGTCCTCGCCTTCCCTTTGGACTTTCCCGCATTGTTGGGTCGACTTGTATTGCATTATGTATTTGTATCGGTATTCCCGTTTTATATTGTGATGTACATACTTGTTATATTAACTCTTGACATATACCTGTCTGTATCATTTAGCAACTGATGTGTTATCACCTGACATGACTTACTACTTAGCATTTGCTCCTCATTATAACTGACTTATCACCTGCCTCCTGACATATTAATACCTGACCTGTGATTATCACATTCACGGGAATCCTGCCGTGTTATTCTGTATTACATACAATGACTTGAATCATGTGCTTATTATCCTGTATTATATAAACAGTGACCCGAATCTATAGTATTCATGTACTTCTGAATTCCTGATCATGTCCCGATCCTTTTATTCCTGTGAATTGCTAACTACATATTAAATTATAATAAGACAACTTGCACCCGGTTTGGGAAAAATTGATGGGCCCTGATAATCATATTTATGGTGGTCTTATCGAGTCACGCGTGGTCACATACTTGAGGGTCACCTGGCGGCCACCAGGGATTCCGTGGGGTGTGCTGGCACCCCTACTCCAGTTTATTCCTGCTGGGTATGCACACGCCCTAGGTCTATTTCTATGGGATCTGCGATACTCTATTCCTGTTCGGGCGTAAATAAGTCCCGGTACCTAGCGGTACGTTCTGGCTCAGCACCGGATACTCCTGGACCGTTGTCCCGGGCATGTACGGGGCCTATCCGAAACATGATTCATCGAACTTTATCAGTTTCCAAATAACTTGCTCTGTAAGTTGTAAGTGGAAGTATGTGGAATAGGACACATACTGAAGCCTGAAACTTAGACGGCCCCAATTATAATAAAATGCTAATATACAATTTATTGCGTTGTTTTGTAACCCGAGTTGTACGCGCTCAGATTACGGAAACATGAGGTAAAGGTATATAGATGAGGGTTTCCTTGTTTGGATTATTCCTTCGAGGTACTAATCTCATGGTGTCGTGACCTAAACCTGTACAATCGGATTTGCTCGTACTCGATTTTATTCAGTTTTGTCGGTTTTATGTTAGTTTAGGAGATATCTGGTGTTTCCCTATCTACTTTACTTCTCGTCTCGTTACTTTCCCTTATCTTATCATACCATGAGTATTCACTGCTTGATATCACTTGTTATGTATCTACTTGTTTTTGCATGCTTATGCTCATAACACGGTTTTCAATGCATAATTATGATTCGGTTTTATCGATACACTTGTGCTTATCTCAGCACGCCATCTGGCTTTCGTATCACCAAATGCCGGGGAGTTCTGACTCCTCTGGATTCTCATGTTCAGGTCTCGAAGCTTGGACTGAAAGGGGATCTTCTTGCTGAGGACTAAGCTCACTTCTGCGGAGTGGACAGACCAGTTGTAGCTCCAGTCCCATCCTTGCTTCTCCTGGTTGGCTCGCGGCATCTCCTGCTATCTCGTGAGTACCCTTTTGTACTGTTCATTCTTGTACATCTCTTTGAATTCTCGCACTTGCGCCTATCGGTGATGTAATATTCTTGTAATATTGTGTCACATCTGGTGATAACTTTGTAATTGTACTCATATGTTGGAATGTATAATGCACCACATGCTTCCGTACTCTGATTCTTACATGTACTGATGCTTAGCGTATATACGTGAGGGTATTTCTGACCTGCGTATATACGTCGCAGTAATGTCTCCATATCCGCTGGATCAGAGTGTTACAAGATGGTATCAGAGCCTAGGTTCTCACATCCTCAGTGCGCCCAGACGGCAAATTAATGGTAAAGAAATTTGCAACTAGAATACAAGAGTCCTGATTATACAATCCAACTACAAGTGCAGAGTTATCTATCTCTTCCTTCTGATCCATTTCTTGAATCCTGAGACCCTTTAATATTTTACCTTCTAGCTCCTTCTTGTTACCCCCCTTCAACCAACTCAGATATGGAAAGACGGGGAACCCGTAATTGTGCTGGTACTTCTCAAGATGGATCCAGTAGAGACAATGATAGCCTGATGAGGGTACTTCAAGGGATGATGTAGAGTCAACAACAACAGACAGAACTTCTACGTCAAGGACTGTTAGTTGCACCCCGAGAGCAAAGGCCAGGCAACGTGTCGGACTTCAGGAGATTACAGTCGGCTATCTTTTCGGGCACAGAGAAGCCCCTGGATGCAGAACAGTGGCTAGTAGACACGACAGATCTTTGAAGGCAGCATGAGTCCCCGATGAGAACCAGGTAGAAGTGGCCAAGATACAATTGAAGGATGTGGCTCGAACATGGTGGTTGGCGGAAGAAGCGACATTAGAGAAACCCATCACCTGGGACCAGTTCTCAAAGGGTTTCTACGAGAGATTCTTCCCTGCAATAGCTCAAAGGACATGGAAGAATAATTTATCCAGTTACAACAGCGAAACCGGTCAGTTAATGAATATGCTGCTGAATTCTTGAGGCTCAGCAGATTTGCTCCCTACATGGTGGCAAACGAAGAAAAACGGGCGCGCAGATTTCAGCAAGGGCTGAAGATGGATGTCCAGATGTATCTTATACCTCAACAGCTGAAGACATACTCCCAGGTTCTCTCCATTGCCCGTGAAGTAGAACGAGGACTGGAGAAGAAGAATGAGAACCAGGTGCAGAACAAGTCAGTGAAAAGACCCTTTCAGTTGATGAACGAAGAAGACGCAGCCAGGACCACCAACGGGTCGATAGTCAAGCGACCATTCCGACCTCCCCCTCAGCAGATGATATGCGGGTACTGCCAAAAGCCCGGACACATCCAATGCAACTGCCGAAAGGCTAATGGTCTATGTTTGGTATGTGGATCCGGTAATCACTCGACAGGTGGTTGCCCATTCAAGAGGACCTATCCAACACCATCAACATTTCCAGCACTAGCAACACCCCCGGCACTTCCAGCTCCACCACTGAGAAGGAACCCAGAACCCGTAGACCGAAGAGCTCCATTCCCGCCCCAGCAATATGATCAGCCACAGAGAGGACCTAGAACTAGAGTAGATCATGGTAAAGGCCAAGTCTACAACATGTCAGCAGAGGCATCAGGCCAAGCAACAGCAGAATATGAAGCTCAGTATCCAGAACAGGAATCTTGAGGGTGTCATTGTAACCGCTACCCTGATCTTTTGTATTTCGAGTTGGTAATCTTTCGTAAATATTTCACTTATCATTCTCTCATTGTCGACCCTGGTCTCTCCTATGTTCATCTTCCCCTTATCGAAATTGCGAGGACGCAATTTTTGTAAGGTGGGTGGAATGTAACACCCCGCTCCCAGAATACGTACTTAGTTGCGTATTCATATTTTTGATCGTATATTTTGATTTACTTCCTATATTTGTTTTGTATTATGAATTATTTATATGACCGTTTTACCATGGATCCGGATTCGTGGACTCGGATTCAGCCCTAGTCTGAACCGGGACCCGATCTCAGGTTATTGCTCGATTTAGTCTTTCTGATATTCAGATTTGACCGATTTCAGTTTCAAACATAATTTTCCAATATTTTATATTTTTCATGGTTTTCTGAAATTTTCTAGAATTAAATTGAAAATCTTCAAAAACCGGTGTCGACCAGTGCCACTGGCCGATTCTCGTATTTTTTAATAACAAACAGAGTTGAATTTTAAGAAACAACTTTCCCATAACTTCTTAAAATCACATTTTCTATCTAAATAGTTTTTCTGGGATTTTTCTAAATTTATCAAATTTCCCTGGATTTGGTGTCGGCCAGTATCACTGGTTGATTTCAGGAATTTTAGTCTACAATTGGAATCAAATTTCTAGATTTTGCTTTCATATTTCTTCTTAGAATTATATTTTCTCATTTTAGGAATTTTCTGAGATTTTTCAGATTTTATCAAATCTAGCCGACCCGGTATAAACCGGTATTAACTGTTGACTTCAGGATTTTTATTTTGAAAATGGAATGAATTTCTAAAAACCGATTTCACCAAAAATCTTTAAATAATATTTATTATTTTGAGAATTTTGAGAAGCTTTCCAAGCTACTTAATTTTTTGGACTTTTCTGGAGTTTTCGGTATTTTCCCAGATACCGGAATTTTATCCAGATATTTTACTTTTCTCTTTTTTTATTTTTTCTCTCCTCGCTAAACGCGAGTTCCACCAAACTCGAATTCAATCTTTAATGCAGAGATCCTCTCCATGCTGCATTTAATGCACTGCTAATCAATTCCAATCAAGTCATTATGACTTTGTCCTTTTTATTAAACGCAACTTTCACATTTTTCCCTAGACGCAAGTTTCATCCCCGCGTCTGGGCAATTGCCAGATGCAGATTTCATTTCATTGGACATGGGTCTCTTTTTACAAGAGACGCAAGTCTCATTGGTTGATGGCATACTTGTAATAATAATTCCTACCCTTTATATAACACCCCCACTCCTTTTCTCGCTTTCATTTTTCTCTTCTTTCTTCTCCAACAGCAAGCAACGGCAGCAGCCCAAGAGCTTGCCGTGCCTTCCTTTAGCCGGCCATCCTCTCCACCTCCTCCATCTTCTCCACCACCAATTCCACCACCTTTTCCTCCTCCATTCCAACAACAACAACAACAACCATAACACCACCACCACACCGCCTTCTTCTTCCTCTCTTTCTACCAAACAACCCACTTCCACCACCAACTTCACCACCTTCCCCACCACTACCTACACCACCTTGACCACCATGAATCACGCCATCTTCCTCTCCTCGGAATACTCTTTCTAACGAGCTATAGCTTCGTTCTCTGAAGCCTCGTTTTCAAAATGCCAATTTTCATTTTCAACTACACTTGCACCACCATTGATTGGGCTTGGGGCTTTAGCCACCCATCTCCGGCCACTTCCGTCCATCTCCGGCCACCTCCGGCCGCCGCCGGCAATATAGCCGACCATCCCCTCTTCCATTCTTCTTTCTTTTCTTTCCTTTCCTTCTTTCTTTTCTTCCCTTCTTTCTTTCTTTCTTCCCTTCTCTTTTCTTTCCTTCTTTTTCTTCTTTCCTTTAATTCCAAACCTGCGTCTCCCTCTCCCCTTCTCCCTTGCGTCCCCTTCTCACCCTTTCCCTGCGTCTCCCTTTTATTTCTCTGTCTCCCCCTTTCTCTTATTGTGTGATTACTAGACGCGGATTTTACCCCTGCGTCCAAGTAATTATTTAACGCGGCATTCGCATTCTTATATTAACACGACGCGGAACTCACGTCCGCGTCTGTGTTCTTCTCGTATCTTAGGTTTAACGCGGATCTCGAACCCCGTGTTTGTGACATCTACGCAACACGACTCCCGCGTCTGCGATTCCCGCGTCTCCATTCTCTCTCCTCCTTTATATTGAACGCGTTTACGCATTGATTTTCTAGATTCCGGAGATCAGGCATTTCACGGTGTTTTCTAAGTTCTAGGCGAGTGTCCTCGCCTTCCTTTGGACTTTCCCGCATTGTTGGGTCGACTTGTATTGCATTATGTATTTGTATCGGTATTCTCGTTTTATATTGTGATGTACATACTTGTTATATAACTCTTGACATACACCTGTCTGTATCATTTAGCAACTGATGTATTATCACCTGACATGACTTACTACTTAGCATTTGCTCCTCATTATACATGACTTATCACCTGCCTCCTGACATATTAATACCTGACCTGTGATTATCACATTCACGGGAATCCTGCCGTGTTATTCTGTATTACATACAATGACTTGAATCATGTGCTTATTATCCTGTATTATATAAACAGTGACCCGAATCTATAGTATTCATGTACTCTTGAATTCCTGATCATGTCCCGATCCTTTTATTCCTGTGAATTGCTAACTACATATTAAATTATAATAAGACAACTTGTACCCGGTTTGGGGAAAACTGATGGGCCCTGAATAATCATGTTTATGGTGGTCTTATCGAGTCACGTGTGGCCACATACTTGAGGGATCACCTGGCGGCCACCAGGGATTCCGTGGGGTGTGCTGGCACCCCTACTCCTGTTTATTCCTGCCGGGTATGCACACGCCCTAGGCCTATTTCTATGGGATCTGCGATACTCTATTCCTGTTCGGGCGTAAATAAGTCCCGATACCTAGCGGTACGTTCCGGCTCAGCACCTGATACTCCTGGACCGTTGTCCCGGGCATGTACGGGGCCCATCCAAAACATGATTCATCAAACTTTATCAGTTTCCAAATAACTTGCTCTGTAAGTTGTAAGTGAAAGTATGTGGAATGGGACACATACTGAAGCCTGGAACTTAGACGGCCCCAATTATAATAAAATGCTAATATACAATTTATTGCGTTGTTTTGTAACCCGAGTTGTACGCGCTCAGATTACGGTAACATGAGGTAAAGGTATATAGAGGAGGGTTTCCTTGTTTGGATTATTCCTTTGAGGTACTAATCTCATGGAGCCGTGACCTAAACCTGTACAATCGGATTTGCTCGTACTCGGTTTTATTCGGTTTTGTAGTTTTATGTTAGTTTAGGAGATATCTGGTGTTTCCCTATCTACTTTACTTCTCGTCTCGTTACTTTCCCTTATCTTATCATACCATGAGTATCCCTGCTTGATATCACTTGTTATGTATCTACTTGTTTTTGCATGCTTATACTCACAACACGGTTTTCAATGCATAATTATGATTCAGTTTTATCGATACACTTGTGCTTATCTCAGCATGCCATCTGGCTTTCGCATCACCACTCGCCGGAGGGGTTCTGACTCCTCTAGATTCTCATGTCCAGGTCTCGAAGCTTGGACTGAAAGGGGATCTTCTTGCTGAGGACTAAGCTCACTTCTGCGGAGTGGACAGACCAGTTGTAGCTCCAGTCCCATCCTTGCTTCTCCTGGTTAGCTCGCGGCCTCTCCTGCTATCTCGTGAGCACCCTTTTGTACCGTTCATTCTTGTACATCTCTTTGAATTCTCGCACTTGCGCCTATCGGTGATGTAATATTCTTGTAATATTGTGTCACATCTGGTGATAACTTTGTAATTGTACTCATATGTTGGAATGTATAATGCACCACATACTTCCGTACTCTGATTCTTGCATGTACTGATGCTTAGTGTATATACGAGAGGGTATTTCTGACCTGCGTATATACGTCGCAGTAACGTCTCCGTATCCGCAGAATCGGGGCGTTATACTAATATTGCACATTTATTATCATATTCTCATACTTATTATAGAATAAACTCTGCTTTTTCCTAATTAAATATTTAATTTATTTGCAGGCCCATTCCTAAAGGAGAGTGAAGAGAAATGAGCCCAAAAGCCCATCAAATTCTGAATTAAATCAGAATTAATTTGAACTCAGTAAATCAAGGCAGATCAGGTTGGTTCAGATCGGTTGAAAATCAGTTAGAACAAATCCCTACAAATTGATCGGTTGAAGCCAAGAATCAAAGGCCATTTCGTCAAAATCCCGGACTTAAACTGCAAATCCAGCTGAAGATAAAGACAAATCGAGAAGCCAGAGAGCACCACCAACAGGGCAAATCCAGCTGAAGATAAAGACAAATCGAGAAGCCGGGAAGCACCACCAACAGAGTGTGGCCACCTAGCCATACCCTGGCCCCGGAAACGCGGCCAAAGCCGTGTTTTCGCGGCTTGGTTAGTGAGTTAGGGGGAGCGTTTGCTCCCCCTATCTTCTCACACCTCTCCCCTCTAGGTTTTTGCCTATAAAAGGGCAGGATTTTCACTAAAAATGGGACGACCATGCAGAGATAGGAATTAGTCCTGTTTTTCATTCTTTGTAGTGTAAGTTTTTGTTTTTCTTTTCATGTAATTTTTAGTATTAATTTATGTAAATCAGAGTAGATCAGAGTTTCATAGGAGAACGAGAACGAAGCTTGTGCTGAGAGTGACACCGGTGTAAGATTTCCTTCTTTTCTCTTATTGTTATGAAATCGAATCTGTAGTTTCTTTTGTATGTACTTTGTTTTTGTGTTCTTCTTCTTCTTCTCTACTTTTCTTCTTTTAGAACAATTGCTCTCCAAGTGAGTCTAAAAGCATCGAAAGAGCCTTGCCTTTGCGAGTGCCACCGATAGATCATGACGATGGGTTTTGAGTTTCATTCTGTATCACTTCATACTTGCAACGTCTTGATGATATAATGTGGAGGAAACGGGAATCAACTCTTATGGGCTATACGTTGATCGCCTCACTTCAAGGTAACATCATTGCAAAAGATTCAAGGTAGGTTTTTGGCCAAAAGAAGTAAGTAATTCATTTTAGTTTCTTTTCTTTTCTTTTATTCTTTAGTTTAGAACACCAACAATACCCATTTCTTTCCATTTTCAATCTCTTTGTAAATAATTATTTCTATTTTTTTCCACCTTCTCATTCTACCACTTTCTTCCTCACTTAACTTTAACCTAATTTTTCTCTTTTTCTTTTAAAGAACTAAAGAAGAACTTTAACCAAACTTTGTAACTTAAAAGAAGACTTTCTCAAAAGCTTCCATCGCTAGTCCTCCTTGTAGATCACGACCCGCATAGCCACTTGCTATTGCAGTAGAATTGAGTAACTTGCACGTTTCATTCTTAGTTCTAAAATTCTATATTTGTGTGCAGGTTCAAGCTCAACCAAATTTTGACGCCGTTGCCGGGGAGGGACGGTAAGTTACTCTCTTTTAAAGTTTACATTTTTGGTTAACTTTCTTCTTTATTATTTTTTTTGTACAGATTCAACAGCAAGGAATTCTTGCTGTAGTGGACATATAAGTGGCCTTGGACTCTGCACAAGAAAGCAGAGCCAAGAAGCTCTCAGATTTGCTACAGTCCTGTGGTAAACTGAGTGAACTACTAACCTGTATTTTTTGCAGGTTGGCTGAATTGCATAGTGATTGGTAGTGAAAAGTGCATTTTTATCATTATATTTACCATCATATTTTCATATTTTTTCCTATAATTCTGCACATTTACTAATATTTTATGATTTATTGTGTGCAGGCCTCGAAATATTAAAATAAAGAAATAAAGCTTAAAAGAAGCCCAAAAGCCCATATTCAAGCCAATACAAAAGTTGCAATTATAAAATGTCAAAATTGCAATTACCCAAGGCAATAGTTGCAAATACTAAAAGAAGAGGGAAGGATAGACTTCTATTCAACCCTAAATACTTGTAGGATGAGGATAAAAGATAAAAGGAGGAGAGTGCAAAGATAAAATTGTTTCAAAAAATTCGGATTCAGACTGTACACGTTTTAGTATTCAGATCATAACTTTTGCTAAAGATATTCAAATCCGATGATACAAGATGCTCCAGAAAGAAGACTGGAAGACCTACAACTCTTATGTTGATCAAAGTTTCCAGTTCAATCGGCAGATAAGACATATTCGGTGATCAACATGATAACAAGTTGCAGGACAGAGTTGTACTGGGACTCTACTTCTTCCAGCTCCTATAAATACCCCCTGCAGAGCAACCGAGAAGAGCGTCCAGAGCCAAAGGGCCAAATCTAGGGTTTTAGGATTTCTTCTTCTAGTTTAGATTTTCTTTTCTCTTTTGTAATTTCTATTTTTCCTTTTTGTAAACTGAGAGAGATGATGTTCTCATGGAGGAAGGAGATCTACTTGTACTGAGGGTGACAATCGGTGTAAGTTTTGCTTTTCCGCCATTGTTAAATAAATCGAATCGAGATTCGTTCTTTTTTATTATGTTATGTTCTTTTATTCTTGTTGATTCTTTTATATCTCAGTTTTTGTTTTCTTCTATTGCTGTTTCTCTAATGTCTTGCTCACCATGAGAACCAATTGCTTCGAGACTGCCTAGCCGAAGAAGAGCCCTTGATGGCCTATGGCGATGAACAAGTCTTCATAGTTTGTCTTTTATTTTCATAGTGTAGATCAAGAAGGCGGACGATCCTATACGCCATACTTGTACGCCTTCCAAGAAAAGGTAAATCGTCGCAACGTTTCAAAGGTAAGCAGACTGAAGAGGTATGTATGTGTAGTTTGCTTTCTTTTATTTCTTTAGTTTAGATCTCACACTACCACATTCTCAATTTCTTTTCTTCCATTATAAATATCATTTCTTCTTCTCTATCTTCTTTCTTCCTAACTTAACATTAAAATAATAAAAAAATTTAGAGATAACTTACAAACGCTTCCATCGCTAGTCCCTCCCTGAGGATCACGACCCGCATAGCCACTACTACCGCGGATTCGAATTGAGAACCTTGCACAACTTGTTCTAAATCTAATATTATTTATTTTGTGTGCAGGTAAAATCTCAATCAAAACATTGGCGCCGTTGCCGGGGAGGGACGGTATGTTTTCTCTAAAAATAAAAATTTTTTTAACTAATTCTTTTATTCTTTCTGTTTGCAAGTTTGGAGAACAGGGAAACTGACAGCAGAAGTGGACATATAGCAACTCTGTGTCTCTGCCCTCGAAGGCAGAGCACAAGAGCCTACTTCAGAGCCGCGAAAACGCGGCAATTGCCGCCAAACCGCGGCCTGAGTAGTTCCCTACTGATCCATCTTTTTGCAGGTTGCTGCAAATTGCAATATCTGTCTACTGCTCTGTTAAACTTTGTTCTGTGATAACCCTGCTTACTACTAATTAATCAACAGTAAAATACTTGTTGTTAAAAATAAAAATTGATTAGACGTTTGCATATTAGGCACGTGTCTTTTCAATTCCTTTATTTTTACTGTTGAAGATTGCTGAGCAAGGTACGTTCGCATTGCATGTAGAATAGGACTCATCTCTTGGTTGATGCTTTGAGTGAATCTTATTTACATATTTTGTACACTTGCACAAATTTATTTTAAGGGCATAACCCATTAACAAGATAAGGTGGGGATTTCATCACCCTTCCTTAGCCCAAAAATCATATCCCAAGCACTCACTAACCCAAGCCTAACTTAAAATTAGTAGACGTTGGCCCTAAGGACATCTCGGACTCAATTAGGAGATTATCCTAAGGGGGAATAGTGCTGGAATTTGACTCTTGCCAAATCAGTGTCTAGGAAGGGGATTGAGGGCCGAAAGCCCGAAGATGGGTGGTTATTTAATTAAGGAATGTCTTTGACGGAAAACCTCCCACCAATCTTACCCTGACCTGGCTGATTAACTTGTGGTCAATGTCTGCACCCTACCTCCCGTGGACAGTCTAACCAGTTAGGAGTCGTCTAGGTCATAAGTCTACCCTAACTTAGGATAGAACTTTTTTTTCTTTTTTGTTTGCTTATTTGTTTGTTTTCTTTTTCTTTGTTTATGTTTGTGTGATATGGCCTATAACAACAATTTTTTCAACTTTAATGAGAATCCATATTACACACCAACCTCTTATTCGGATATTACCAACCCGGCATATCATAACTTTGACCAACCTAGTGTGCCAGATTGGTCTTATCCGAATCATTACATGCCCCAGTCCCAATACTATGAACAAGATTGGAATAATCATCACTACTCTTCACAGAGTCAATGGGGATTCAATACCCTGAGCCATATGGTCAACCACCTGTTCAACCATTATCTTCACGTCTCTTCCCACATCACCAAGGTTTCAGTCCACCATTGATCTATTCGATGGGTTAGAAGAAAAAGTGGATCGGTTGCAAGATATAATGAATGATCAAATTTCTAGACTTTCCAACATTCTTGAGCAAGTTGATAGAAACCAAGAATCATTCTGTCTAGAAGACCTTGATCAAAATTCAATTTCATCACATCAATATGAACTTGCTCAACCCCAATCCTTGGACAAATTGGCTAGTTTTAATTTCAATGAGATTGAATTAGATTGTGAATGTGAACCCGATCCCCAACTTTGCGATTCAGTTTTCATTTTCGAATCTATGTTGACTCCGGTATCCTTACCCAATTTGGACCAATTTTTTGAGCCAACATTTATTCCTGTGCCCATAGATCATGAAATTGAATCACCCATTTTTGATGATCATCAATTTGATTGAAGCTAAACTTGCACAAAAAATACGAGATTATAGAACTTAAGACAAATATGTGCAAGTGCTCAATTCTTCCGCTATAGCAAGTGGCTATGCGGGTCGTGATCCACAAGGAGAGTTTGCGATGGAAGCTTTACGATTCTTTATTGAAATCGTTAAGAATAAAAGCGAAGGTTCTTCTCTGTTTTTAAGTTAAGAAAAAGTGAAAGAATCATGTTATGTTAGAATAGAATGAAAGATGAAGAAGGTGGAAAATCAGAAAACAATAGAAAGCGACAATGTACAAATGAAGTGGAAAGAAGAATGAAAATGATTTAGAAGAAGTGATATTTGTGATTTAATTTACAGAAATAAAAGAAAAGAAATAAAAACAATTGCTTACCTTCTTTTCGTCAAAAGCTTACCTCGAGTTTTCAGCAACGATTTTACCTTGAAGTGGAGGCATTCAGCGCATAGCCCATAAGAGTCGAGTGTTGGTCTCTTCCACATTACATCATCAAGATACGCAAGCATGAAATGATACGGAGAGACTCACAATTCCATCGTCATGAGCTATCGGTGGCACTCGCAAAGGCAAGGCTCTTTCGATGCTTTTAGACTCACTTGGAAGACAGTTGTACCAAAAAGAAAGGTAAAATAGAAAAGAAGAAGAAGAAGACTACAAAGAAGTACATACACAAAAAGAACATCGATTTGATTTCATTACAATCAAAGAAAAGAAATAAGTCTTACACCGGTGTCACTCCAGCTCTAGCTTCAGTCTTGTTCTTTGATGAAAGTCGATCTCCTCTGAATTACATAAATGAAAACTAAAATTACATGAAAAGAAAGACTAAAAACCTAAACTAAGAAATGAAAACTAGGCTAAATTCCTATCTCTGCATTGACGTCCAATTTCAGCACAACAATTGCCCTTTTATAGGCCAAAACCCAACAACCAAGATCCCGGGGAGATCGGGGGAGTTCACGCTCCCCCTACTCCCCAAGATTGACGCGGAAACGCGGCCCAAGCCGTGTTTCCACGGCAAGGGTGTGGCCAGGTGGCCACACCCTGTTGGTGGGTCTCTCCGGGGTCTTCTTCTGGCTTTATCCTTTGTTGGTTTTGTCGTTTGAGCTCTGGATTCTGATGAAATGGCCTTGGATTCTTGGCTTTAACCGATCGATTCTGAGAGGATTCTTCTCAACCGGTTTCAACCTCTTGATTTTTGCCCTGATTTTATGTGTATGAATTAACTCTAATTTAATTCAGAATTCTGGTGGGCTTTTGGGCTCATTTCTCTTCATCTCCTTAAGGATTGGGCCTGCAAATAAATTAAACAAATAATTAGGACAATGCAGGCTTTTATTCTAAAATAAGTATGGAAATGCGACATTAAATATGCAACATTAGTGACCAATCACACCCCCATACCTATCTTCTGCTCGTCCTCGAGCAAAATAACTAAACTATACTAGAGATTATTAGACCACTTTTGCAGGTCGCGCGATTGCACTGAGCATGTGCAACAAGCCGTTAAACCTCTAGGTTCCCCCTAGAGGACGAGTTTTGTCTCGTGAGGGTTTTCAGCGGATTGCACCCACAAAATCCATAAAGAAAGAGAAATAAATAGTTAGTATTTTCGAAAAGCATTTTGAAAGAGAAAAATATTTGAATTATGATTGTAAGATCTAAGCAATCTATAAGTTATAGGAAAGCCGAATTTTCATTCCTAAACTTAATCTCTATTCAAAAATTTGTTATCAATCAAAGTAAGGAGTCAAATTATGCTTCTCATGTAGTCTATTACTTTACCCTAAGTCATATGCACCTTGTGAATGTGAAAATTTTGACTAAGGGTTCATTAACTCTAACTCTTATGCCTTATTTATTTTTATATATATACTTTTTTTTTGTGGTATTATTTCTTAGTTTTATTAGGCTTTCTAATCTGCCCATGTAACGAGCCTTTAATCGATGACTCCCAAACCAGACGGTCTTAGGGCACCAGGTGAGAAGACACCCCTAGGACTTAAGGACTCGAGCAAATAAGGCCACAAAACTAAGGATTTTATTATATGAACCTCTTTTAGGCGTGAATACTTATGCTTTATTAGGCACAAATACCCAGCTTAATCAGAGGATTTTTCTTTTCAAACTTATCTAATCATCTTTCGCATAAATACCAAGGCTTGCTTAGGCCAAAGCACCTAGCTAGTCAATAATTAGACTTGTTTTTTTTTTCAAACTCATATAATTATCTTTTGCATAAATACTAAGGCTTTCTTAGGCCAAAGCACCTAGCTAATCAATAATTAGATTTGTTTATATATATATTTTTTTATAAGGCATAAGAATCTTTGTTTTTGAACCCTAAGTGTGTAAGTGTATGAAGTGTGCATATTTCATCAAGGTAAAGATCAAGACTAAATTACTTGACAAATTATCTTTCTAACTCTAAAAATCAAACAAATAATCTTATTTTGACCAAGTATAAGAAATCCTAATTTAGATTTTCCTATTCCTTAAAATTAACTTAATTTCTTACAAAAATAAGTCAAAATATTGTTTCTATTTTTCAAAAAGTTTTTTTAAAAAATAAAGAAAAATGTTAATTTTTTTTTTTAAAGAAAAAGAAAAGTTATGTTAGACCCTCCCCCACACCTATCTCATGCATTGTCCTCAATGTATGAATTAATGCATAGATGCATGAAAAAGAAGAAAGGGAAGGAAAGTGTTACCTTATGGTGGTGGTTCCGGTGGTGGTCTGATTGGTCCACGAAACATGGCCCAATCAATTTTTCTTGGGTCTCGGAGGAACCCACCAGAAATTACTTTAATATAACCCACTAAAAAGATGTATCCATAAAGGATCTTTATTAAATATTTTACCCCATCTAATTTCCATATTTCATAATTGATTTCGGAGTCAAATTTATCAACCACCTCGTCCCAGAATGGAGTATGAAATGATAGAATGATTGACTTGGACTCATGAAGGATAGGAACTAATACCGACTCAGGAAGGTGACTTAAATCAAGTAAAGGTTCAAGAGTCGAAATTGGTTCAGGAATTGGGTCCAAGTCAAGAAGTTGAAACTCAAGTCCACATGTATTTTCCAACAATGAAATGTGACCTAATATGGGTGATTTCAGTTCAGGAATGATAGGTGGGGGAATCAAAACTGACTCTAGAATATTATTCAAGTTTGGTAATAAAACAGGAGTCAATATTGATTCAGAAAGTTGAACTGGATCACATATGTGAGAATCTAGGTCACATATCTCATTGAGTTCAATATCAAAAAATTGAGAACTTGCCAATTTGTCAATAGGATCTTCAAAAGTGTATAATTGGTCAAGTTCAATATGATCCTCAAAGATGGGTGATTCAATTTCATTATGAATTGGTACAGGATCCAATATTGACTCCGGGAAAAGATCGAAATCAGGTGAAGATACCGGAGTCATAATCGAATCAGGAAGTAGAATTGAATCACTAAGTTGGGGTTCAGGATCATAATCATTTTCAAGTTCTATTTCAGGAAAAGGATAACTTGCTAAACTATCAATATCTTTTTCAAAATTTGGAGTTTGGGCAAGTTCAAATGGTTGTTCTGAAATAGAGTCTTGATTTCCAAAACTACATGACTCTTCGGCTCTAACAGAATAGTTAGTGACATCAGGACGGTGGGAACGTAGAGATTCGACCATCATATCTATGTCACGATTACGAGTGTTTTGAGCCTGAGTCATGGCTTCAAGCATCTTTTCATAGTTGATAGGTTCATTGTTTTGATGAAAAGATGAAGAATTGTCTTGGAAGTGATAGTGAAATTGTGAGTCCATCAGATTTTGGGATTTGTGTTTGGACTCACGCATACTCATTTTCATAATTGATGGTTTCCTATTTTGGACGGGTGGAACTGAGTATGAATCTTGAACATAATGTGGACTGGGTGGAGAAGGAGGGCAAGGTGGTTGGAAATTATGCTCGGGGGAGGTGAATCCCCACTGACTCGGTGAAGAGTTGAAATCATTATGGAAATTATAGTTATTAGATGGGGGATATGGGTTATATTGATTCGGATAAGACCAATCCGGCACACTAGGTTGGTCAAAGTTATGATATGCCGGGGGTAATATCCGAAAAAGAGTTTGATGTGTAATATGGATTATTATTATAGTTGGAAAAATTATTATTATAAGCCATATCACACAATGGAATATAAACAAAAAGAAAGAAAAACAAACAAATAAACAAACAAGAAAGAAAAAATTCTAACCTAAGTTAGGGTAGACCAAGACCTAGACGACTCCTAACTGGTTAGACTGTCCACAGGAGGTTTAATGTAGACTTTGACCACAAGCTAATCAGCCAGGTCAGGGCAAGGTTGGTGGGAGGTTTTCCGTCAAAAGACGTTCCTTAATTAAATAACCACCAACCTTCGGGCTTTCGGCCCTTAATCCCTTTCCTAGACACTGATTTGGCAAGAGTCAAGTTCCAATACCTTTCCCCCTTAGGATAATCTCCTAATTGAGTCCGAGATGTCCCTAGGGCCAACGTCTACTCATTTTAAGTTAGGCTTGGGTTAATGAGTGCTTGGATTCTGATTTTTGGGCTAAGGAAGGGTGATTAAATCCCCACCTTATCTTATTATTGGTTAGTGCCCTTAAAACAATTTTGTGCAAGTGTACAAGATATGTAAATAGGAATCACTTAAAGCGATATAAACAACCACGAAGTGAGTCCTATGCTAAATGCAATGCAAACATACCTTGCTCCAGCACTCTTCAACAGTAAAGGTAAATGAATTGAAAAGACACGTGCCTAAAATGTAAATGTCTAATCAATTTTTAACTTTTGCAACAAACTTTTTACTGTTGATTATTAGCAGGTTTTTGTGATGGCATATAAAAAATAAATAATTGCAGCAAACTAGAATTTGCGAAGCTAGCAGCCCTGCAAAAACTTGTTAGTAGTCAACTCTTTATTGCCGCGGATCCGCGGCTTTTGCCGTGGAAACGCGGCAATTCAGAGGGCAATGGGTCTCTGCTTTCTAGAGCAGAGGCCCAATACCACTTGTATGTCACTGCAAACTTATTTTCCTACTTTGCTTGCCCTGTAACCTGCAACAGAGAAGAAAATTCGTTTAGTTCTAAAAAATTTGCAATAAAAATTCAGATTTCAATAAAAACCGTTTTACCCTCCCCGGCAACGGCGCCAAAATTTGATTGAAGCTAAACCTGCACAAAAAATACGAGATTATAGAACTTAAGACAAATATGTGCAAGTGCTCAATTCTTCCGCTATAGCAAGTGGCTATGAGGGTCGTGATCCACAAGGAGGGTTTGCGATGGAAGCTTTACGGTTCTTTATTGAAATCGTTAAGAATAAAAGCGAAGGTTCTTCTCTGTTTTTAAGTTAAGAAAAAGTGAAAGAATCATGTTATGTTAGAATAGAATGAAAGATGAAGAAGGTGGAAAATCAGAAAACAATAGAAAGCGACAATGTACAAATGAAGTGGAAAGAAGAATGAAAACGATTTAGAAGAAGTGATATTTGTGATTTAATTTACAGAAATAAAAGAAAAGAAATAAAAACAATTGCTTACCTTCTTTTCGTCAAAAGCTTACCTCGAGTTTTCAGCAACGATTTTACCTTGAAGTGGAGGCATTCAGCGCATAGCCCATAAGAGTCGAGTGTTGGTCTCTTCCACATTACATCATCAAGATACGCAAGCATGAAATGATACGGAGAGACTCACAATTCCATCGTCATGAGCTATCGGTGGCACTCGCAAAGGCAAGGCTCTTTCGATGCTTTTAGACTCACTTGGAAGACAGTTGTACCAAAAAGAAAGGTAAAATAGAAAAGAAGAAGAAGAAGACTACAAAGAAGTACATACACAAAAAGAACATCGATTTGATTTCATTACAATCAAAGAAAAGAAATAAGTCTTACACCGGTGTCACTCCAGCTCTAGCTTCAGTCTTGTTCTTTGATGAAAGTCGATCTCCTCTGAATTACATAAATGAAAACTAAAATTACATGAAAAGAAAGACTAAAAATCTAAACTAAGAAATGAAAACTAGGCTAAATTCCTATCTCTGCATTGACGTCCAATTTCAGCACAACAATTGCCCTTTTATAGGCCAAAAACCCAACAACCAAGATCCCGGGGAGATCGGGGAGTTCACGCTCCCCCTAACTCCCCAAGATTGCCGCGGAAACGCGGCCCAAGCTGCGTTTCCGCGGCAAGGGTGTGGCCAGGTGGCCACACCCTGTTGGTGGGTCTCTCCGGGGTCTTCTTCTGGCTTTATCTTTTGTTGGTTTTGTCGTTTGAGCTCCGGATTCTGATGAAATGGCCTTGGATTCTTGGCTTTAACCGATCGATTCTGAGAGGATTCTTCTCAACCGGTTTCAACCTCTTGATTTTTGCCCTGATTTTATGTGTACGAATTAACTCTGATTTAATTCAGAATTCTGGTGGGCTTTTGGGCTCATTTCTCTTCATCTCCTTAAGGATTGGGCCTGCAAATAAATTAAACAAATAATTAGGACAATGCAGGCTTTTATTCTAAAATAAGTATGGAAATGTGACATTAAATATGCAACATTAGTGACCAATCAATATTGAACTTGACCAATTTCATACTTTTGAAAGTCCCATTGACAAATTGGCAAGTTCTCATTTTTATGAGATTGAACCTAATGAAATATGTGACCTAGATTCTCAAATCTATGATCAAGTTCAAATTCCTGAATCATTATTGACTCCTGTTTTTTTACCCGACTTAGGTAATATTTTAGAGTCAGTTTTGATTCCCACACCTATCATTCCTAAACTTGAATCACCAATATTGAGTCACATTCCATTGTGGGAAGATGATTGTGGACTTGAGTTTCAACTTCTTGACTTGGACACACTCCTTGAACCAAGCTCGACTCCTGAACCCTTACTTTATTTAAGTTTCTTTCCTGAGTCGGTATTCGTTCCTGAACCTATCATTCTTGAGTCCAAGTCAACCATTCTACCAAGTCACATTCTTTTGTTGGACATAGGTATAGACCATGCCTCTGTGATGATTTTTCAGGACTGGTCATGTAAAGGGAGTAAGTTTCACGAGAGGATCTTCCATGATCCTATTCATTCTGGGGACTGTAAATATGTAAATAAAAAAGAGGTCAATAAAGGTAGGTCCCGTGAACTTCCACATTATCTTGATTGGGCCGCCTTTCGTGGACCAATTAGACCACCACCGGAACCACCACCTTGAGGTAACTTCTGCCTTCCCTTCTTCTTTTTCATGCATATATGCATTCATTCATACATTGAGGACAATGCATGAGATAAGTGTGGGGGTGGGCTTTACTAACATACTAACATAGGTAGAAACTAACAAAAAAAATTTTGCTAATAAAAAAAAAATTCTAAAAAAAAATTATAAAAAGGACAATATTTTGACTTATCTTTTGAAAGAAATCTAAGTTAGTCTTAAAAATTAGGAAAATCATGATTAGGATTTCTAAAAACGTGGTCAAAATAAATAAATTGTTGAATTTTTAGGTATAGGAGGAGAAATTGAATAAGTAGTTAGTCTTAATTTTTACCTTAATAAAATGTGCATACCTAGTGCATATATAGGATTCTAAGACAAAGACCTTTGTGCTTCATAAAAAAAAAAATCACCAATTAAGCTGGATACATGTGCCTCAAGAAGCATAAGTATTCACGCCTAAAGGTGAGTTCTAAATAAAATAAAGTCCTTAGTTTTGTGGCCCAGTTCACTCGAATTTGAGTCCGTGGGGTGTTTTCTCACCTGGTGCCCTAAAGCCGACCGGTTTGGGAGCCACCGACTCTAAGTTCGCTACATGGGTGGATTAGAAAGCCTAAGAAAACTAAGAAAAATTATTTATATATGTACTAACACATTTAATAGTCAATTAGTTAGGTATGAGTGCCTCAAGAAGCCTTCATGCTTACACGAAAGAAAATTAGATGAGTTATACATATTAAAAAAAAATATTATATTAACACATCTAATAGTCAATTAGTTAGGTATGAGGGCCTCAAGAAGCCTTGATACTTACACGAAAGAAAATTAGATGAGTTATAAAAAAAATAATAATAAAGAGGCATGAGAGTCCAAGTTAAGGAATTCCTAGCAAAAATTCATAAGGATGCATATGATTTTTGGTAACGAAAAAGACTATACAAAAATTCAATTTGATCCTTACTTAAAATGGATAACAATTTACTTTATAAAGACTAAGTTTAAGAATGAATAAAAATGAGGATCCTAAAAAACTTATAGATTACTTAGTCTTTTCAAAAGTATTTCAAATATTTCCTTTTTATGGATTTTGTGGGTGTAATCCGCTGAAAACCCTCACGAGACAACACTCGTCCTCTAGGGTAACCTAGGGGTTTAACGGCTTGTTGCACATGCTAAATGCAACCGTGATTCCTACGAAAGTGAGTTAGGTTAGATTAATTTTTCTTTTTCTCTTTGATTTTTACTCGAGGACGAGCAAAAAGATAAGTGTGGGGGTGTGATTGGTAGTGAAAAGTGCATTTTTATCATTATATTTACCATCACATTTTCATATTTTTTCCTATAATTCTGCACATTTACTAATATTTTATGATTTATTGTGTGCAGGCCTCGAAATATTAAAATAAAGAAATAAAGCTTAAAAAGAAGCCCAAAAGCCCATATTCAAGCCCAATACAAAAGTTGCAATTATCAAATGTCAAAATTGCAATTACCCAAGGGCAATAGTTGCAAATACTAAAAGAAGAGGGAAGAATAGACTTCTATTCAACCCTAAATACTTGCAGGATGAGGATAAAAGATAAAAGGAGGAGAGTGCAAAGATAAAATTGTTTCAAAAAATTCGGATTCAGACTGTACACGTTTTAGTATTCAGATCATAACTTTTGCTAAAGTTATTCAAATCCGATGATACAAGATGCTCCAGAAAGAAGACTGGAAGACCTACAACTCTTATGTTGATCAAACTTTCCAATTCAATCCGCAGATAAGAAATATTCGGTGATAAACATGATAACAAGTTGCAGGACAGAGTTGTACTGGGACTCTACTTCTTCCAGCTCCTATAAATACCCCTGCAGAGCAACCGAGAAGAGCGTCCAGAGCCAGAGGGCCAAATCTAGGGTTTTAGGCTTTCTTCTTCTAGTTTAGATTTTCTTTTCTCTTTTGTAATTTCTATTTTTCCTTTTTGTAAACTGAGAGGAGATGATGTTCTCATGGAGGAAGGAGATCTACTTGTACTGAGGGTGACAATCTGTGTAAGTTTTGCTTTTCCGCCATTGTTAAATAAATCGAATCGAGGTTCGTTCTTTTTTATTATGTTATGTTCTTTTATTCTTGTTGATTCTTGTGTATCTCAGTTTTTGTTTTCTTCTATTGCTGTTTCTCTAATGTCTTGCTCACCATGAGAACCAATTGCTTCGAGACTGCCTAGCCGAAGAAGAGCCCTTGATGGCCTATGGCGATGAACAAGTCTTCATAGTTTATCTTCTATTTTCATAGTGTAGATCAAGAAGGCGGATGATCCTATACACCATACTTGTACGCCTTCCAAGAAAAGGTAAATCGTCGCAACGGTTCAAAGGTAAGCAGACTGAAGAGGTATGTATGTGTAGTTTGCTTTCTTTTATTTCTTTAGTTTAGATCTCACGCTACCACATTCTCAATTTCTTTTCTTCCATTATAAATATCATTTCTTCTTCTCTATCTTCTTTCTTCCTAACTTAACATTAAAATAATAAAAAAATTTTAGAGATAACTTACAAACGCTTCCATCGCTAGTCCCTCCCTGAGGATCACGACCCGCATAGCCACTGCTACCGCGGATTCGAATTGAGAACCTTGCCCAACTTGTTCTAAATCTAATATTATTTATTTTGTGTGCAGGTAAAATCTCAATCAAAACACATAGTTAAATATATGTAGCATTTATTTCCTTGTTTGACTCACTGTATATATATTTCTAACACAACAGTAAAATGATGATTGTAAATGCTAAAAAAATGATTTAAACTTTGCATTTAGGAACGTGTCTATTTCATTACATTTTTCATTACTGTTGAAGAGTGCTAGAGCAAAGGTACGTGTGCATAGCATCTAGTATAAGAACACTTTTGGATTGTTTACATTGCTTAAGTGTTGCTTATCTTGTACACTGCATTAAATCAATCTTAAGGGCTTGTCCTATAAACAAGATAAGGTTGGGAAGTCATTACCCTCCCTTAGCCCACAAACAATCTCATCACTCACTAACCCAAGCCTAATTAAAAATGAGTAGACGTTGGCCCTAGGGACATCTCGGACTCAATTAGGGGATTATCCTGAGGGTGTTTTCCATTATATTTGCAAAGGGGGAAAACTTACAAAAAAGAGTTTGAGGAGCTAAATTACAAGTATTCTTAAAAAGATTACAAGTAGATCTCCTCAGAGATTCTGGAGAAGTGTGCCGATAGGAGTCTGGTCAGCGCGCGACCACTTTATCCCTTTGACGATGCGAGCGATGAGATTCCCTTCTCGCCTGGTTCGGGGAATCAGAGAATAGAAGGTTGGTAGAACGCTCTTGCTGGTTCTCAAAATCGCCTTCAATTAGGAATTCCTTCTCACCTGGTTCCGGAGATTCCTTGAGAAGAAGAACGATATTAGGGTATCAACACCCTGGATAGAGAAAGCAATTCTCTAAAAGGTCTCTGAATTCGAGAGCGCACGGTGCTTTATGAAGAAGCCTCTGCTTGTGGAGTCCTCTCTCTTGCACCTGTCCCTCCTCTCCTTGTGCCCCTGGTGGGCTATTTATAGGGAGAGCAAGGGTATAATCGTCCCTTGAAAATATGGAAACAGATTGAATCGAATCTGTTTGAATCCGGAAAGTAGCCTTGCTGCGAGGCTAGGATCAGCTTCTGCGAAGCTAGAATTGGCAGGTCGGTTGACCTTCTTGATCCTTTCCATATCGTTGGAGGATTTCCCCTGATCTTCTTACTCGTTTTAGGAGAGTCAAGAGATTGTGGCAATCAACTGCCAAATTTGATCTCTGATTTGATCTTAATTGGATTTGATCTGATTAGATCGGATCTCATCTGGAGATTTGATTGGTCAAAGGTTGACCATAGCAGACCAATAGCGGAGCTGTCTGCATTGAGCTCGTAGCAGAGCTAGAGGCAGCTTCTGGCGAAGTCCGAAAGAAACCCTTTGGCGGAGCTGGAAGTCCTCTGTGGCGAAGTTGCGAGTTAGCTTCTTGGCGAGGCTTTGGATGGCTTCGAGGCGAAGTCGAGTTATATTAGCCTCTCAAGCGAGGCTATCCCTTTGGGCTCATGCGATGCTAAGTGTTAGCACCTTAGACCTACTGAGGTCTGTTTAGAAACAATCCGGGTTCACTGTCTGCTTGCTGGATCAGTGGAGTCCAAGTTGCTTCCCTGTCCCTCGGAGATGGGTGAAAACTGGTCTTCAGCTCGTCTGTCACTTGTCTTTTGTAAATGTCAACAAGTTTAGACATTGTTCGGACCAATAAGAATCTTGTCTTTTTTAAGTGTCAACAAGACCCCCTTCAAAGTTTTCGAAAGTCTGCAATGGTTCAAACTTCGAAATACTTTGAACTGCTTTGATTGGTGGTGTGTGGAGTATGAACGTCGCCATGATGGTTGAGTTCAGCTTCGCTTTGGATCCTGCTTGGGATGTAGATTCGCCAAGGAATCATGTAGACTCGTGTCTGGGTAGCTTCGCGGCTAGATAGGTTCGCTCTGGGACATCTGTCGCTTTCCCGAGGCCAACTGCCGTGGGCCGGTTACGAGAAGGATTACTTCTTCTCTCGCACTGATCGAGGGAGATATTCTCCGATTTGCATGTTTCCAAGGGAGGATATTCCCTTTCTTCAAGGCGCCATAAGTGCCTTTATGAGGGAGACATTTCTCCCTTTGCACGGTTCCAAGGGAAGCCGTCCCTGTTCTCAAGGCGCAGTAAATGCCTTAAATGCGCTCGTGCTTCCACGCTTGAGGCGGCAGCGCTCAGGCCATGGGGCCTATAAATAGGACACTTGAGGTCCTCTGAAGAGAGAAGTGATCTGCTCTTCTTCTCTTCTCTTGGTTGAGAGAGATACTCAGATCTCTGGATTAGTGGGAATGCCCACTCTGGTTATTATCCAGCCAAGGACTGGTAAGTCTTGATTATTCAACGACTTCACCGATTTTAGGGAATTCATCTCCCTTAATTCAGCTTTAACAGCTGCTTCAGGGATTAGCTTCCCTTGTTCTCCATTTAACTGATCTGCGGAGAAGGATTTTGACATAGCTTCCCAGCGAAGCTATCATTCTGACTTGATCACAGAAAGATCATTGCATGTTAAGTCTGCTGCATAGGCAAAACTTGGGACCTGGTATCTTCAAGGTTGAGCCAGTCTTGCCATATAGGTGAGGCTAAGACTGTGTCCCATAGGATCAGTCTGGCTTAGCCATATAGGCGAGGCTAGGACTTGGCGTTTGCTGAGCTAGCCCATCATCACTGTGCAAGCGAGGCTTATCCTCTGCTCCAATCGAAATCGGATTGCTTCGCCCCCAAAGAATTCAGCTTTAGCGCTTTTGCAGCATCTTTTGTGTTTAACTGCTAACTTGCTCCAATTTGCATTGCAGTGAGCTATGTTCGACGATCTTGTGTCTTGATGAAAGAGACCGAAAAGTTGCCTTATGATTCCCCAGTTGAAGCTTTACTTTTAAGCAGGAGGAACAACTTGGGACAGCCGATGTGTGTCCCAGAGGCTATTGGCAGCCTCTTATCCTAGATGATTCGTTCTGAGGTGAGGCTGGTGGCCGCTTATCCGAGATGATCCACTTCAGGAAGGCGGATGTCACACCTATGAGATCACTGACATCACTGCCTTCCCATTATAGGTGATCTATCGTGTGCGGCGATAAGTTCATTGCCAATTTTTATCAAAGGTGATCCAGCTTCCTGATGGCAAAATCTGCCATTTTTGTGGAGAATTATGGCCGTGTCCTCGTGGCACAACTGGTTACGGCCTTGTGCAGGAGGAAGGCCTTTCGTGTCCAGTTGGTCTGGCTTGAAAGCAGATAAAACCACTTGTATGCCTTTTGCGCAAATGATCTTGCTGAGTAACTGAATCTGTTGTACGAAACACAACCTTGATGTAATATCAATGTACCTTTGCTCTTAAATCAATGAAAGTTTATCTTCTGCTCATCTAATTTTTGCCTGCCTTCATTGAGAATTTGGCCATAGCGGGGCTAAACTTTGTGCGGAGTTAAGGATAGGATCCACTTTGAATGAGCTTCGCACGATGCTGGCATGTCGGCGAACTATACCCTTAGTGGGCTAAGGCGACCCTTTTGGCAAAGTTCTTGATGAACTTGTGCGAAGTCCGCACTTTGATTCATTTGGCGAAGTTAAGCCTTAACGGCTGAATCAGCGCTTCTCGGGAAGGCGCTTTAGGCGGCGTTTCAAATTAATTTGAAACGACAACCTGTACTATTTTCGAGGCATTGTTTCAGGCGCTGATTGGCCTATAAAAGTCCGATCGGACTGTAGAGAGGACAGATCTCTTCACTTGAAATTTTTTTTTAGAGCATTTGACTCTTCTTCTTCCTCCTTCTTCTTCAAGAATTCAAGAACTTCCACAGTTCTTCAATGGTACCCAAGAGACGAGCGGGAAAAGAGATCGCGACCTCTGCAGCGGAGGGTCCTTCTCCTCCTCCGGTCATCGAACGACCAATCGCCGGTAGGAAACTTTCCCTTTTGATTAGAGACTGTCGTCTCTCCTTTAAGGCTGATTCCTGGCTGTCCTTGGATAAATCCAACATGAGAACAATCATGGTCTCGTGATTTTAGGGAGTCCAATTCCCTGATTTTACCTTGATTCCTTGATCGGGAATCCAAGAACTGAAGAGTCCTTCCTCAAGCTTCCAAGCGAAGTTAACCTTTAGGCGGTTCACATCCTGTTGAATGACAGGATGCGAAGCTGTCCTTTGAAATTTGACAGAAAAGGACCGTAATGCCCTTCTGACGAAGTTATCCTTCGAGGTTTTGTCACATCCTGTTGTTCGAAGCTAAGCTTCCAAAGCGAAGCTAACACTTGGATGTTTTCCCTACATCCTGTCCTCGTGTGGGATTCGGAGTTATACTGCAGCTGCGAAGCTAAACTTTGGGACGAAGCTATCATTTAGGCCAATCCTTGCTCAGAGGGCAAGGCTGTGCCTTGTCAAATTTTGCGTTCTGATTTTAGCCCTCTTTCGGCTGATGAACTAATCATAGTTTCTCTTTGTTCCTGCAGTACACTATACTCCTGGTCCTTAAAACAACCTGTTCGGGACGACCATGGGATCGGATGGCAATATCAGCTTGCAATTTCAAGGGCAGGCTTCTCTGTTCAGTGAGCGGAGCTCCATCGTTCGGGACACGCTCATTCATAGTGGTGATCAATATACCACGAGGAGTATCCTGACCACAGCTCCTCTTGAAGACATTGACCGTCGAGTCTATAAGAAGCCCGATTTCATGTTCAGGGATGCCACACCAGACCCTAACCACCAACTACATGCAGGGAAGGGCAGTGGATTTTCCAGTTGGATGGCGAGAGGTTCTACCTTCCGTCCAACAAACGCCATTTTTCTTTGTCTTCCTTCCAGTGTGTGACGCAGGCTCGGAAGATGTCGTGGGAAGTGAGCCGGAGTGCTGACTCCGTTCACATAGGAAAATTGATGCTTCAATCTCCTGGTTATGCAAGAGCGGGGCCTCCTCATTGCATAATGGGCCTGCATCCTGGGAACGTGTCGCGAGACATCCTAGTGGGAGAAAATCCTGCAGTGGCGTTGACCTTTGGCAACCAATTCTTCAAGGTCAATGGGAACTACCCGGCCACTGACTTCAAGACTCCAGGTTGGATTCACCCTCCGAAGGCATGGTGGGTAGATTTGACTACCTACATCCTTGCTCATTTTGAGAAGGATTTGGAGGGGCTAAACCTCTATGAGGCCGTCAGGGCGACCTGTTACGGCATTCAGATGAATGTGGCATGCTTCTACGCCATCTTTGAATTGTATTACCCAGCTTCGGGGACTTTCTTCACCCCTGTCGGTGAGTTGGGTATGGCCCTGCATAAGATGTGGGAAGTCTCTGCTTTGCCTTTCGGGTCTCTCCCTTATGAAGAATACTTCCCGTGCGAGGCAGAATTGGCTCTTCTGGAGAAGCAGGAGCCTGCCTTGTTCGAGACCTACAGGGAGTTAATGTGCCACTTGTATATTTGCTCCAGTATGCATGGGGGAAATAAGAGAACCTCCTGTAGCTTGAAAAGCTGGGGAGACTATTTGTTCCCAGACATGGAGAATGCTCCTGAGGCAGCACATTGCGGAGTTGCTGATGAAGACATCTTTAACCGGATGCAAAAGCACTCCCAAGGGGATATAGTTGTAAAGGAAGACGATGGTCCCTATGAGCAGGGTGATGTTCTTCGAAGCTTCCATCATCAGGCTCGCAGGCCGATGTCCCGGAAGGCACTTCTGGCTGGTTTCTTGACAGTCTGGCTGAAGAGGTGCGTGGTGCCGTCATCTTCGGGTGACATCGTTCATCCGAATGTTTTGCTGCCCGCTGTTCGTTTGGTTCATGGTCGTCCTCTGAGACTTCTCTCGGCCATGGTGTGCTGTATCCAGAGAGGCCTTCGTGCATTGACGGAGGCTTTTTGCAGGCCACCAACGACGAAGCGTGGAAAGGGGACAATTTCTCAACGTGACGGACTTAACCCCAGAATAGGTCTGCCGTATACTTACTTGATGGCGTGGTTCGCCTTGCATTGTCCTTCTCTAATTGAAGCTGGAGAGGATCCCCCGCAGGATGTTCGAATGGCGCTCCTCCGCCGATTCGAAGGATGCTCATGGCAGAAGAAATACGTGGCTGAGGCCCGTAAATTAGTACGTCGCTATGACGTCTATAGTCTCTTCCGCTGTTTTTTCCGTATTCGGGGTGCAGGCTATGGGGAAGAGTTCAAAGATGGGGAGGGGTATTCGTCCCTGAGCCGGGGAATTTTGAGTGGTTGGTCAGCATCCGGCCCTCGCATTTATTGTATAGAAGCGGGGACACCTGCTACCTGGAGCCCTATGTTCCAAGTCGGTTTTCCCGTCAGTTTGGGTATGACCAACTGTACGTGGGCAATCCTAATCTCAATTTGGCTTTCATGGGGAGCCTTATTGATGGGGTCCGTGCTTGGCGATTCTTTACCGCAGGCGGTACCGGGGCGCGGCTGCGTACGCCGTTAAAGAATCCAATCTCCTAATGACCCTGTGCTTTTGACAATGGTACGCCACTTCCAACTCCACACCACTTGGGTTCAATGCTAACAGCTCTGGTGTGAAGTTAATTTCTCAGCGGCTGAGACAGAAGGCTTCTGATAAAAGGGAAGGTAAAAGGGTTCGTACTCCAGGTATAGAGGAGTTTGTTGCTGTGGAAGACAGCGAGGCTTCAGATACTGAGAGTCCTCGCTTCGAGGTGGGAGCGAGGGTTGAGACTCCTGCAATTGGCTCTAACGTGATGGGGACGGCTCCCCGTCATTGTGTAGAAGAAGTGGAGGAAGAGGATTCTGAAGTCCACTTCAAAAGAAAGCGGGCAAGTAGCTCTCGTAGGAAATCGTTGGCGAAGAAGCCCCACCGCCAAGCTCCAACGATTATCGTAGAGGGTCATCCCTCTACAGCGATTCCTCCTCCTGCCCCATTAGCGGTTGGACCGTCGGTTGCTGAACCGACTAGCAGTGAATTCGCTCCGGGTCTGGGTAAGATTAACCCTGTCCATATAATACGCCTTTTTGTGTGTTTCCATTGACTCATTATCAATCCTTCTTGATTGTAGGAGCTGAGGCAGCTGGAGAGCAAGGGGAACATTATGATCCCCTATTCAGTTATGGAGCTGAAGCTGGTTCTTTTGCCCGTCCAGAAGAGTCCGGAGGTGATGTGGCCGACATTGGTCCCTCGGGGGCTGGGACTTCTAAAGGAAGTCCTGAGGCATCGAGCTCTATCGGGTGGTCCACAGGATACTCGGCCAGCGAAAGCGAGCCGGCTATTCGTGCTGATTCTGCCAAAAATTTTCCGATGGAGCCCCTGGAGACTGATGTGGCTGACGAGATGTTTGAGGCTACATCATCCTTTGGTATTGTCCTAACCTCTTGGCTTCTTCTGCATGTAGTGTCCCGACTAATCGCAGTCTTGTTACAGGTGTTCGGCCTCAAGAGGCATCAGCTTCAAGAGAGCCAGAAGATTTCCCCGAAGGGTCAAGGGGTGACATGAGCGCTTCGACCGCGGCTGATGCTGCTGTGCTGGATGCGCTGTACGACGACCTGCCTTCTTATCGGCCCAAGTCAGCCGAAGGACCAGAGGTTGAAGGGGGAGCAATTCCGGAGGTGTCCTCACTCCCAACTATATCAACGAGTGAGGTGCCGACAATTTTGCCAAGTACGGAGCTTAGGGTGATTATAAGCCCTACTTCCCAAACTCTGGTAGTTGAGCCTGCTGTTCAGGAGGTGGTTGTCAGCCCTACCTCAACGGTGGCTAGAGCACTAATTTCCATGAAGACTCCGCAGAAATCACTGACAATCTGCCCTGCTGTTGGCGTTCCCATTGCTCCTTCCACGATATAGACGACCAGGCCAGTGGATTTCTCTGAAGTTACCTCTCTACCAGAGTGGCTGAGGTTGAGAACGACTATATAGGTGACCTCGTCGATAACTTTTATAAAGGCTTAGGGCGGACTATCGACCTGGTTTTGAAGGGCTCGACTATGCCGTTCTCAAAGTTAAAGGTGGTCCTCTCCCGTGGCATCGAAAGTATTCGGGATTTCGAGGGGTATCACCAGGCTACTGCTTTGGAACTCCTGGTGGATGAATTTGAGAAGGATGTTGAGGAATGGCGCCGTCTCCGCTGTTCGGACCTGGAGTCTTTAGTTGATCAGCAGTTTGCGCGTCTTATCGCTCAAAAGCACGAGGCCCGGCTTGCCGCTCAAGAGGCTGCTAAGGCTATCTCTTCTGACTTGAAATCCTTGGAAACAAGGCAGGCAGAGGTCAGAAGTGCAATTGACGCCTCCACCAGTGCTCTTCTTGACGCTGAAGACAAGATTGGGAAGGCCGAGGAAATGATCAGGAAAGCAAATCTTATTTTATCCAAGGCTAAATTGGTGCGTCTTGAAGAAACTGCGCCGCTTGAGCAGCTTAAGGCTCAAGATGAAGAGCTCTCACAGCAGGGACTGTCACAAAGAGCAACTTTGGCGGAGGTTGAAGCTCGTATGACCCAGGCAATGGATTTCAATGAGGCCGAGCTGAGGTCGCAAGCGCTTGCCCAGGCTGCTAATGACAGGAGGACGAGGCTGGACTCCCTTGGAGAGCGGCTCAGATCTTACAGTGTGCGCCTGTAGCTCCATGTACTTTATCCTTTTGGAATAAATGCAATTCTTTCTTCTCTTTTTTTTTTGTCGAATCTCCAATCTTATTCTTCTTTCTGAATTGCGGTTCCAAATTGTATTGCAATTTCTTGAGAACATAATTTTTGTTGGGTTGGATGATGAGACTTGGCTATCTATCAGTTCAGAGGTCGCGATGACATAACTGGTTGAGACGCCACCAAGCCCGAAACTGGTCCTTGTCGGATCGAAAGATGAGACCTGTCTTTTATAAATGTCAACAGGGCTCGGAATTGAGACTTAGCTGTCTGCTGGTTCAGAGGTCGCAATGACATAACCGATTGAGACGCCGCCAAGCATCAGAATTTGGTGATATTCGTCTTTTGTAAATGTCAACGAGTATCGAGACCTGTCTTTTTTAAATGTCAACAGGGCTCAGGGTTGAGACTTGTCTTTTGTAAATGTCAACAAGCTCAAAATTGAGACTCGGCTGTCTGCTGGTTCAGAGGTCGCAATAACATAACCGATTGAGACGCCACCAAGCTCAAGGTTGGTGATACTTATCTTTTGTAAATGTCAATAAGTATCGAGACCTGTCTTTTGTAAATGTCAACAGGGCTCGGGGTTGAGACTTGTCTTTTGTAAATGTCAACAAGCTCAAAATTGAGACTCGGCTGTCTGCTGGTTCAGAGGTCGCAATGACATAACCAATTGAGACGCCACCAAGCTCAAGATTGGTGATACTTGTCTTTTGTAAATGTCAACAAGTATCGAGACCTGTCTTTTGTAAATGTCAACAGGGCTCGGGGTTGAGACTTAGCTGTCTGCTGGTTCAGAGGTCGCAATTAGGACTGTAAATGGTACCCAAAAACCCGAAAACCCGATCCGATTTTTTACTAATGGATCGGGTTTGGATCTAAAAACTAGACCCGAAATGCTTATCGGGTCGAGTTTGGATATTACTATTTCAAACCCGAAACCCGATAACAAACCCGAAAAGAGAGTAAATGCTATAAATGGTACTTATCATCATACATTTCTCCATATTTAAATTAGTAAAATTGTAAAAATGAGAACTTGTTCATATTATTATAAAAGTAAAGTGTATAAACTTTCATTTTGCATCTAATAAAATTGAAATACAACTTTAAAAAATAACTCTCATTGAAACTTTAATACACCTATTTAAAATCCGAATCCGACCCGAACCCGATAAGAAAGAAGAGATTCCGACCCAAACCCGAGTCCGAACCCGAATTCCTTATCGGGTTCGGGTTCGGATATGGCATGGATCCGACCCGAACCCGACCCGTTTACACCCCTAGTCGCAATGACATAACCGATTGAGACACCACCAAGCTCAAAAGGTGGTGATACCCGTCTTTTGTAAATGTCAACGAGTATCGAGACTTGTCTTTTGTAAATGTCAACAGGGCTCGGGGTTGAGACTTAGCTGTCTGCTGGTTCAGAGGTCACAATGACATAACCGATTGAGACGCCACCAAGCTCAAAAGGTGGTGATACCCGTCTTTTGTAAATGTCAACGAGTATCGAGACCTGTCTTTTGTAAATGTCAACAGGGCTCGGGGTTGAGACTTGTCTTTTGTAAATGTCAACAAGCTCAAAATTGAGACTCGGCTGTCTGCTGGTTCAGAGGTCGCAATGACATAACCGATTGAGACGCCACCAAGCTCAAAAAATTGTAATGGAGTTTGAGAAAAAGTCTCGTTTTCACAGGGAGAAACGAGAAAATCACTGTCATAGGTTTAGTGTTAACGTAACAGCGAAATGTATATGTGGTCTTACCATTCTATGGATGAGAATTGGTAAGTGATTTTGGAGATCTCGTTTTCACACGAAGAAACGAGGGAATCACTGTCATAGGTTTAGTGTTAACGTAACAGCGAAATGTATATGTGGTCTTACCATTCTATGGATGAGAATTGGTAAGTAATTTTGGAGAGGGAATCAAATGGGAACGGGTCCCTTAGGATTTTTAGCAAACCCCCAGCTGTCAACGGGTTTGATATGCCTTTACCAACTACCGTTTGAGTTGGGCTAGCCATGCTATTCCCCTCAGCATGATGAGTTGTCGAGGACTTATGTTGGGCTTAAAAGCCAACATTTTCCTCTGTCCTTAATCGTTAAGGATATTGGATTGTCTGGTTAATATATGCATAATCTTGATTCTCCTTCGGGACAGCCAGTACGTGACCAGGTTCCCACTGGTTTACAGTTGTATTATCTCGCTTGGAGGAAGAGAAAGGCTCTCTTTGTGTGTACTTTGGACACGAAGATCTTGATCAGAGGTGAAGTGTTAACTTGATCATGAGAAGGATCCTTGATTAAGGATAATACTTCTTTAAGAATTTGCCATTGATCGGCATCATGAGTAGGTCGCCATCTGAGGTCATGAGGCGGTATGCTCCGTTTGAATAGACTGTTTCTATGACAAACGGTCCTTCCCATTTAGGCTGAAATTTGCCTTTGGTCTTGTGCGTCATAATCATCGGTCGTCTGACGGCTAAAACCAGGTCTCCTTTCTGGAAGACTCTTTGTCTGACCTTCTTATTGAAGGCTTTTGAGATTCGAGCTTGATATAGCTCAATATGCTGTTGAGCTTGTAGCCGCTTCTCATCTAGGGCTTCGAGCTCTTGAAGACGCAACCGATCATTATCCTCTGATGTGATCTTGGTGGTCAGAGCGACTCGCAATGATGGCATCTGGATTTCAATTGGGATGACTGCTTCGCACCCATATACCAGAGAAAAAGGCGTATTACCTGTCGGTGTTCGAACCGTGGTCCGGTAGGCCCAAAGACATTCACCAAGCTTGTCGTTCCAATCTCGCTTATTCGAGGAGACGAACTTCTTGAGTAGCTTGATGATCCTCTTGTTGAATGCTTTCGCTAAGCCATTGGCGGCGGGATTATAGGCAATTGAAGCCACATTCTGAATTCGGTATTTATCGCAGAACCGATAAAATACTTGGCTTATGAATTGGGGACCATTGTCGTGGATGATCCGCCTAGGTACACCAAATCGATGGATGACATGGTGCTTAATGAAATTAACCACATTAGAGGTTTTGACTTCAGCCAATAGTATAGCTTCTGCCCACTTTGAGAAGTAGTCGGTTATTGCCAGGATAAACCGGTGTCCTTTTGTCGAAGAAGGGCTGATTGGCCCTACGACATCGATTCCCCATGCTTCAAATGGCCATGAAGCAACAGTCGGGTGGAGCAGCTCCGAGGGCTGGTGTATAAAATCCGCATGAATTTGACATGCTTTACACCTTCGTGCATATTGGATGGCGTCGGCTATCATAGTTGGCCAATAGTATCCAAGCCTATGCAACCTGTTTTTAAGTTTTGGACCTGGCTGATGAGCGCCACAAGTACCGTCATGCGCTTCTTGGAGCGCTTCTTGTGCCTCTGAATTGGAAAGGCAACAGAGGAGGACACCGTCATATGAACGACGGTAAAGTGTCTTCAGAGTTGGATCGTAGTAGAAACGGAGAGATCTTCGTCTGATAGATGCCGCTTCTTTAGGATCGTCTGGAAGTAGACCGTGCAAAGCATAGTCAATGAGAGGAAAGCGCCAATCTCTCGGCTCAAGATCCGTGGAGACATTATAGACCTCTCGAGTTCTTAGCATGTGCTTGGAGCATACAAGATGTCGAGTTGCGACTGTGAGGTGATACTCGGTGTCGGCTGGTAAGGCTAGTGTTGTTGCTAATGCAGCCAGAGCATCCGCCTTGGTATTTTGAGATCGAGACACATGCCCGATATAGAAGCCTTCAAATAGGTTGGCCAATTCAACGGCCGTGTGATAATAAGGCACCAAGTCCTCATGGCGGACTTCGTATTCGCCTTTAACCTGATTGATGATCAGTTTTGAATCGCCATAAGCTTTGAGGTAGCGTACCCCCATTCCATGGGCGAGTTGAAGACCGATGAGCAGAGCATTATATTCTGCTACGTTATTGGAGCATGATTCTGTCAGAGAAAATGCTCTGGGAAGGACATGATTCTGTGGGGAGATAAACACAACCCCCGCTCCGGCAATAATCTTGCCTTTAGGGCCCATTCACGATGCTCCATCAAAAAACATCTGCCATACTTCCTCTTCTGAGGTTGCATAAGACTCGAAGACTTCATCAGGGATATCTTCGTGAAGTTTTGAATGCTCCGGAACTGGATGAGCAGCCAAGAACTCTGCAAGGGCTTGGCCTTTAACCGCCTTCTGAGGCGTGAAGATCATGTCGTATTGAGACAATAAAAGTGCCCACTTAGCCAATCTTGAATTCAATGATCCTGGCTTCGTCATAAGAAGATGCAATGGGTTTACTCTGGAGATGACATGTATGGTCTGGCCGACCAGATAATGTCGTGTCTTCTGAACAGCGAAGACGAGAGCTAAACACTTTCTCGATAGGGTTGTAGCGAGATTCCACTCCTATGAGAGTTCTGCTCAGATAATAAATGGCCTGCTCGTGGCCATTATCGTCCTTTTGAGCGAGGAGGGCACCGAGGGAGTAGTCCAGAGCTTTACATAAAGCAAAAATGGTTTCCCTGATGTAGGGGCCACCAGGACTGGAGGCTTTGTGAGGTACCTCTTGATGTCTTCATAAGCTTCCTGACACTTGCCACTAGGGGCGGATGGTTCGAACTTTTTAGCCGACTTCTCAGCTATCTCAGCTTGTTCGACCAATTCTTTCCAGATGTGGGCTTTAACAGCCCCCATGCGAACTTCGACTTGGTCTAAGAAGTTGTGTCTGCATGTCTGTAAGAGCATGGGTAATGGCATCCCTGCTGGGCACATCAAGGATAAGTTTCTGAACCGTTCAATGTAGTCACGGACAGATTCGCCCTTCCTCTGCACAGTAGAGAGGAGCTTGTCCATGGTTACTTCGGTATCGTCCTCATAGAAACGAGAGAGGAACCGGGTTTTCAGGTCGATCCAGGAGTTGATAGAGCCCGAGGGAAGACTTCGGAACCAGTCAAATGCCACCCCCTTCAAGGTACCAATGAATAGCCTAGCCATGATGGCGTCATTGCTTATAACATTACCAGTCTGAGACCAGAAATAGTAGATGTGCTGATTTGGCGAGCTCTTTCCGTCATAGGTATGCAACGTTGGCGGTTTGAACTTCGGTGGATATGGCACCGAATCCCACTCCAGCGGATAAGGACGGACTGCCCCTACCTTCTTTAATTCATCCCTCTGAGCTAGGGATGCGATTTGAGCCTGGAGGCCCTTAAGGATTTCGGCGTCTAAGGAAGAACCCTCCTTGGATTTCTCCGGCTTTGGTTGCTCATTGCTGAAGTGTTCCTCCTCATCGTGATTGCTCCCGGCATCATTGTTATTTCGGTTACTGAGGAGTTGAGCAAGCATCTGTTGAATATTGTCCAAGGCTTCTTGCTGGGTTTTGAAAGTTTGCTCCTGAGCTTCCAAACGTCGACGGAGGTCGTCATTAGCATTATCAGCCATATTGACTGATGCTTTGTCGGTTCGCACCGAGCTAACTGTCGCCGAAGAGGCGTACCCACTATCTTCATCTTCTTCATCCGATGATTGGAGTGATCTCCTGGGCTGTGACAAGGCTAGGGCCGTCGAGGAAGAAGGCTGCTCGTAACTGTAGGGTACTGCCACCCTGGATCTGGTGTTTCGGAAGACACCTTCGTCATGCACCAAGACTTCGCCTAAGCCTGGGCTATAATCTAGATCTGGGGAGCTGTAGGGGGTGTCGTCAGCTGTTTGTCTTCCCCTGCGCAGCTCTCGTCCTCTTCCGGTCATGTTGACGGATACGGAGGCTGGATCTCGTGAGGTGTGATTGGTAGTCAAAAGTGCATTTTTATCATAACATTTACCATCACATTTTCATATTTATTCATTTAATTCTGCACAATTATTAATAATTTATAATTTATTGTATGCAGGCCTCGAATTATTATTTTTATAATAAATAAAGCCTAATGAAGCCCAAAAGCCCATATTTGAAGCCCAGGTGTAAAAGTGCAAATATCAATTGTCAAAGTGCAATTATGCAAGGGCTAAAGTTGCAATTATTAAAGATGAGGGAAGGATAGAATTCTACCCAACCCTAAACTCTTGCAGGATGAGCATAAAAGCCAAAGATAAGAAGGAAATTCGTGGATAAAAGATTTGGGATAATTGAGATCAAGGTAACTTGATTTCTAAGTTATCTCGAAATCCCAAGATGAAGAGCCAGGATCACACTTCCAGAAGCAAGCGCCCAGATGAACGGATCGAGAGAGGCCACGCGCCAAAGCGCGTGGCCAGAAGAGCCAGTTTTGCTGCAAAATTGCGGCAAAAACCAGGTTTTTGCGGCATTTTGGATGAAGCAGACTACCAGATTTTGTGGGCGACTTTATCCAGGACTCTTCTCCCTTCTGAAGCTATAAATACCCCCTGCAGTGCAACGTACAGAGTTGTCCAGCGTCCAGTAAAGGGCCAAAAGCTAGGGTTTAGGTTTTTCTTCTTTCTTCTAGGTTAGATTTTATGTTCGTTTTTCTTTGTAAAGTCTGTAACTGAGAGTGGAGGAAGCTTTCATGGAGGAAGGAGTCCATGCTTGTACTGAGGTGACAACGGTGTAAGCCAACTCTTCTTCTATTGTTATTGAAATCTGCTTGAGGTTTGTCTTTTTCATTATTCTTGTTTTATTTCTTCGTGTTTTATTCTTGTATTTCTCTGTTCCTGTTTTCTTCCATTGTTTTTCTCTAAATGCCTTGTGAACAATGAGACCCAATTGCATTGAGACTGCCTAGCCAAAGAAGAACCCTTGATGGCTTATGGCGATGAACATCCTATGCGCCATACTTGCAAGTCTTCCAAGAAAAGGTAAATCATCGCACGGATCAAAGGTAAGCAGGCTGAAGAGGTTTGTACGTGTTATAAGTTTTTCTTTCTTTCCTTCTCTAGTTTAGATCACCATCCACATCTTTCCATATTCTTTCCCACAACTCATTGTAAATACCACTTTTCATTGTAAATATCGTTGTGACTAACAAAATAATTAAAAAAGATAAATTTTTAGGGATAACTTACAAACGCTTCCAACGCTAGTCCCTCCCTGAGGATCACGACCCGCATAGCCTTGCTACAGCGGATTCGAATTGAGAACTTGCACATCCTATTCTTAAAACTAAAATACTACATTTTGTGTGCAGGAAATCTCAATCAACAATTGGCGCCGTTGCCGGGGAGGGACGGTAAGTTTCTCTTTAAAAAAAAAATTTATTAACTAATTCTTTTATTCTTTTCTGTTTGCAGGTTTGGAGAACAGGAAATAGGAAACAGCAGCAGAAGTGGACATATAGCAACTCTGTGCCTCTGCCCTCGAAGGCAGAGCAGCAGAGCCTGCTACTTTGCCACAGAAACGCGGCAATAGCCGCGGATCCGCGGCAATAGCAGTGAATTACTGACTCAGTTTTCTGCAGGTTGCTACAAATTGTCATATCTGTTTTCTGGTCTGTTAACTTTGTTCTGTGATAACCCTGCTTACTGCTAATTAATTCAACAGTAAACTATTTGTTGTTTAATAAAAATTGATTAGACGTTTGCATATTAGGCACGTGTCTTTTCAATTCCTTTATTTTTACTGTTGAAGAGTGCTGGAGCAAGGTACGTACGCATTGCATGTAGAATAGGACTCATCTCTTGGTTGATTTTCTGCTTTGAGTGAATCTTATCTACTCATCTTGTACACTTGCACTAATTCATCTTAAGGGCATAACCCATTAACAAGATAAGGTGGGGATTTCATCACCCTTCCTTAGCCCAAAAATCATATCTCAAGCACTCACTAACCCAAGCCTAACTTAAAAATTAGTAGACGTTGGCCTAGGGACATCTCGGACTCAATAGGAGATTATCCTAAGGGGGAACAGTGTTGGAAGTTGACTCTTGCCAAATCAGTGTCTAGGAAGGGGATTGAGGGTCGAAAGCCCGAAGATTGGTGGTTATTTAATTAAGGAACGTCTTTGACGGAAAACCTCCCACCACTCTTGCCCTGACTTGGCTGATTAACTTGTGGTCAAAGTCTGCACCCTACCTCCTATGGACAGTCTAACCAGTTAGGAGTCGTCTAGGTCATAGGTCTACCCTAACTTAAGTTAGAATTTTTCTTTTTTGTTTGTTTATTTATTTGTTTTCTTGTTTGTGTTTGTGTGATATGGCATATAACAATTTTTCCAATTTTAATCCATATTACACACCTAACTATTATTCGGATATTACCAACCCGGCATATCATAACTTTGACCAATCTAGTGTGCCGGAATGGTCTTATCCGAATGAATATAGCCCACACCCTCCATCTTATGACTATAATTTCCATAATAATTTCAACTCGTCACAGAGTTCATGGGGTTTCGAGTCCCCCGAGTCCAATTTTCAACCGACTTGTCCTCAGTCTCCACCCAGTCCACATTCTTTCAATGATTCATACTCTGATCCCCCCATTCAGAATAGATTACCATCTATCGGGGAAATGATAAGTATGCACGAGTCCAAGCAACAACCACCATCAATCTTAGACATGATGATGCGTGAGTCCACCGACTCATAACTTCATCACGATTACACTTCCTTTTTCCAAGCCCAATCACAAAAGAGGCTTGAAGCCATGACTCAGACTAGATTAGCTCGTGAGCATGACATAGATTTGATGGTTCAATCCTTACGTTCTCACCGTCCGGCTAATTCTGATATCGCTGACCACTCTTTTAGAGCCGACGAACCAAGTTGCTTTGGACAACAAGATTCTATTTCAGTGCCATCATTTGAACTTGCCGAAACTCCAATTCTTGATAATATGGCAAGTTTCTCCTTTCCTGAAATAGAACTTGAGCATGAATATGATCATGATCTTCCACTTGATGATTCAATTTTACTTCCTGATTCAATAATGACTCCGGTATCGCCACCTGATTTTACTTTTCCCGAGTCAACATTGGATCCTGTTCCAATTCATCATGAAATTCAGTCACCCATTTTTGATGATCATATTGAACTTGACCAATTGTGCAATTTTGAAAGTCCTATGGATAAATTGGCAAGTTCTCATTTTTATGAAATTGAACCCAATGAGATATGTGACCTAGATTCTCACAATCTCTTTACTTCTGAAACTGATTGTACAATTCTGACGGAAGATGTTGACCTTAGTTTGAAGAATTGTATGGCGATGAGCTAGAATTCCTTAATATTGGAAGTAAAGAGATATCACCCATATTAGGTCACATTCCATTGTGGGAAGAAGATTGTGGACTTGAGTTTCAATTTCTTGACTTGGACTCAATTCTTGAACCTAGCCCGACTCCTGAGCCCTTACTTGATTTGAGCATCTTCCTTGAGTCGGTATTCGTTCCCGTACCTATAATGTCCAAGTCAATAATTTCATCTTTTCATATTCCATTTTGGGACAAGGAGGTTGAGACAATTAACTCTGAAATTTATTATGAAATTTGGAAATTTGATGGGGTGGAAATACTAAAAATTGATTATACATATATTTTAGTGGGTTATGTAAGGAAAGTTTCTGGTGGGTTCCACCAAATTATCTGTTATCTTGATTGGGCCGCATTTCGTGGACCAATTAGACCACCTCCGGAACCACCACCCTAAGGTAACTTCCGCCTTCCTTGTTCTGTTTCATGCATATATGCATCATTCATACATTGAGGACAATGCATGAGATAAGTGTGGGGGTGGGCTTTACTAACATACTAACATAAGTAGATACTAACAAAATTTGCTAATAAAAAAAAAATTTTTAAAAAAAATTATTATAAAAAGGACAGTATTTTGACTTATTTTTTTGAAAGAAACCTAAGTTAGTTTTAAGGATTAGGAAAATCATGATTAGGATTTCTAAAAACTTGGTCAAAATAAATAAATTGTTGAATTTTTAAGTATAGGAGGAGAAATTGAATAAGTAGTTAGTCTTAATTTTTACCTTAATGAAATGTGCATACCAAATGCATATCTAGGATTCTAAGACAAAAGACCTTGTGCCTCATAAAAAAAAAAGAAAGAAAAAAAATCACCAATTAAGCTGATACATGTGCCTCAAGAAGCATAAGTATTCATGCCTAAAGGTGAGTAAATAAAATAAAGTCCTTAGTTTTGGGGCCTAGTTCACTCGAATTTGAGTCCGCGGGGTGTTTTCTCACCTGGTGCCCTAAAGCCAACCGGTTTGGGAGTCATCGACTTTAAGTTCGTTACATGGGTGGATTAGAAAGCCTAAGAAAATTAAGGAAAAATTACTTATATATGTATTAACACATCTAATAGTCAATTAGTTAGGTATGAGGGCCTCAAGAAGCCTTAATGCTTATACGAAAGAAAATTAGATACGTTATACATATTAAAAAAAAGGAAAAAAATATATATAGAGGCATGAGAGTCCAAGTTAAGGAATTCCTAGTATAAATTCATAAGGATGCATATGATTTTTGGTAACGAAAAAGACTATATTAGAAGTTCAATTTTGACCCTTACCTAAAATGAAAACAATTTACTTTATAAAGACTAAGTCTAAGAATGAATAAAATGAGGATCCTAAAACTTATAGACTACTTAGTCTCTTCAATAATAATTCAAATATTTTCTTTTTATGGATTTTGTGGGTGCAATCCGCTGAAAACCCTCACGAGATAAGACTCGTCCTCTAGGGTAACCTAGAGGTTTAACGGCTTGTTGCACGTGCTAAGTGCAATCGTGATTCCTACGAAAGTGAGTTAGGTTAGATTAACTTTTTCTTTTTCTTTGTTTTTACTCGAGGATGAGCAAAAAGATAAGTGTGGGGGTGTGATTGGTAGTCAAAAGTGCATTTTTATCATAACATTTACCATCACATTTTCATATTTATTCATTTAATTCTGCACAATTATTAATAATTTATAATTTATTGTGTGCAGGCCTCGAATTATTATTTTTATAATAAATAAAGCCTAATGAAGCCCAAAAGCCCATATTTGAAGCCCAGGTGTAAAAGTGCAAATATCAATTGTCAAAGTGCAATTATGCAAGGGCTAAAGTTGCAATTATTAAAGATGAGGGAAGGATAGAATTCTACCCAACCCTAAACTCTTGCAGGATGAGCATAAAAGCCAAAGATAAGAAGGAAATTCGTGGATAAAAGATTTGGGATAATTGAGATCAAGGTAACTTGATTTCTAAGTTATCTCGAAATCCCAAGATGAAGAGCCAGGATCACACTTCTAGAAGCAAACGCCCAGATGAACGGATCGGGAGAGGCCACACGCCAAAGCGCGTGGCCAGAAGAGCCAGTTTTGCCGCAAAATTGCGGCAAAAACCAGGTTTTTGCGGCATTTTGGATGAAGCAGACTACCAGATTTTGTGGGCGACTTTATCCAGGACTCTTCTCCCTTCTGAAGCTATAAATACCCCCTGCAGTGCAACGTACAGAGTTGTCCAGCGTCCAGCAAAGGGCCAAAAGCTAGGGTTTAGGTTTTTCTTCTTTCTTCTAGATTAGATTTTATGTTCGTTTTTCTTTTGTAAAGTCTGTAACTGAGAGTGGAGGAAGCTTTCATGGAGGAAAGAGTCCATGCTTGTACTGAGGTGACAACGGTGTAAGCCAACTCTTCTTCTATTGTTAATGAAATCTGCTTGAGGTTTGTCTTTTTCATTATTCTTGTTTTATTTCTTCATGTTTTATTCTTGTATTTCTCTGTTCCTGTTTTCTTCCATTGTTTTTCTCTAAATGCCTTGTGAACAATGAGACCCAATTGCATTGAGACTGCCTAGCCAAAGAAGAACCCTTGATGGCTTATGGCGATGAACATCCTATACGCCATACTTGCAAGTCTTCCAAGAAAAGGTAAATCATCGCACGGATCAAAGGTAAGCAGGCTGAAGAGGTTTGTACGTGTTGTTGGCCCAAAGGTCCTTCACCCTAGTTTTGATGATGATCAACTCATGTAGTTATAGTTACTAATGATCTTGTGTTTAATTAGTGACAGATTCATGATCAAGATCGTAGTAGGTGCATAGCTCAACAAAAGATAAAAGAACAAGATTTGGAGCTTGCATGTGGTGATCCAAGGAGTTTTTGGATCAAGCTTGGACCAAGTCAAGAAGATGAGAAGCCTTCAAGGGAAGACTTCAAGAAGTTGAAGACTTGGGTCTAGGTATAGAATTTGTATTTTGTTTTAGTAAAAATGTAAAGGATAGATAGTTGGTGGATTGCTCAAGTTATATCACACACACACACTCTTGATAGAACTCTTGATTTAATTGATTTCATAAAAGATTTCTTTTTAGAAAAGAATTTTTATTTAGAACAAAGATTTCTTTGAGACAAAATATTTATCTTGGATTTTGGTATTTCAAGTTTGCATATCTTATAACCAAAACCATACTTAGTGCTTATTGTCAAAAACATAGATATTTCTTATTGATTGTGTAGTGGATCATATCCATATACACCATGCTTTTAAATGAACTCAAATATCTTGTTTTTGTATTTGATGAAGATTTAGAAAAACAAGTTTGGAAAAACATGTTTTGGAAAAATACATTTTGGTTATTGAGCTAATATTTTCAAGTTACAAAAATAGACCAAAACATCTATAACATGTCTTGATTTTGTGCAAGCATGTTTGTTCTTTCAAGTATATTGGTAAAACTATTTTTGTAGAATTTCTATGTATTTTTAGGATTTTATAAAAGATTTTTAAATCCTGTTTTCTGACCTGGAAACTGGCTGACAGGCCAAACCGGTCGACCGGTCCGGTCGACCGATGTGCACAGCCCTGTGCACGTTGTCAGCACAGTGGCCGGTCGACCGGGTCGGTCGACCGACCAAGAGAGCTTTGCTCTCTGGAAATATCAGTCGACCGGGCCGGTCGACCGACAGTTCATTCCAGGTTATCGGTCGACCGAGCCGGTCGACCGGTGGCTGCAACGGTCAGAAAAATGACCGTTGGCCGGTCGACCGGCGGTCGACCGACAGCACTGACACAGCCCCAACGGCTCTATTTCTGGGAGCCTATAAAAGGGGTTTTGTCTATTGTTTTGAGGTTAAGATTTTTGAGACTTCTTGAGCAGATTTTCTGATACTTTTAGAAGAGTTTCTCCACAAGATTTTAGTGCAAATACTTCCAATCAAAAGGAAGAGTTTTTATCAAGAGAGTGTTAAGTGATTCCTTGAGTTTTTCACCATAGTCTTTCCTTGCTTTTCTCACACCACACTTGAGCTTTCCATTGCTAGATATCCCTATAGGTGTGTTGTAGTGAGAGTGCTCTTTAGGTGATCAAGTGTTGTGATCATCAAAGAGATCTTTTCTTTGTATTTGAGGAGACGGGCAAGTGTGCTCGTTGTTGGTGGTTGGAGTTCGGTTGTGAACTCTTGGTGGTTAGAGGTACGGCCTCGGCGAGTCGGTGGACTTGCGTGTGTACGGGACTTGGGAGTCCGAGGGTTTGTAGGTGTACGGCACCGAGGAGAGATCCGGTGGGATCTTACATAGTGGAAATCCTTCGTGTGTCGAAGGCGGGGATGTAGAGCAAGTGTGCTCGAACCTCGAAACAAACCCTTTGTGTTTGCGATTGCTTACTCTTCCTCTCTCTCTCTTTGTCTCTCTTTTATATCTTGCATTTACTTTCATTGTCTTCACTTGTACATGCTTGATATACCCTTGTGCTTATATTGTTATATACTTGCGTGGGATTGCTTGTTAACACTAGTATTCAACCAAGAGAGCCAACGCGGCACCTCAACCCATTCAAGGGGAATCTAGAGGAGCTTGTCCAGAGCCTCGCAAGGGGAATTCGGCAACACTCTTGGTTATACATAAGTGTTAATTTAAAAGAAGTTTAATTTGGTCTACTTTGTTTTAATTCCGCATTATTTGTTCATAAGTGACCATTAGATTAGCCATCACCTATTCACCCCCCTCTAGGTGATCTTTCAATTGGTATCAGAGCAATTTCAATTGGTATCAGAGCTAGTGCTCTTGATATTGGGTCTAACAACCTAAGAGTTAAAGATCCTACATTTGGGCTAATCACAATATTTGTTGTACACACACCTCACCATGGACTTTATGTCACCACCCACCTTTGACATTCTTAACATCCACATTTGGAAAGTTAAGATGTCATTATTCCTCAAAGCCCTAGGTTATAATGTATATCTTGCCACTACTAATAATGCTTATTGTATAGATGGTAAGAATATAGAGGCTAATACAAAAGCCCTTAATGCTTTAAAGAGTACCCTAAATGATGATTATTTATGTAGGGTTGCTAATATTGATATGGCTTTTATAGTATGGAACACCCTCATCTCCCTTGGCGAAAATGAACAATACTATGCGGGGAGCGATTCGGATGTTGGAAGCGACACCTCCAACAAGTGCTACATGGTCCAAGGGGATGACCCCCTTGAGGTAAATACCGAATCCGATGATGAGGATGCTAGTATGTCATATGATGAGCTAAATTCTTTATGCCAATTATTGCTTGAAAGATATGACATAATTAAGAAAGAAAATAAAATTTTGAAAAAGGACATTGCTTGCATGCATAATGAACATGATTCATGTAGAGATAACATTGCATGCTTAGAAAAGAATAATAAAGATTTGAAAAAGAACATTGATTGCATGCATGTAGAAAATGATTCTTTAGAAATAAACTTGCATGTTTAGAAAAGGAAAATGAAGACTTGAAAAATGAAAATGTTTCCCTCATGTCTAAATTAAATGATTTGTGTAAAGGGAACACAATTTTGAAGGATAAGATAGCTATGGTAGAAAAACAAAAAGAAAATATTTTTCAAGAAATTATCACTTTGAAAAGAAAATTTGTTGAAAAAGAAAAAGATTTTGTTGCTAAGAAGAAAAAGAAAATGATTCTTCATCTCATCATGCTTTTCATGCCACATCTAATGAGATTAAGAATAAGAAAAACAAAATGAATAATTTGAGTTCAACTTTGAACTCTTGTGCATTCAATCATTCTAAGTTGGAATCTTTGTTTCAAAAGAAACAAGTTCCCCATGCTCATGCACATACTCATCATGCTCATGCTTATGGTGCACATCACGATCACAATCACACTCATAAGCATCATGCTAAGGTGTACATTTGTACACATTGTGGCCGCAAAGGCCATCTAGCAAAATATTGTTTTGATAAGAAACCATATTTATATTTTGCTAAGTATAATAGATTTTGGGTTCCTTACAACAATGCTAACCCCAAAGGACCCAAGAAAACATGGGTACCAAAACCCCCACCCTTTGATTTTGATGTAGGTGAGGGCTCTCACAAAACGTGAGAGGATTGGTGCCTTGGTAGCGAATGCAATGGATATGATGGACACTCTTATAGATGCATTGCTATCAAGGAAATTTTGGTGGAAAAGACCACCATACTTGGAGCTTTGTAGTTGGTAACAACTTCTAAACTCCTATTTTTATATACATGCTTTTACTTATTTCATACATTCATAGCATGTTCATGATTTTGTTTGATTTGTGCTTTATGTGGTATTTACATGCTTAGATGTAGAATATATCAAACTTGTATGTATACATATACAAATAGTGAATTACAATTGACTCTTAAATAATTGTACTTCATGCTCACTTGTATCCACTTTATGCATATGTATAATCTAGTTTTGATAATTCTCATATATACATGTTGTGCCAATTTTTGTGATTTACTTCATGTATATGCATGTTTAATTCAAATCTAATAAATATACATGTATACCCGTGAGTCTCTTGCCTTCATGCAAACATTAAATAGACTCTTTTAATATTTGGGATATGTATGCATATTGCTAGATTTGTATAATTCATACATATACCATGTAGATTATTTTTAAGATGATTTGTTTTGATAAAAATGATTTTTATGTGTTGGTTGATAAAAATTTTAGTCATGATTTGATTTGGGCTTCTATGACTATTTTCATGTAGATACTATTTACATGACCTTTGAACACTCTATCTTTAAGAAAATATATAATTTGGAACTTTATGGAATATGAGTGCTTGAACTTTTATGTATTTAGTATTATTCATGAAAAACATATGATTTTTTATTTATGAAGGATCTTTAACTAGTTTGTCAAAAATTTATTTAAACTAGTTATCTATTCTTCAAGTATTGCACATGATTCTATTTTTATGGATAAATTCTTTTGTGATTTCAAAATTTTGATGCTTCATTGTATTGAATATTAGTTTAGATGTTAGTATTTGTCAACACTTGGATTTATACTTGTACACCTTATGGACCACAAATAAATCTATATATGATTGGGTTGAATGCTTATTTGTGCCTATTAGATGTACTAGTATAGCCTTATGTTGATGATCATTACATTCTTAAACTTGTATTCCCATTTGGATTTATGTTATGATCATGTGATTTCATTTCATGTATATGGTTATTTTGCCAAAACATTAAGATATACATGGATACCTCTTGAGTCATTTGCCTTTCATGCAAATCTATATATATGGACTCATTGTGTTAGAGATATGTATGTATGCTTCTTGTATTGACAAAACATACATATATTATGAAACATTTTTTTAATAAAAAAATTTTTTATTTTCAAGGTTTTAAAAGTTATGATAATTCAAAATTTTAAGGAATATTGAGTTTTATTGTCATTTTCATGATGTCATGTTTCACATAACATTAGTACACTCACCTCTTTTGAAAATTATATGGACTTTATGGATTAGAGTGTTTTAGTGCCTTGTGATTTATGCATATTCCATGAAAATATTTTTTGTTGTATTCCTTGGTTGAAGGATTCCTTACTAGTTGTTAAAACACTTTCATTTAACTAGTTTGAATTCTTCATATGGTAGATTACATGATGTATACACTTATGCTTACTTTTCAATTGGTATCATTGGATATGTTCAATTGGTATCAATATGACTTCATGTTGTGTATATTCATATTTTGATTGTATGTATGAATGCCTTCAAATTATATCAATTTCTATTGGTATTATCTTGTCATACATATATGTTATCTATTTGTGCTTATTTTACAAGTGGTATTCCTTTAAAGCACAAAGATTGTTGATGCTAAGCTTAATTAGATTTCAAATTGGTATTTCATAATAAGCTTATGCATTGTGTTTTGAAATTGGTATCAAAAAATTCAAAATTTGATTATTTTACAATCGATATCTCAAAATTTGTTATTACTAAGAAAAAGTTAAAATTTTGTTTTGATAAAGAAAAATTCAAAATTTTTTTTGATTTGTATTGTCTATATGCAAGGAGAGCTTAACATCTCTTCCATATGTAGATTCATGTTGAGTATATTGTAATTTGAGGAGCTTGACAACTCTTCTTTCATGATATACGTGTGTAGGGGGAGCTTCACATCTCCTCTTATGCATGACATATTATACGTTATGTGAATTAGGGCTTGTCATCCCTCTTTCATGTAATGTATATGTGTCGGGAAGCTAACTTAACGTCTTCCTCTTCATGAATTTATATCGCATATAAATTTTATTGATTAATTTGTATTTAACCCTCCTTGATTTCCTTATTTTTGACAAAAAAAAAAAAAAAGGGGGAGAAAAATTTGTTTGATGTATTTTTCTTTGAACCCTTTGTTGATGATTGACAAAAAGGGGGAGAAGAATTTGTGATTTTATATGCATGATTTCATGATTTCCTTACTTAAGGGGGAGAAGTATTTGGTTCCTTGCTTAAGGGGGAGTAAGATTTGTATTTATGCATATATGTTGTCTTGCAATTAGGAGCAAAAGATTTGATTTATGATTTGATCTATATGATTGCATCTCCTACATTGCATACATGTCATGTGCTTTATTGCCATATCTTGTATTTATTTGGTATGCATGAGTTAAGGGGGAGCTTCTTTGAAGCTTTACTTTAATCCATGCATATATAACTCCATGAGTTTTGTCATCATCAAAAAGGGGGAGATTGTTGGCCCAAAGGTCCTTCACCCTAGTTTTGATGATGATCAACTCATGTAGTTATAGTTACTAATGATCTTGTGTTTAATTAGTGACAGATTCATGATCAAGATCGTAGTAGGTGCATAGCTCAACAAAAGATAAAAGAACAAGATTTGGAGCTTGCATGTGGTGATCCAAGGAGTTTTTGGATCAAGCTTGGACCAAGTCAAGAAGATGAGAAGCCTTCAAGGGAAGACTTCAAGAAGTTGAAGACTTGGGTCTAGGTATAGAATTTGTATTTTGTTTTAGTAAAAATGTAAAGGATAGATAGTTGGTGGATTGCTCAAGTTATATCACACACACACACTCTTGATAGAACTCTTGATTTAATTGATTTCATAAAAGATTTCTTTTTAGAAAAGAATTTTTATTTAGAACAAAGATTTTCTTTGAGACAAAATATTTATCTTGGATTTTGGTATTTCAAGTTTGCATATCTTATAACCAAAACCATACTTAGTGCTTATTGTCAAAAACATAGATATTTCTTATTGATTGTGTAGTGGATCATATCCATATACACCATGCTTTTAAATGAACTCAAATATCTTGTTTTTGTATTTGATGAAGATTTAGAAAAACAAGTTTGAAAAACATGTTTTGGAAAAATACATTTTGGTTATTGAGCTAATATTTCCAAGTTACAAAAATAGACCAAAACATCTATAACATGTCTTGATTTTGTGCAAGCATGTTTGTTCTTTCAAGTATATTGGTAAAGCTATTTTTGTAGAATTTCTATGTATTTTTAGGATTTTATAAAAGATTTTTAAATCCTGTTTTCTGACCTGGAAACTGGCTGACAGGCCAAAACCGGTCGACCGGTCCGGTCGACCGATGTGCACAGCCCTGTGCACGTTGTCAGCACAGTGGCCGGTCGACCGGGTCGGTCGACCGACCAAGAGAGCTTTGCTCTCTGGAAATATCAGTCGACCGGGCCGGTCGACCGACAGTTCATTCCAGGTTATCGGTCGACCGAGCCGGTCGACCGGTGGCTGCAACGGTCAGAAAAATGACCGTTGGCCGGTCGACCGGCGGTCGACCGACAGCACTGACACAGCCCCAACGGCTCTATTTTCTGGGAGCCTATAAAAAGGGGTTTTGTCTATTGTTTTGAGGTTAAGATTTTTGAGACTTCTTGAGCAGATTTTCTGATACTTTTAGAAGAGTTTCTCCACAAGATTTTAGTGCAAATACTTCCAATCAAAAGGAAGAGTTTTTATCAAGAGAGTGTTAAGTGATTCCTTGAGTTTTTCACCATAGTCTTTCCTTGCTTTTCTCACACCACACTTGAGCTTTCCATTGCTAGATATCCCTATAAGTGTGTTGTAGTGAGAGTGCTCTTTAGGTGATCAAGTGTTGTGATCATCAAAGAGATCTTTTCTTTGTATTTGAGGAGACGGGCAAGTGTGCTCGTTGTTGGTGGTTGGAGTTCGGTTGTGAACTCTTGGTGGTTAGAGGTACGGCCTCGGCGAGTCGGTGGACTTGCGTGTGTACGGGACTTGGGAGTCCGAGGGTTTGTAGGTGTACGGCACCGAGGAGAGATCCGGTGGGATCTTACATAGTGGAAATCCTTCGTGTGTCGAAGGCGGGGATGTAGAGCAAGTGTGCTCGAACCTCGAAACAAACCCTTTGTGTTTGCGATTGCTTACTCTTCCCTCTCTCTCTCTTTGTCTCTCTTTTATATCTTGCATTTACTTTCATTGTCTTCACTTGTACATGCTTGATATACCCTTGTGCTTATATTGTTATATACTTGCGTGGGATTGCTTGTTAACACTAGTATTCAACCAAGAGAGCCAATGCGGCACCTCAACCCATTCAAGGGGAATCTAGAGGAGCTTGTCCAGAGCCTCGCAAGGGGAATTCGGCAACACTCTTGGTTATACATAAGTGTTAATTTAAAAAGAAGTTTAATTTGGTCTACTTTGTTTTAATTCCGCATTATTTGTTCATAAGTGACCATTAGATTAGCCATCACCTATTCACCCCCCCTCTAGGTGATCTTTCACGTGTTATAAGTTTTTCTTTCTTTCCTTCTCTAGTTTAAATCACCATCCACATCTTTCCATAGTCTTTCCCACAACTCATTGTAAATACCACTTTTCATTGTAAATATCGTTGTGACTAACAAAATAATTAAAAAAGATAAATTTTTAGGATAACTTACAAACGCTTCCATCGCTAGTCCCTCCCTGAGGATCACGACCCGCATAGCCTTGCTACAGCGGATTAGAATTGAGAACTTGCACATCCTATTCTTAAAACTAAAATACTACATTTTGTGTGCAGGAAATCTCAATCAACAAGGTGCTCCTTTTGCGGTGTTTCCTCGGGGCATGTACCGATAGCCGATCAAAAACTGATCGTCGTCTTGGAGGCGTGGCGGGATTAGTCCCAGCCGGCAATGGGCCGAGTGGAGTGTCGCCAGCTGACATCCCACTTGTTGACAACAGGGGGAAGAGGTTTGTCTATCCGTCAACAATTTCCTCAAATCAGACCCGGTTGGGCCTCTGCAATCGAGCACAAAGGCTCTCTTGGATCGCACATAGGACGATGTCCTGCTTCTTTTATCCCTGCAGATGGGATTAGCACTGAATAGTGCTTTGGTTCTAGCTTCGCCATCAGGCGTGAGCTTAGTGCTTGACGCACTGGAAAGCGGAGCACGCTATGGTGCTTTACCCGCTATGCTGCTGCGAAGGGGACAAACCTGGTGAGTACGCTGTGGTACAGTAGCTTCGCTTGTATAAACAAGGCTGGCGCAAGGCATTGCTGCTCTTAAATCGGACGACGGTATGATTGCTGTCGTAGCTTTATGATTGGAGCAGATAGGCATCCTGCCTTTTTCTTCGCGAGAGAGGCGCGGTTTAGGCGTAGCTACGCCTGAAGTTTCGGTTGGAGACTTCTGTTTAGGCTTCCATACCCGCCTTGGCAGAGGAGATTTAGGTTCGCAAGGAACCTGATTAGCCACACGCGAGGCTGAGGGGTGTTGACAGAATTCTGCTTTCGGTTTCTGCTTCAAAACCTTGGTCGTGGAAACCTTCCTATGCTTCCGTGCTCGAAGCATTGGGCCACCCCCAGAGAGGACTTCTTCAAATCTTTCTTGATCGAACTGAACCACCAAGTTCTCACAAGTAAAGGAATCAGACTGTGGACGTGCTTCCTTGTTGCGCCAAATAACCGCAGTAGGTTCGCAGAGAACCTTTTCTGTCTCCGCAGAGACTTTCCTTGAAGATTTAGCCAGAGGGGCTCTGGCTGCACTGTTTTTTCTGAATTCAGAGTTAGACCTGAAGGTCTGTTCGTCGCATTGCGACACTTGATTCTCGGCAGTGGAGAATTTCTTCCCCAGCAGAGTCGCCATCTTGTTTTCCATTATGTTTGCAAAGGGGGGAAACTTACAAAAAAGAGTTTGAGGAGCTAAATTACAAGTATTCTTAAAAAGATTACAAGTAGATCTCCTCAGAGATTCTGGAGAAGTGTGCCGATAGGAGTTGGTCAGCGCGCGACCACTTTGTCCCTTTGACGATGCGAGCGATGAGATTCCCTTCTCGCCTGGTTCGGGGAATCAGAGAATAGAATGTTGGTAGAACCCTCTTGCTGCTTCTCAAAATCGCCTTCAATTAGGAATTCCTTCTCGCCTGATTCCGGAGATTCCTTGAGAAGAAGAACGATATTAGGGTATCAACACCTGGATAGAGAAAGCAATTCTCTAAAAGGTCTCTGAATTCGAGAGCGCACGGTGCTTTATGAAGAAGCCTCTGCTTGTGGAGTCCTCTCTCTTGCACCTGTCCCTCCTCTCCTTGTGCCCCTGGTGGGCTATTTATAGGGACAGCAAGGGTATAATCATCCCTTGAAAATATGAAAACAGATTGAATCGAATCTGTTTGAATCTTGAAAGTAGCCTTGCTGCGAGGCTAGGATCAGCTTCTGCGAAGTTAGAATTGGCAGGTCGATTGACCTTCTTGATCCTTTCCATATCGTTGGAGGATTTCCCCTGATCTTCTTACTCATTTTAGGAGAGTCAAGAGATTGTGGCAATCAACTGCCAAATTTGATCTCTGATTTGATCTTAATTGGATTTGATCTGATTAGATCGGATCTCATCTGGAGATTTGATTGGTCAAAGGTTGACCATAGCAGACCAATAGCGGAGCTGTCCGCATTGAGCTCGTAGCGGAGCTAGAGGCAGCTTCTGGCGAAGTCTGAAAGAAACCCTTTGGCGGAGCTGGAAGTCCTCTGTGGCGAAGTTGCGAGTTAGCTTCTTGGCGAGGCTTTGGATGGCTTCGAGGCGAAGTCGAGTTATATTAGCCTCTCAAGCGAGGCTATCCCTTTGGGCTCATGCGATGCTAAGTGTTAGCACCTTAGACCTGCTGAGGTCTGTTTAGAAACAATCCGGGTTCACTGTCTGCTTGCTGGATCAGTGGAGTCCAAGTTGCTTCCCTGTCCCTCGGAGATGGGTGAAAACTGGTCTTCAGCTCGTCTGTCACTTGTCTTTTGTAAATGTCAACAAGTTTAGACATTGTTCGGACCAATAAGAATCTTGTCTTTTTTAAGTGTCAACAGAGGGCGAAAGGTGTTGGAATTTGACTACTGCCAAATCAGTGTCTAGGAAGGGGATTAAGGGCCGAAAGCCCGAAGGTTGGTGATTACTTAATTAAGGAACGTCTTTGACGGATAACCTCCCACCAATCTTGCCCTGACCTGGCTGATTAGCTTGTGGTCAAAGTATGCATTATACCTCCCGTGGACAGTCTGACCAGTTAGGAGTCGTCTAGGTCATAGGTTTACCCTAACTTAGTTTAAAATTTTTTCTTTTTATTTATTTGCTTATTTGTTTGTTCTTTTTTCTTCTTTGTTTGTATTTTATTGTATGATATGGCTTATAATAACAATTTTTTACTTTTTAATAGTAATCCATATTACACACCAACCTCTTTTTCGGATATTACCAAATCGGCATATCATAACTTTAACCAACCTAGTGTGCCGGATTGGTCTTATCCGAATCAATATAACCCATGCCCCCAATCTTATGACCATAATTTCCAGAATAATTTCAACTCTTCACAGAGTCAATGAGGATTCACCTCCCCCGAGTCCAATTTTCAATCAACGTGTCCTCCTTATCCACCTTGTCCACAATATTTCCAAGATTCATACTCAGCTCCACAAGTCCAAAATAGAAAACCATCAATTTTGAAAATGAGTATGCGTGAGTACAAACAACAATCACAAAATCTGACGGACTCACATTTTACCACCAATTCCAAAATAACACTTCATCTTTTCAATCACAACAATACGATGAACCAATAAACTATGAAAAGATGCTTGAAGCCATGACTCAGGCTTAAACGCTCGTAATCGTGACATAAATATGATGGTCCAAACTCTATGTTCTCACCGTTTGACCAGTTCTGATGTCGCTAACCATTCTGTTAGAGCCGAAGAGTGATGTTGTTTTAGAAATCAAGGTTCCATTTCAGTTGAACTTGCCCAAACTCCAAATTTTGAAAATGATATTGACAATTTGACAAGTTATTCCTTTCCTGAAATAGAACTTGAGAATAAATATGATCCTGAACCTCAAATTAGAGATTCAATTCTACTTCCTGATTCAATAATGACTCCGGTATCTTCACCTGATTTCAATCTTTTTTCCGAGTCAACATTGGATCCTGTGCCAATTCATCATGAATTGAATCACCCATCTTTGATGATCATCATATTGAACATGACCAATTTACACTTTTGAAAGTCCCATTGATAAATTGGCAAGTTCTTATTTTTATGACATTGAACTCAATGAAAAATGTGACCTAGATTCTCAAATCTGTGATCCAGTTCAAATTCCCGAATCAATATTGACTCTTGTTTATTTACCCGACTTGAGTAATATTTTAGAGTCAGTTTTGATTCCCACACCACTCATTCTTGAACTTGAATCACTAATATTAAGTCACATTCCATTGTTGGAAAATGAATGTGGACTTGAGTTTTAACTTCTTGATTTGGACCCACTTCCTGAACCAATCTCGACTCCTGAGCCTTTACTTGACTTAAGTCACTTTCCTGAGTCGGTATTAGTTCCCGTACTTCCTAAGTCTAAGTCAATCATTCTATCTTTTCACACTCCATTTTGGGACAAGGCGGTTGACAAATTTGACTCTGAAATTAATTATGAAATTGGAAATTAGATGGGGTTAAATTTTTAATAAAAATCCTTTATGGATACATCCTTTTAATGGACTATATTAGAGAGATTTCTGGTGGGTTCTTCCAAAACTCCACGAAAAGTTGATTGGGCCGCATTTCGTGGACCAATCAGACCACCACCGGAACCACCACCTTAAGGTAACATTTTCCTTCCCTTTCTTCTTTTTCATACATCCATGCATTAATTCATATATGAGGACAATGCATGAGATAGGTGTGAGGGAGGGTTTTAACATAACTTAAAAACTAATAATAATAATAATAACATTTTTTTTCTTTACTTTAAAAAAAACTTTTTGAAAATAGAAACAATATTTTGACATATTTTTGTAAGAAATTGAGTCAATTTTAAGAAATAGGAAAATCAAAATTAGGATTTCTTAAACTTGGTCAAAATAAGATTATTTGTTTGATTTTTAGGGTTAGGAAGATAATTTGTTAAAGTAATTTAATCTTGATCTTTACCTTAATGAAATATGCACACTTTATACACTTACACACTTAGGGTTCAAAAACAGATTCTTATGCCTTATATTAAAAAAAAAGAGAAAAGAAAAAAATATAGATCTATGAAAGATGAACAAATCTAATTATTGATTAGCTAGGTGCTTTGGCCTAAGCAAGCTTAGTATTTATGCGAAAGATGATTAGATAAGTTTGAGAAAAAATATAAAATCTTCTGATTAAGCTGGGTATTTGTGCCTAATAAAGCATAAGTATTCACGCCTAAAGGGGTTCAAATAATAAAATCCTTAGTTTTGTGGCCTTGTTTGCTCGAGTCCTTAAGTCCTTGGGGTGTTTTCTCACCCGGTGCCCTAAGACCGTTTGTTTGGGAGTCATCGATTAAAGGCTCGTTACATGGGCAGATTAGAAAGCCTAATAGAACTAAGGAATAATACCACAAAATATATATATATATATATATATATATATATAAATAAGGCATAAGAATTAGAGTTAATGAACCTTAGTCAAAATTTTCACGGTCACAAGGTGCATATAACTTAAGGTAAAGTAATAGACTAAATGAGAAGTACAATTTGACTCCTTACTTTAATTGATAACAAATTTTTGAATAGAGACTAAGTTTAGGAATGAAAATTCGGTTTTCCTATAACTTATAGATTACTTAAATCTTACAATTATATTTCAAATATTTTTCTCTTTCAAAATGCTTTTCAAAAATACTAACTCTTTTGTTTCTCTTTCTTTATGGATTTTGAGGGTGTAATCCACTGAAAACCCTCACGAGATAAAACTCGTCCTCTAGGGAAAACTTAGAGGTTTAACGGCTTGTTGAACATGCTCAGTGCAATCGCATGACCTGCGAAAGTGGTCTAATAATCCTTAATATAGTTTAGTTGTTTTCTCGAGGACGAGCAAAAGATAGGTATGGGAGTATGATTGGTCACTAATATTACACATTATTATCATATTCTCATACTTATTATAGAATAAAACTCTGCTTTTTCCTAATTAAATGTTTAATTTATTTGCAGACCCATTCCTAAAGGAGAGTGAAGAGAAATGAGCCCAAAAGCCCATCAAATTCTGAATTAAATCAGAATTAATTCTAACTCAATAAATCAGGGCAGATGAGGTTGGTTCAGATTGGTTGAAAATCAGTTAGAACAAATCCCTACAAATCGATCGGTTGAAGCCAAGAATCAAAGGCCATTTCGTCAAAATTTCGGAGTTAAAGTGCAAATCCAGCTGAAGATAAAGACAAATCGAGAAGCCGAGGAGCACCACCAACAGGGTGTGGCAACCTGGCCACACCCTGGCAGCAGAAACGCGGCCAAAGCCGCGTTTTCGCAGCTTGGTTAGTGAGATAGGGGGAGCGTTTGCTCCCCCTATCTTCTCACACCTCTCCCCTCTGAGTTTTTGCCTATAAAAGGGCAGGATTTTCACTGAAAATGGGACGACCATGCAGAGATAGGAATTAGTCCAGTTTTTCATTCTTTCTAGTGTAGGTTTTTGTTTTTCTTTTCATGTAATTTTTAGTCTTAATTTATGTAAATCAGAGGAGATCAGAGTTTCATAGGAGAACGAGAACGAAGCTTGTGCTGAGAGTGACACCGGTGTAAGATTTCCTTCTTTTCTCTTATTGTTATGAAATCGAATCTGTAGTTCCTTTTGTATGTACTTTGTTTGTGTTCTTCTTCTTCTTCTCTACTTTTCTTCTTTTGGAACGATTGCTCTCCAAGTGAGTCTAAAAGCATCGAAAGAGCCTTGCCTTTGCGAGTGCCACCGATAGCTCATGACGATGGATTTTGAGTTTCATTATGTATCACTTCATACTTGCAACGTCTTGATGATATAATGTGGAGGAAACGGGAATCAACTCTTATGGGCTATACGTTGATCGCCTCACTTCAAGGTAACATCATTGCAAAAGATTCAAGGTAGGTATTTGGCCAAAAGAAGTAAGTAATTAATTTTAGTTTCTTTTCTTTTCTTTTATTCTTTAGTTTAGAACACCAACAACACCCACTTCTTTCCATTTTCAATCTCTTTGTAAATAATTATTTTCTATTTTTTTCCACCTTCTCATTCTACCACTTTCTTCCTCACTTAACTTTAACCTAATTTTTCTCTTTTTCTTTTAAGAACTAAAGAACAACTTAAACCAAACTTTGTAACTTAAAAGAAGACTTACTCAAAAGCTTCCATTACTAGTCCTTCCTTGTGGATCACGACCCGCATAGCCACTTGCTATTGCGGTAGAATTGAGTAACTTGCACGTTTCATTCTTAGTTCTGAAATTCTGTATTGTGTGCAAGTTCAAGCTCAACCACCCCCTCCCCCCTCTCCCCCCTCCTTGTACACACCCTCACTCTTTTATCTCCTTGTCTCTCTCTTTTTCTTAAGTTAAGTGCTAGACGAGGAGCTCACCCCTGCGTCCAAACAATTCCTTAGCTCAAGTGATTTTCACGTTCTTAATATTTGTATAATGCGATCCTCGCATTCTTGTATCAACATGACGCGGAGCTTATGCTCGCGTCCGTATTCTTCCCGTGTCCTGGCTTAAACACGGGTCTTGAACCCTTCTTTGTGGCATCTATGCAACGCTACCCCTGCGTCTTCATTCTCTCTCTTTCTGGTACCTCTCTCTCTCCCCTCCTCTATATAATATAATATTTATTATATTGAATGAGTTTACGCGTTGGTTACTGGATTCTAGAGATCGGGGATTCACGATGTTTTTCGAAGATTTAGGCGAGTGTTCTCACTTTCCTTTCTTTCCCGCTTCATCGGGTCGACTTGTATTTGTATTATTTATTTGTATTTGTATTCACGTTTTGTATTGGGATGTGCTACTGTATTTGTAAGTGGCCCAGTGCCCAGTATTGTACATGTATATACTTGTGGCGAATGTTTGTAACAGTGTAGATAATATTCCTTATGTGTGCTGTTTGGAACTAACACCTTCTGCAGGTACCCTTGCCTTCGGGCCTAACCTCCAGGTTCAACCTCTCTGATATTTTAAAAGTCCTTTGAACTTTCTATATGCTACGCCCAGTAGACAAACCTATCCTCAACACTTTATCGCTAACTCCGTTCGAGCGTAGGTACTCTGTGAGTGTGGCTTCACGATGAGCGGTAAAATGGCGTTCATACGCTTGCTGTGACACGTGTGTCTAGCTACAATGCGAGCGGTAACCACGCCCAACGTGATAGCATTTAGTGTTATATATTAATTTCGCTTCAGCTTGCCTAACTCCACTTGGATATTCACTTGCTTACTAAATTACTTGTCTGCCAGTTTATCTATTTCTTCTATCAATGATTGTGAAGAGTTTAAAATCTTGCTTATATTATTTTCCTATATCGCTTGACATGCTTTCACTTGACGTGCTATCATTTACCAGGTTACCTATTTTGTTAATACTTGCCACCGGCCCCCCGTTATGTTATCACTTATCACCTGTCACCTGCGTGATCACTTGTTATTGTCATGTTAAAACCTGATACCTGTCACGTTTAACTCTCTACTCATGATTATCACATTACGGGAATGTAGTACCTGCTATGCTTGTTATGTACTCCTGTTATGACCTGTTATGTTCTTGCTCATTCCCGTAATCTGATAATTATGCTTAATAATCTGTAAAAAGAATAACTTACACTGGGAATGGGAGAAAGTGATGATGTCGGTATGATGCCTTACTTATAGTGGTGGAAATACTAAACTGACGATTCGTGTTAGGGTGCTTTTACGCACCCAGAAGATGCGTGTTAGGGGATTTCAGGCCCCTATTGGCTGTGTCCCGGGCGGACGGGAACCACTATAAGTATAAGCTATCAGTTCTTCATCAGCTTCCAATAACTAATCTCAACTTACTTCTATATGGATGTATATGTGTTGAGCTGTACACCAGAACATACACCTAGATATATGGGTCGGACAAGTAATAATTATAAGATGCCAAGGTAATAATTTATTGTGTTTTGCAATTCGAGTTGTATATATTCAGATTACGATAACATGAGATACACAGTATATAGATGAGGGTTTCCTTGTTTGGATTATTTCTTCAACACACTTATCTCATGAAGCTACAATATGAGCTGAACTACTAGTTTTGCCGTATTTGCTTTCATCGGGTTTTTATTCAGATTTTTTATTTTGTTATTATTATTATATTATATATTCTCGATTATACCACCTGTATATTATTCCACTGATCTTCTGATGTTATCTTACTGTACAAAGCTTGTCTCATGCCTGACATTACACTTAAACTGCTGTATTCTCCTAACTTGTTTATTCTTAATTTATACGGATACTTAGTTCCGTATAATCTTCTAATGATTCAAACTGTTCTGTTTAGTTGTTATTGTGGACAGCTCAGGCTGTGCATACTCAGTCGACGGAGACATGAAGTATATGGTATATAGATGAGGGTTTCCTTTGTTGGATTATCCCCTCGAGGTATCAATCTCAAGAATCTATCAACAAAGCCGTACAACTGGTTTTGTCACATCTACTTATCCTATCATTTGATGTCTCATTCTTGTTCATGTGTGTTCGTGCTCACAACACGATTTTCAATGCATGCTCTTTTATTCGAATTTATCGAAATACATGTACTTATCTCTGCACACCACTTGGCATTTACAACACCACTCGCTGTGGAGTTCTAACTCCCCTGAATCTCATGTCTGTTGACACTTAAAAAAGACAAGATTCTTATTGGTCCGAACAATGTCTAAACTTGTTGACATTTACAAAAGACAAGTGACAGACGAGCTGAAGACCAGTTTTCACCATCTCCGAGGGACAAGGAAGCAACTTGGACTCCACTGATCCAGCAAGCAGACAGTGAACCCGGATTTTTTTTAAACAGACCTCAGCAGGTCTAAAGGTGCTAGCACTTAGCATCGCATGAGCCCAAAGGGATAGCCTCGCTTGAGAGGCTAAAATCATCTAACTTCGCCTTGAAGCCATCCAAAGCCTCGCCAGGAAGCTAACTCGCAACTTCGCCACAGAGGACTTCCAGCTCCGCCAAAGGGTTTCTTTCGGACTTCGCCAGAAGTTGCCTCTAGCTCCGCTGCGAGCTCAAAGCAGACAGCTCCGCTATTGGTCTGCTATGGTCAACCTTTGACCAATCAAATCTCCGGATGAGATCAGATCCAATCAGATCAAATCCAATCAAGATCAAATCTGAGATCAAATTTGGCAGTTGATTGCCACAATCTCTTGACTCTCCTAAAACGAGTAAGAAGATCAGGGAAAATCCTCCAACGATATGGAAAGGATCAAGAAGATCAACCAACCTGCCAATTCTAGCTTCGCAGAAGCTGATCTTAGCCTCGCAGCAAGAGTACTTTTCGGATTTCAAACAGATTCGATTCAATCTGTTTCTATATTTTCAAGGGATGATTATACCCTTGCTCTCCCTATAAATAGCCCGCCAGGGGCCCAAGAGAGGGGACCGGTTCCAGAGGCCGATTTTCTGAGACACACACAAGAGGACTCCACAAGCAGAGGCTTCTTCATAATGCATCGTGCGCTCTCGAATTCAGAGACCTTTTAGAGAATTGCTTTCTCTATCCAGGGTGTTGATACCCTAACATCGTCCTTCTTCTCGAGGAATCTCCAGAACCAGGCGAGAAGGAATTCCTAATTGAAGGCGATTTTGAGAAGCAGCAAGAGGGTTCTACCAACCTTCTGTTCTCTGATTCCGGAACCAGGCGAGAAGGGAATCTCATCGCTCGCATCGTCAAAGGGACAAAGTGGTCGCGCGCTGACCAGACTCCTATCGGTACACTTCTCCAGAATCTCTGAGGAGATCTACTTATAATCTTTTTAAGAATACTTGTAATTTAGCTCCTCAAACCTTTTTTTGTAAGTTTTCCCTTTGCGAATATAATGGAAATAAGATGGCGACTCCGCTGGGGAAGAAATTCTCCACTGCCGAGAATCAAGTGTCGCAATGCGACGAACAGACCTTCGGGTCTAACTCTGAATTCAGAAAAGCCGGTGCAGCCAGAGCTTCTCTGGCTAAATCTTCAAGGAAAGTCTCTGCGGAGACAGAAAAGGTTCTCTGCGAACCTACTGCGGTTATTTGGCGCAACAAGGAAACACGTTCGCAGTCTGATTCTTTTACTTGTGAGAACTTGGTGGTTCAGTTCGATCAAGGAAGATTTGAAGAAGTCCTCTCTGGGGTGGCCAATGCTTCGAGCACGGAAGCATAGGAAGGTTTCCACGACCAAGATTTCAAAGCAGAACCGGAAGCAGAATTCTGCCAACACCCCTCAACCTCGTGTGTGGCTAATCAGGTTCCTTGCGAACCTAGGTCTCCTCTGTCAAGGCGGGTATGGAAGCCTAACAAAGAAGTCTCCAACCGAAGCTTCAGGCGTAGCTACGCCTAAACCGCCGCCTTTCTCATGAAGAAAAAGGCAAGATGCCTGTCTGCTCCAATCATAAAGTCAAGACGGCAATCATACCGTCGCCCAATTCAAGAGAGCAGCAATGCCTTGTGTGGCATCGTTCTTATGAGCGAAGCTACTATACGACAACATACTCACTGCGTCTGTGACCGCGGAGCTGAAGCCAAAGTACCATTTAAGGCTAATTGCCTTTGCAGCGGCATAGTGGGTAAAACACCGCAGCGTGCTCCGCTCTCCAGTTCGTCAAGCGCTAAGCCCTGCACTTTGTGGCGAAGCTAGAACCAAGGCACTATTCAGTGCTAATCCCATCTGCACGGATAAAAGAAGCAGGACATCGTCCTATGTGCGATCCAAAAGAGCCTTACGCAGGATTATGTAGGCCCCATGGACCTGACTTGCGGGAATTCTTGGCGAACAAACGGAAGTCGGTGTCTTTCCGAACTGCTTCCCTCTGTTGTCAACAAAGGGGATGCCAGCTGGTGATCGTCCACTCAGTCCATTGCCGGCTGGGACCAATCCCTGCCACTTCTCCAGGCCGACGAACGGTCTTTGATCGGCTGTCTGTACATCTCCCTATGAAGCATCGCAGAAGGAGCACCTCACGAGATCCAGCCTCCGCATCCATCAACATGACGAAAGAGGACGAGAGTCCCCAGATCCAGACTACAGCCCAGGCTTAGGCGAAGTCTTGGTGCATGACGAAGGTGTTTTCCGAAAACACCAGATCTAGGGTGGCGATACCCTACAGTTATGAACAGCCTTCCTCCTCAACGGCCTAGCCTTGCCGGAGCCTAGGAGATCACTCCAACCATCGGATGAAGAAGATGAAGACAGTGGGTATGCCTCTTCAGCAACAGTTAGCTCAGTGCGAACAGACAGAGCATGAGTCAATATGGCTGATAATGTTAACGACGACCTTCGTCGACGCCTGGAAGCTCAAGAGCAAACTTTCAAAACCCAGCAAGAAGCCTGGGACAATATTCAACAGATGCTTGCTCGACTCTTCAGCAATCGGAATGACAATGATGCCGGAGAGCAATCACGATGAGGAGGAACGTTTCAGCAATGAGCAACCAAAGCCGGAGAAATCCAAGGAGGGTTCTTCCCTAGACGCCGAAGTTCTTAAAGGCCTCCAAGCTCAAATCGCATCCTTAGCTCAGAGGATGAATTTAAGAAGGTAGGGGCAGTCCGCCTTATCTGCTGGAGTGGGATTCGGTGACATATCCACCGAAGTTCAAACACAACGTTGCCATACCTATGACGGAAAGAGCTCGTCAAATCAGCACATCTATTATTTCCGGTCTCAGATTGGTAATGTTATAAGCAATGACGCCATCATGGCTAGGTTGTTCATTGGCACCTTAAAGGGGGGGCATTTGACTGGTTCTGAAGTCTTCCCCCGGGCTCTATCAACTCCTGGATCGACCTGGAAACTCGGTTCCTCTCTCGTTTCTATGAGGACGATACCGAAGTAACCATGGACAAGCCCTTTCCACTGTGCAGAGAAGGGCGAATCTTTCCTTGACTACATTGAATGGTTCAGAAATTTATCCTTGATGTGTCCAGCAGGGATGCCACTACCCATGCTCTTACAGACATGCAGACACAACTTCTTAGACCAAGTGGAAGTTCGCATGGGGGCTGTCAAAGCCCACACTTGGAAGGAATTGGTCGAACAAGCAGAGCTAGCCGAGAAGTCGGCTAAAAAGTTCGAACCATCCGCCCTAGAGGCAAGTGGGGGATGAACAACAAATGACGTAGCGACCTACCGCAATCTTCTCAAGCTAAAGGCAAAGAGACTATGTCCGTGGAGTTATCTGGAGATGTGGCAGTCGAAGGCCAAGAATAGCGGCTTCAACAATCAGAAGCCTAAGTTCCCTCCAAAGCAGTACTCTTTCAAAGACGATCAGGTGGTCACGATATTCCATCTGCTCCACAAAGGGAACAAAATGAAAACTGCCAGATGCTCGGCGTCCCAATGAGATAAGCGCACAAACGACCCTAAATACTGCCTCTACCACAGGATGGTCCACCATCCTACTGACAAGTGTTATGTCCTCAAAGACAGAATACAAGCCCTGGTCGATGCTGGGGTTCTGACGTTGAAGACGGAACAGAAGAAAGTCACTGCCAATATGGTGACTCTTGAGTTCGGCAGCACCCAAAAGGTCACAATTCCTGACGGGACCTATCCAGCCCCTGTGCCACGGTTGGAAGCCAAGCATCCTTCAGCTATAGCTCAAAAAATAATAAGGGTCTTGTTCCCTTAACATTGGAGACAGGAGAAGTCATGTGGGTACACCCGGACCTCGTCCAAGACGTACAGCGGGATTCAAAGCAGCCCAACTCAAAGGGCAAGTCTTGCAATGTCATCTCCATCCTGCCAGACGACGGCAATCTTACATCGGCTTCCCTCAGTGATTCAGAAGGAGAAAAGCTTGCTTGCACGGCGCAAGCCGATACGCCTCAACAGACGGGCACCCGATCCGGAAAATCATACTTGAGGCAGTATGAAAAGTCTACTGATGAGACACAACAGCAAACGACGTCAGTATAAGTACCAGCATCCACTCCAATCCCAACCAAGAGAAAAGAGAGGCCTAAGGAGGTACGATTCGACTACGTGTTGAAGAAACCACCAGGCCAAGGGTTTGATACGCCCTTTCGGTTTGACATATTGGCTCAGCTGGCCAATATCCCAGCTCGTATCACTATACACGAGCTCCTTCGCCTTCAAAAGAGACAAGAGAAGCACTCAGGGAGGCGCTAGCCGATTCAGAATCCTTTCTGACATGCATGCCTGAGATCCCCAACAATGACGTTCAGCCTCCTTGCCCAGAATGTCATCATACACAATCCAAGGTGCCTGCTATTACATTCACGGAGGAAGATATGCTTCTCAAAGACAACAAGCACGATCGACCTCTGTACTACACCGGATATATCGGTTCAACGTGCATTGAAAGAATACAAGTCGATCCGGGTGTCCGCACTCAGCATCATCCCCAAAAGGCTTCTCTACTTCCTCGGCATACCGCTATACAGGTTTGTCTGCAACCACTACTACAATATATGGTTTCAACGCTGGGAGCAGTCACCCACTTGGGAAAATCTGACTCCGTTGCAGAATCGGGAGCCTGAAGTCAGAAGTGACATGCTATGTCATTGACGCTGACACATCATATAACCTGCTGCTGGGACGGCCATGGATCCATGCCAACTGGATCGTTCCCTCTACTCTGCACCAATGCTTCAAATATGTTGAAGATGATGCGACAGTACGAACTGTCTTCGCTGAAAAGCAACCATTCAAAGAGGTAAAAAATTACTTCACTGACGCTCTCTGTATCAAGAGCCCGATGGAGCACTCAAAGAACCGTTGTCGGACGATGATGAAAGTGGTAACGAGGTGCATTCAGAATCTGAAGCAGGCATGCCAGCCATTCTGATTGGTGAACCAATTATAGCATGTCTCAATAATCCCCTATGTAATACTCCTTAAGGGGATGAAGGTGAATGGGTAATTAATGATAATTATCTTTTGATTATCCCGCGACTGTTGGGCTATTTGAATCCATTACGGATGGCTCTCTGCATATGCCCCTACATAAGCCAAGTGCGTCCAGTACGCCCATAGAATCCACAGAAGGAGCCGTTTTAGTGATCCGCCATCCAAAGAAGGTCAGTTACCGATAATCTTCGGTAGAACCCAACCACGGGGACCTACAGTTGCAGATTCAAGTTCAGATTCAGACACTCCACAGTTCTTCATTACGCGCAGCCAGCGCGCCATATTATGAAGAAAATGGGGTACGACTTGAAGCATGAGCGGGCCTGAATTTTAGAAAAGGAAGACGCAGTTTGATGCGTAACTTTGTGCCTAAAGGGAAGCCTGCAAATTACTATGATAGTACCGCAGGGGGTTGGGTATGTTACACCCACATCGTCAGCAACAGTTCAAGCCAAGGACGATTGGATCAATTCATCACATTCGGCCTCATCCTCCGAGTGGGACTCGGATATCAGTGTAGGAGGAATGTTCGAAGACCTCACTGTCAATATGACTTCAAGCAGTCAATTAGAGCCTACATAAGCTATTGATGAGGAACCTTGGGCCCAGCAATTAGACCTCCAGTGGGAAAAGCGATTCGAACTGCGCGAGCCACCTACTGAAGATAAGGTGATGCAGGTCAACCTGGGAAGTCAAGATCATCCCAAACCCATCTTTATAAGTGAAAGCCTATCACTTATAGAAAAGGAAGAATTGATAATGCTCATAAAAGAGTATATAGACGTCTTCGCATGGAGCTACGAAGATATGCCCGGACTTGATCCACAGGTCGCTATGCACCGTCTAAACATCAAGCCCGACGTCAAGCCAGTCAAGCAGCAACAACGTCAGTTTGGCCCGAATATTATGGAAGCTATTGAAGTTGAAGTCACAAGCTCATTGCATGTGGCTTCATCCGGGGGGAACAAACATCCAGATTGGGTAGCTAACATCGTCCCCGTCCTCAAGAAGAACGGGAAAATACGGATATGCATCGACTACCGTGATCTCAATATGGCCTGTCCCAAAGACGAATTCCCACTGCCCATCACCGACGTCATGATTGACAACACATGCGAGTTCGAAAGAATGTCTTTCATGGACGGCTTTTCAGGATACAACCAAATTAAGATGTATCCGACGACGAGAAGCATACTTCGTTCCGAACACCCTTGGGGGTATACTGCTACACTGTAATGCCTTCGGACTGAAGAACGCCGGAGCAACCTACCAGCGGGCAATGAGTACGATCTTCTGCGATCATCTCCGAAAAACGGTGGAGTGCTATGTCGACGACATTGCGTCAAAAGCCGAACAAGAATGAACATCTTCGCGACCTGAGAACGATGTTGTTCGACATAATACGGGCTCATCAACTGAAAATGAACCCGACAAAATCCTTCTTGGGAGTTTCAGGCGGCAAGTTCCTTGGGTTTATTGTCACATCAAAAGGGATTCATCTTGACCCAGACAAAGTCAAGCCATTCAGAGCATGCATCCACCGAGGAATCTCAAAGAGCTCAGAGGTTGCAAGGTAGACTGGCTTATATTAGAAGATTCATCGCAAATCTCTCAGGCCGCTGTCAACCGTTCACCCAACTCATGAAAAAGGGTGCTTCCTTCGTATGGGATCAAGCTTGTCAGGAAGCTTATGAAGACATCAAGGAGTACCTCACAAAGCCTCCAGTCTTAGTGGCCCCTACATCAGGAAACCATTCTGCTTTATGTAAAAGCTCTGGATACTCCCTCGGTCCCTCCTCGCTCAAAAGGACGACAATGGCCACGAGCAGGGCCATTTACTATCTGAGCAGAACTCTCATAGGAGCGGAATCTCGCTAAAACCCTATCGAGAAAGAGTGTTTAGCTCTCGTCTTCGCTGTTCAGAAGACACGACATTATTTTGGTCGGCCAGACCATACATGTCATCTCCAGAGAAAACCCATTGCGTCTTCTTATGATGAAGCCAGGATCATTGAATTCAAGATTGGCTAAGTGGGCACTTTATTGTCTCAATACGACATGATCTTCACCCCTCAGAAGGCGGTTAAAGGCTAGGCCCTTGCAGAGTCTGGCTGCTCATCCAGTTCGGAACATTCAAAACTTCACGAAGATATCCCTGATGAAGTCTTCGAGTCTTTGCAATCTCAGAAGAGGAAGTATGGTAATGTTCTTTGATGGAGCATCGCGAATGGGCCCTAAAGGCAAGATTATTGCTGGAGTGGGGGTTGTTTATCTCCCCGCCGAACCATGTTCTTCCAGAGCATTTTCTTTGACAGAATCATGCTCCAACAATGTAGCAGAATATAATGCCCTGCTCATTGGTCTTCAACTCGCCCATGGAATGGGGAGTACGCCACCTCGAAGCTTATGGCGATTCAAAACTGATCATCAATCAGGTTAAAGGCGAATACGAAGTCGCCATGAGGACTTGGTGCCTTATTACCACACGGCCATTGAATTGGCCAACCTATTTGAAGATTTCTACATCGGACACGTCTCTCGATCTCAAAACACCAAGGCGGACGCTCTTGCTGCATTAGCAACGACACTAGCCTTGCCAGCCGACACCGAGTATCACCTTACAGTCGCAACTCGACATCTTGTATGCTCCAAGCACATGCTAAGAACTCGAGAAGTCTATAATGTCTCCACGGATTTTGAACGAGAGATTGGCGCTTTCCTCTCATTGACTATGCTATGCACGGTCTGCTTCCCAGACGATCCTAAAGAAGCGGCATCTGTCAGACGAAGGTCTCTCCGTTTCTACTACGATCCGACTTTGAAGACACTTTACCGTCGTTCATATGACGGTGTTCTCCTCCATTGCCTTTCTCATTTAGAGGCACATGAAGCGCTCCAAGAAGCGCACAACGGCACTTGTGGAGCTCATCAGGCCAGGTCCTAAACTTAAAGACAGGTTGCATAGGCTGGGATATTATTGGCCAACTATGATAGCTGATGCCATCCAATATGCACGAAGGTGTTGATTGAGATTTTCTGCACACAAAATATAATATATCAGATTTAAGAATTAGAGATGTGCAAGGTGCTCATTCTAATCCGCTGTAGCAATGGCTATGCGGGTCGTGATCCTCAGGGAGGGACTAGCGATAGAAGCGTTTGTAAGTTATCTCTAAAAATTATTTTCTTTAAGTTAACAAAAAGAAGTTAAAGTTAAGTTAGGAAGAAGGCGTGTAGATTATGAAGATAGAGGATTTAGAGTGGTATTTATAATGAGATGAGAAAGAAGAATTGGGAGATGGTGATTTAATCTACAAAATAAAAGAAAAGAAAAGAAAAGAAATAAACACTAACCTTAGTTTGGTTGAAGAAAAACGTGAAATCTAACACTTTCTACCTTGCTTTGGAGGCATTGAACGCATAAACCATAGGATCGATCTCAGTCCCCTGTTCGTATTATATCATCAAGCTTGGGCAAGTATGAAGTGATACGTACCTGAGGAGGAGAACATCACCATGAAATATCGTTGGCGCCCACCAAGATTCGTTATACTGTGCTTTGGAAATCACTTGCATGCTCATCATAAACCAACAGAGATAAAATAGAAAAAGAGAAGAAAACAAAAGGAAAATAAAGCAATGACATAAAAAGAAAAGTTATCTTTATTACTTGATACAATGGAAGAGAAGAGAAGCATACATCGGTGTCACTCTCAACATAGCCCTCTCCCTCACTTACAAAAATTAAAAAAGAAAGAAAACCTTAAACTACAAGAAGAAAGCCTAAAACCCTAGATTTGGCCCTCTGGCTCTGGACGCTCTCTCGGTTTGCACTGCAGGGGTATTTATAGGAGCTGGAAGAAGTAGAGTCCCAGTACAACTCTGTCCTGCAACTTGTTATCATGTTGATCACCAAATATGTCTTATTTGTGGATTGAATTGGAAAGTTTGATCAACATAAGAGTTGTAGGTCTTCCAGTCTTCTTCTGGAGCATCTTGTATCATCGGATTTGAATATCGTTATTAAAAGTAATGATCTAAATACTAAAACATGTACAGTCTAAATCCGAATTTATCTTTAAACTCTTCTCATTTTATCTTTAGGATTGTCTTGCAAGCAACTAGGGTGAGTAGAAGTCCATCCCTTTCCTTTTCTTTTTAGTAATTGCAAATTTTGCACATGGGCTTGCAACTTTGACATTTGGTAATTGCAACTTGGCATTGGACTTAGATATGGGCTTCTTTGGGCTTCTGGGCTTCTTTTAAGGCTTTATTTCTTTATTTTTTTATTACTCAAGGCCTGCACACAATAAATAATAAAACATTAGTAATAGTGCATAGTTGTAGGAATAGATATGAAAATGTGATAGTATATGTAGTGATAAATATGCAATTTTTACTACTATCACACCCCCACACTTATCTTTTGCTCGTCCTCGAGTAAAAATCAAATTGAAAAAGAAAAAACTAATCTAGCTAACTCACTCGTAGGAATTACGATTGCACTTAGCACGTGCAACAAGCCGTTAAACCCCTAGGTTACCCTAGAGGATGAGTGTTGTCTCGTGAGGATTTTCAGCGGATTACACCCACAAAATCCATAAAAAGGAAATATTTGAAATACTTTTGAAAAGACTAAGTAATCTATAAGTTTTAGGATCTCATTTTTATTCATTCTTAGACTTAGTCTTTATAAAGTAAATTGTTATCCATTTTAGGTAAGGGTCAAAATTGAACTCTAATATAGTCTTTTTCGTTACCAAAAAATCATATGCATCCTTATGAATTTATACTAGGAATTCCTTAACTTGGAATCTCATGCCCCTTATTATTTATTTATTTATATATACTTTTTTTT